>CM050165.1:322782924-323240424 GCA_027410445.1 Discoglossus pictus
AAAGCTGTGTTATACACCAGGTATATGCTAAAAGGAGACATGTATAAAATAGTGTTGGATTAAAGAGTGAAAACACATTGTGGATTCATTTGCATGTCCCTGCCCATTTACCCAGTGTGTGGTGTGAAAACTGCAGTTCCACTTATTTTAGATGTCCAAATGTGCACACAAATGTTCTATTTTTAATAGACAGAGTAATATATATATATATATATATATATATATATATATAGTAAATAAATAGTACATGTGAACATCTATGACAAGATAAAAATGTATTTCCTTCTCAGAATACTAAGAAATACAGATATTGCACTGCATTCTGGGAACGTGGGCAGGGGCATGCAAATCAGCCCACAAAGGTTTCTCTCTTTGATCTAATACTATTTTAAACATGGCTCCCTTTAAGCATATGCCTACTGTATCAAACAGCTTTAAAGAATAGCATAGGATGGATTGTGCAGGAGTTAGGAGACCTACCCACAGACAGCTGTTTCAAGCCTAAATGGATCTCATCAATGTGCGGCTGGCACCTAACTCCTGCTATAGATTTGTGGGATGGCGATTAACCACATCATCATTTAGCATATGATGGGCAAAAGAGTGAGAGAAGCCTCCACAATACAGTAAATATATAGTACATTTGTGTTCACATTTATATATATATTTAAAACTCATATAATTTGCATATTGCATTTAAGCTGCTATTGAATATTTGTGTTATTTACATAGTTCTTTTTCCGAGCAGTCATGACCCAATTATTGTGCGCGCACCCCCTGATTTATGACTACTTGCGTAGCCACTTCTTCTGCTAGCCAGTAGGTGGCACTGTCGTCTGTTTATGCAATGAGCGTTAAACCAGTAACCAGAAAACATATGAAAATCTTGTGTCATGCTCTATACCCAAACACGTTTGTGAACATAATGGCTCAGTGTGGAGTTAGAAGCATATCTTTACAGTGTCGCATGCATGGGTGGACTCACTACATTATGTACTGTATGTAATCAAACTGTGAGAATGGAAGCAGGTACAATAAAGCTTACTGGTGACTGAGGGGCCGAGATAACCAGTAATGAAACTGGGGACAAGTGGGAATAGCCTCTAATATAAACTAGGAGGAAAAACTAGGGCGTAGGAATGCATATTATACAACATGACTCTTTGTACTATATTATTATAAGGTAGATCACCTGCAAGGCATGTAATTCATCAACATTTATTTTTAAAAAAACAACATATATTACATATATAATTGTTTGCATGAAAAAAAAAGTGATTTGAGGCTTAAAAAACTTAAATTAGCAGTACAAAGGGTAGGATGGTTGCTCTGGCAAATACGTATATAGAATTATTATTATTATTCTTTATGCATGCAGTATTATTATTATTCATTTTAATAACACCATTTTAATTGCAGCAATTGGGTAAAATCAATGTTTCTTAATACAAAAAGTATGCAAAATGAATTCCAAACAATAATATAAGTTTAAATAGACCCTACTACATCTAAAAACTTAAATACGATCATTAGCAAACTTAACATTAAACCAAATATTAATTACAAAGACATGACCTAATGATAAAAACATGACATAATAATCTGTGTTAATTTTAGTTAAAATATTCTGCTGCTTTTAATTTGTTTTAAATGTGCCTGTAACAATTATTTTGTGTGTTTCCAAACCGGTTTTACATCCCTCATAACTGTAGCTAATTTGGAGGGATATTATAGCCCCATGGTAGCTCCCAGTACCCCAATAGTTTGAAAGAGCCATCGCACATTTAAGGACAAATCCTTCTATTCCTGACCGTTTCCATTATTCTTTGTCTCGTTCTTCTCCAGTACTTTTCACCAATATTCCAGAAGAAAAGATAAATCCCAGGAGTGCATCTTTTCTGTAATATTTGTCTCTCTTTGGTCACTTGGATTGTTGGGAATATTATACATTTTGAATTACTTTCTAATGGAGGGCAGTAGGTATATGATCATCATGACCACATAGGCTGTTGAGGTACTTCTCCAGACTTAAGATGACTATTGTTGATAAAATAATCTCCACTGGTTTCTCATTTTCCTTATCAGGATTCTCATTCATAAAATTTATGTTATTATATTTGGATAGAAACCACTTTACCCATCCACGGATTTATATTTTAAAATGTGTGTGACAAAATGTTGAAAAATGTAAAGAAAAGATGAAAAAATAAAAAATATATATAAAAAAACAATGTAATGTAAATACCTGTGCATGTTAGAGTCAGTAGTGCTCCTTTGGTCAAACTGACTTAAAATTAGTATTATTAACCTTTATCTTTATTAGAAGATAGTATGCGTTATTTATGTTCTTGTGTATCAAATTGACCGCTTTAAAGACCCAAAACCTTTTTGTTTGTTTTTTACATGAAAAAATGTGTGATATAGAGCCCGATTCAATTGAGAAATTGTAATTGTAAAATGAAAACATTTTATGTGTCATTTCAGGGTTATATAGATCTCGGGAATCAATGAGTTAATACATATCAGGCCACCCACATGGACTATAACAGTATGGGCATTCATTTTTATTATTTTGTGTTTTGCGAGTCTAATCGCATATCTGACCCCCAAATGCTAAATGATTGACACGTAACCTCCATGTTTTACTGCCGTAATGATGACGGTCTCATTTTCTATTGGCTGTTTCTAAATGGGTAGTTACAGCCTAGCTTAATTGATCATGTTCCCGCCCTGAGATGCTACGTACAATTGCATGGTTTACGGTTTCGGGTTTCGGTCCGTAACTTGCGGGCTTGTTCAATTGAATAGAACCGGAATTGTAGCAGAGTTCAAGCCCGCAGCACGCCCGCAGACATACGACCTGTATACCACAAGATGCGGGCTTTTAATTGAATCAGGCTCATGAAGTCTAGAAATATTCATCTTTACAGAAGTAGAAACATATCTTTTCAAGCATTGCACCAGTATTATGAAAATACTTCTGTACTGGTCCTGATTGGCTGGATAAAATTACATTATTTTGTGAGTTATGATAGAAAGGATTGGTAGAAAACATATGCTTCAGAATAATTGAAACTTTCTAGATTTTAGATCAATATTTTTTATGATGGAAAAAATAACTTTTGTATTGTATTTGAAATCAATGTTCTTGTAACTTAATTGTATAATATAGTTTTGCCAATGGATGTAAAATAGTATAAGCAAAAGTTGTATCGATATAATTTACAGCATCTTAGTCCTAATAGTTTAATCTATAAATGTACTGTAAATTAGGTATTTAACAGTAATTAAATGGTTTTGTTCAATTAATACATGGGATTTATACTCACAACAAGCTTTACATTTAAATCATTGATGTAAAACATTGATAACTGATTAGTGAAAGACTTACCTCACTGCTTATAGACATTATACATAGAGTTCTGCATTGAAATGACTGAATATCAGCATAGTTTCTTAACTTGTAGATCAGCTGTAAGAAGTCTTCAACATCTCACTCTTCAGTATATCTGCAAATGGGCTCCTCTGTTAAGGCAAGATTTGGTTACTGTACAATATATAACAATTACATTTAGCTAAACTTAAAGATATATATATATATATATATATATATATATATATATATATACATTTAAATATATACAATAAATATATATATATATATATATATATATATATATATATATATATATTTATATTAGTCCTTCAGTTTTGTTGGCAAAGATACTGGAGTTGGTTGCCAGTTCCTTCTCCGGAGAGCTGTGATTTGTATGACCTCTCTGCTATGACCTGCCCATCTTGGGTGACCCTTCATTGTATAGCTCACAGCTTCATTGAGGTACATAAGTGATGTCACGTGCCCCTGCAATATGTAGTGCCGGCAGGGGATGGATACCCCACCTCTGGGTAATGGGAACCGGACCAACGACCCTGGTGCACAAGTAAGAAGGAAGGGGGGGGGGGGCTTGAATGGTACGCAGGGGGGCTTGGGAGAGGGAATGGTGCTGCAGAAGGGGCCTGGGGGCATGGGGGTGAATGGTGCTGCAGGGTGGGCCTGGGGGGGTTGGGGGTGAATTTAGCTACTGAGAGAGGCCTGAAGGGTTGGGGTGAATGCTGCTGCTGAGAGGGGCTTGGGGGGTGAATGGTGCACCAAGGGGGGTCCACTGCACTACAGAAAAGGACATTTTTCACATAAAATTATTTTTACAAGAAAATGTAGTTTAAATATAAATATATATATATATTTATCTATTTATTTATATTTCTAAAATTGTGATTTGGCCAATTGAAAAGGGCTCTATATAAGCACATAGCATGCTTTTTTACAGAAGTTTTTAGTTAGTGATGTCCTTGCTTTTGGATAGAAGTTCACTAACTAAAAACTTCTGTAAAAAAATATACTCTGTGCAAATCGCAATTTAATAAGTCTGTATATATATATATATATATATATATATATATATATATATATATATATATATATATATATATATATATATAATATGTGTGTGTGTCCTAGACCTTCAGACTTGGTGGTCCATAGCTGGATTGATGATACTTTGCTAAAGGTTGCATGGGAGAGAGAGCCATATACATTTCTGTAGGGTGAAGGTGTTCACCATATGACTGCCTTTTTCTGAGAATGTGCCAATACTAAAAGCAGACATCTTGCTTCATTGATAAAATAAGCCTCTCTCCCTCTGTCTCATTCCTCCAAACCAACTACTGTCCAATAAGTAAGCACACTCCTCAGGCTCAAGCATAAAGTTCAATACAGAAGAAGACTGCTAAATGTAGGATTGTCTCCAAAAATGGCTTACATATCTGCTGATGTTGCTAGTTTGTTACATACTTCACAAACATAAATTGTAAGTAAAATATAGTGATTATTTTACTATTGGCTGTAGGTATATTGTGTGAGAAAAGGACAGATGTTGGATATTTTGTTGAAGAAGTTTATTTAGAAGAGCTGTGTTTCTATAACCAGATATATTAAATGGATACACACATACAGCCTTATTAAATTGTTATTCAGCAAATTTAAAAGGGCTCTGTTTAAGCACACAATATATTTTTTTACTGAAGTTTTTAGTTGAACTTCTATCCAAAAGCAAGGTCTTCACTAACTAAAAACTTCTGTAAAAAAAAATATGCTGTGTGCTTAAATAGAGTCCATTGAAATTTGCCGAATTGCAATTTAATAAGGCTGATAGTTACTCATTTAAACTATACAGGTCAGTAGTTTATTTTAAATAAGCCACCATAAAATGCAATGCATACAGATACATCACATTGTGTTTTATTAGTATTTGTTGAGTAATAAATATGTCAAATATACTGTTTCCTTTATTTATTATTATTATTAGTTATTATTAAAGTACCAATATTTCATGCTACATGATAATTTGGGGTAGTCAGACAACCAATATGGAAAGTAGTGGTAGCTGGAAATTGAATTTTATCATCCTCTTTGAGAGCCTGTTATATATTATTATTGCAGCTAATAACATTGTGGTTTGCCAAAACAAGCTTTTTGGGTTAGTAGATAATAATGTTGTCTTGAAGCATGTACGAGATGACAGGCATCAGTGGATCAGATTCCATTTGCATCTGAGTAATTTCAATATATATTTGAACACATTTTGACTTGTCTAATTCAGTCTCAGGAATATATCAATCAGGACCAATCTGTTCTAAAGCCAACATTATCTTTAGCCAACCATATAGAGGCACATTCAAAAATCTCTGTATACAACGGGAGGCATATGATTCACGTACATCAACCTGAGTTTACCCAGCTATGATACACACTTAGTTCTAATTAGTTCAGCATTCATTGTGTGGAGCAAATGCAGGGTTTTTATTTCAGTCATCTTATATTTCCTATTGTGAAATCTAAAAAAATCTATAATTTTTAAATTTCAAAACCGTATTTGCCATATGCAAAGGAATCCATAGTCAATAAATAGACAAGTGTTTCCTACACCATATAATCATAATTAAAATGGTTGGAAGCAATCAACAAGAACAATTAAATTATCAGCATAGCACATTTTGATTAGTAAAATGCACAAACATATAAAGCGACATATCTACTCAAGAACACCATAGCACAAAACTGCAAAAAAATAACACTGTAAGCTTTACTTGGTAGTATAGGACGCTTTTGAACCTGAAGTTTGGAGGACCTCTTCCTTCAATTTATCCTATTGGGTATCTGTATTAAAATTACACATGCCCAAAATGTATCTAACTCTTCCCCCTTTAGTACTTATATCCGAAAAACTTACATAAATGAACCAAGATTAACTTTGTATCTAAATATATACTACTACCACTATTACCACTACTATTACTACTACTACTACTACTACTACTACCACCACTACTAATAATATTAATAATAATATTAATAATAACAATAATACAATTAGTTTCCTCAGAAATAATACAATAAAGCTCATATGTTTGTTTGTTGGATAGAGACTATTAAAAACAGTAGGCTAATTAAATAAAAGTTGATATTTTTTCTTACTTTTTTAATTGTTTGTTTTCCCGCTAAACAGAGCTGCTTTTCTCCACCTCCCAGTGCCTTATTAGTGGGAGTGGACACCTAGGGCTGAACCTTCATGGAGCTTGGAAGCATGCAGGGCTGTGGCAATGTGGCGAACATTCTACCAAAACTCTCACCCATTAAGTACCTTTTGGCTTTTGGTGTAGGTATCCAACCCTGTATCCAACACAGAAAGTAATAATAATCATATAGCAATGTTTTATTATATTCTTAGCTTTGGCTGTTCAATCACACAAGGGACCCCACAAAATATCATTCAGCTCAGCAGGATGCCAAAAGATAGAGAGGCGCAGTGCCTAAACTGGTTAGTTTTTTTTACAGTCAAGGCCCCAGACAGTGTGGTGGCCACTCTACCTACATGAGAAATAGGTCTGATTGTAGGAAAAATTGGCATTTTCAAAAGAAAGAAAAAAAAACTTTTTTTTTTTAATAGTCTATGCTCAACGAAAAAACATATTTGCTTTAGTATTAAATGCGTACACCGGTCCTTTAATAGCTTAAATTTATTTATTGTGCGAGAGACTTAAGTTAAAAAGACAAAAATGTAATATCATTTAAATAACCAATTTGTGTTATGTCACATATCAGATATTGTTCACACTCATAAAAAAGTGGTGAAAAGTGCATGTAGGATTACTGTCAAATTGGGTATAAATATTAATATTTATGTCACTTTCTGCAACATATTGGAGTTTAGATCATGGTATTCAGGCATTCACATGAAGTACTTTGGGTCTGTTTGTATACACTAGCATTTACAAGTGATCTACATATTATAAATAACAAAAACTGAACTAAAAAACTTTCTAGGAACCTCACACCTTTGGATTTAAGATTTAGAATCCCTTAATTATTACTACTTTGTGACTTGTGCTTCTACATTCAAATAAATAGAGACCTGCCTTTTTTCATTTATATTTTTACTGCTATTGCTACTACTATTAATAATCATTAATATTAATAATGTTTATAGTAATACCCCGGTTAGCGATGTAGAAAGGTTCCTGGTAATAGGAGTGTTAAGCGAAAGAGAGCTGAACGGGGTCATTTTAACATAGGGATGATTGGGATAGGGGAACTCATGAGATAAAAAAGACACAAAACCTAAAGAATTTTCAAACATTTTAACTTTATAAGTACTTTGAATACACTAAACATAACAACAAGAGAAAAATAACATTTTTTTTTCAAATAAAATTGATAGAAACAGAACAGTTCACTTTAAGTTGTAGATCTGGAAGCTTTAGGCTCATCCTCTAACCTGGCTTTTTTGGTGACAAACTAGTGTAGGGACATTTGTGTCTGCTTTCTGTGCCCACGCAGCAGGTGCTGGTAGTAAGACATTGTCCCACTAACGCTGTGGACGGTTCTTTACATTCCTCCATATCAGAGTCACTCCTGTCCTGGGCTTCCTCGATGCCCTGTGCTGTCAGTTGTTGGAAGTCCTTGTTGGTCAGGCTCTCACCTGAAGCCTGTACAAAGTCCTCTATGTCCTGGGCGTCTGCATCTCCCAGTCCAGCTGTGTTCACAAGGTCCACTTGGTTATGATGGGCTTCTCTGGTTGCACATCTCCACACAGCTCTGGCCATATCTTCCTCCACACAGCTTTTAGACATTGCTGCGTCTCCTCCTCTAGGGAAAATCATTGAGAGCCTGCATAATGGTGTACTTCTTCCAGAAATCCATCATGGATTGTTAGTCCTTGCTGTCCATCTGGTTAATGTGCTGGTGGAATGTGCAGCGAAAATAGTACACCTGATCCATAGACTGGATGAGCAAAATAGTATTAGATGGCATGAAATCTACTTCTCTCAGGATGCAGCAATTGAGCTCAGTCAAGTTGGTAGGATGGCTTGGCGCATTGTCCATTAACAAGGGGCGTTTTGGCTTCAAGTCCTTTGCGTCTGCAATAGCACTGCACCGATGGACAGAAATGCTTGCTGAACCAGTTCTTAAAGATGTCCATGATGGCCAATGGCTGCTCCCCGTGATATGAATGTGCAGCTTGGCATTCACTTCCAGAAGAGGCCGGTCTTATTCACGTTGAACACCGGTTCAGGAGGGTAATTGCCTCTTTCCGCAATCTATTTGAAAGTGGGTGTAAAGGCTGCAGCAGCTTTGGTGTCAGTGCTCGCCGCTTCTCCTGTGATCTTTATGTTGTAGAGATTGTTACTCTTTTTAAAGCAGACCAGCCTCTGCCTGCTGAAAATATAACATCTGGTGTTTGGCTCTTGATATTTGGTGTATATTCTTCTAGCCTTCTCCATTATGATGGCCTGGCTGAGAGGAATGTTATGCTCCAATTCGTTGTCAATCCAGATGGACAACCACTTCTCTATCTCCTCCAGGGTGTATCATCTGGAGTGGTAAATCTTATTTGCCGAAGATTCAATTTGCCCTGGTCTCCCATGTGCTCACTCATGTTCTGTAAAACAATACAAAAAAAAAAATTTATGTAGATTTTATTTGACAATTAATAATTAACAATTGACAACCACATTATGAAATATAAGGGAACAATGAAAATATTCTGTACCTTGTCTCTGAATGTTGTAGGTAGTAATGGGGGTCTCTCTCCAGCCTCACAATTTTCTCTTATTTCTGTCTGTCTGTCTCTGTCTTCTCCTGCCTCTGTTAGCACTGTAACGATATTCTGTGTGTTAAGTGGGACCCTGCAAGGAAAAAACAGGGTTATCGTGAAGCAGATCATTCAGGAGGGACTGGCGCCCCGCCAAAAAAACAGTGCTATAATGGGTTTAATGCAAAGTGGGAAATTACAGTGAAAACAGCTCTATAGCGAATCAGCGCTAATAGGGGTAGCATTAAGTGGGTTATACCCGTAAATCTCTAAGAGGGACCCATAACACTTTATTAACAAAGTGCCAGGTCCAAGATGGGTTGCTAATAGTGAATAAGGAATTGCAGTAAATTTCTGCTCATGGATTGAGAGCTGGCTAAGACAGGAAGCAAAGGGTTGTTGTAAATGGAACATACTCAGATTGGACTAATGTGGTAAGTCCGGTTCCTCAGGGTTCAGTATTAGGTTCTCTCCTTTATAACATATGTATTAATGATTTATGAGTAGGATTGGAAAGTATTGTTTCCATATTTACTGATGATACTAAGTTGTGCAAAGTAATTAAATCAGAAAACAATGTACTTTCACTTCAAATGGTCTTACATAAACAATAAGAACGGGCAGCTAAATGGTAGATGAGATTTAACACAAATACAATTTAAGTTATGCATTTGGGAAGCAATTATATTTCTGCCAATATTTGAATTCATAGTATGCCCTCATTTGGAATATGGAGCATAATTTTGGGCACCACTTCATAAAAAAGAGACTGTAAAGCTTGAAAAGATACAGAGTAGGCAACAAAACTAATAAGGGAAATGAACGAAATAGCTATGAAGGAAGACTAACCAAATTAAACTTAGTTTTCATACAAAAATAAGGATGGATATTAATCCAGGGAGTAATCCAATTCCCATTATCTTAGAGTAAGGAAGGATTTTTTCCCCAGTGGAGATCCAAAAAAGGTTGCTTTTGATGGAATAAAAATATGTTTTCAAACACAATTAATATGTAATATTAATGTTTCTTAAATAATGAATTCATGTGAAAGATGTTATAGTTAAATGGGTGCATTGAAATCTTGATGCATAGATTTACTCATAGGCTTAAGTAAATAGATGGCTCATGAGTTTGTTTTTGAATATATCCAATGAAGGAACCTCCTGTATTGTGCTGAATGCTGTAAACTTGGACATCAAATTATGCTTAGTATACTTTTGTTACAATCATTTATGATTAAATTGAATTAAATAACAGAGGTGAATTTAAGCTCTCCTGGTAACAGGGCCCTCATCTCCTTATACACCAATGTGAATGTACAATGTCATCTGCCTTCAATGTATTTAAATTATTTCTAGCCATTGTTTATTTATCTTAATGCTCCAGAATCTGCAAAAAAAACAAGTATAATAATAATAATTGGGTAGCCTCGACTATGATATGCTTTTACAATTTTTTTCTGTAACACCAACACATTCCACATTTTCAGGAAATCTCTATGTCAAAGGTAAGTAAATAAAAATGTTTGATCAACCTGTACTCAAGCAAGCTATCTTATAAATGGCCTGAAGACCAATGTTGGCCAAGCTAGGTTTAAAGCTTTTAAAGTCAGCAAGCCACCCTGAAATACCCCCCCCCCCCCCACCATTGTCGGATATTGGCCACCCATTAGACCATAACCCACTGACTTAGAGGACTACTATATTTCAACAGGTATGCCCTTGTGGCTCACTGGGACCATTCCATTGGTCATAGTAATACAGAATGCTTATTTTGTGGGCTAAAGGATTTGCTCATTTGGAAGGTAGGGTATGAATTAAAAGATTATTTAATAAATTAACGCTATACACAAAGAGATGATCTGATGGCAAACTGATCTCAAATTATGTTGATCTCACTACAGTAGATGCAACCAATCAATTATTGCCTTAAATCCCACAGACTTTTAGATACGTAGGGCTTGTTTGATTGAAAATGTCTGTTCTCAGTTCTTGGAAGACACTTCATTACTTACATTCAGTGGCTTGTGACCCTGCCCTATTAAAGAATGAACAATGTTGCCGATGTTGGCAGAACTGAGATTAGTTTGTTAGAACCCAAGTATGAAATTTGAGCACACGTTGGGGGGAATTTACTAAGAAGCTTCTCACCTGAGATGTGCCTGTGATCTAATTTGTTCCTTAATCGCAAGAGTGCATAGTAAATCAAGGGATGCACATGGGATGCACTTTAGATTCTTAGTAAATTTCCCCCATAATGTCCTAATAACTTGGTTTCAAAATAAAATACATATTTTTTGCTTATATGTTTTATCTGTATCTTTGACCATTTGAGGTGCTCTACTCTCTTCTGTTGCAGAGGAAACCTAGAGGGCAACTCCTGAGCTACCGGTGACTCCATCCATCACTTTGTTCTCCAGCCTAAGGTAATAAATGTACATATTCTTTATATGTCCACACCTAACTCTATGAGGCATTGAAATTACTTGGAGGCCAATGAGGTTTGTTTCCTCTAGCAGGAGAGAGACAATGCGGAGAAGTGAGCATGTGCAGTATATATACAGGGCCTCATTCAATTGCAATTTGGCCAATCGAATAGGGCTCTATATAAGCACAGAGCATATTTTTTTTACAGAAGTTTTTAGTTAGTGAAGTCCTTGCTTTTGGATAGAAGTTCACTAACTAAAAACTGTAAAAAAAATATGCTCTGTGCTTATATAGAGCCCTATTCGATTGGCCAAATTGCAATTGAATGAGGCCCACAGACTGCAGAAATATACTTGAACACCAACTTTCACAATTCATTCTGATTTAGGGATTTTTATTTTTTTGTTTTCTCTTAATATCTTTTTGAAAAGATATCATGTGCTATTACTAGTCTACATTTCTTAAAGACCAATAGGATAGTCTATACATGCTAAAGATGCATTGAATGTTGCTTTTTATATATTTCACCAGTTTAACTTAAAACCATAGGTAGATTTATATCCACTAAGTGGTTAGAAAAAAAAAGTGTGATTTTGTTTTCCTGGTCCCCTAGATATTATTACCAGCTTAGGCTTTTCCTGTATATCTCTAGTGCAGACATTCAATTTGATTATATATCTTTATAATAATAAAGCAATTATGGGTGTATGTTTTATGCTTTGTTGAATTTGTATCCTACACCACTGATATAACATTTAACCAACTTTTTAGCCTTGCTCCGAAGAAGATTTGGGAAAGCTTTGAATATGTACAATATAAGTATTTGTTAAACTACAAAATATATATATTTAAATATCATAAGGAATGTAGATTATTGCTCTATAAACAATGCTCTGTGAAGTGATAAATCTGAGTGTGTTAGATTCTGAGTCATATTAGTAAATTCCTATTTTTTAGAACGAGCTTCCTTGTCACTTATAGGTGAAGGACAAACATCTCCACCAGAACGCTATGTCATGTACTGATGTATTACTGGTTTTATAAAGGAGTCAGGCAATAGCATTGCTCATATTACACTAGGCCCAACATGAGAAAGCTTTGTTTCAGAAGAGGTTTCTGAGTGTGTGAAGAGGGTAATCGTGCAGCAGGGTGGTCCAAGCTTACTCTCTAAGAGCTTCCAACAGGCCAGGTTTTATTAATTAATACATAATTTACCAATTAACATACCTCTAATTATCACCAAGATAACCTGGTTGCATATATTTAGCATAAGACCTGGTGATACTCAAGCACCCCTCATATAATTCAATGTTACAAATTGACAGCATGTTCAATGTCCTTGTGAATGGCTGTTGTCAGATGTAAGGTTATCATTTTTTTCAGTAGAGACATAATTGTTAAGTTTGAGTTTAGTAAATGTTTTATTAAGAAAGAGATTACTGATTTTCTTATGTCACCCACATAGTTTTCAACTTGAAGTCTAAAAGCCCAAATCAGCTAGAAGCTTACAATACGTTTTTTTTTGTAACAATAAGGCAGCGTGTGATTCCTTGCACATTATGACTTAGAGATGTAGCACATTGGTTCTTATTTTGACACAGTATTAATGTTTTGCTCACACTTCATACTGTGGCTTTATTATTACCACTTAAGTAAAGTCATGCAATGAATGATATGACAAAAAATATTATCTTGCTTTGACTAAGGTGTACAGTAGAATGATCTAATACAATAACATGAAGGAAGAAAGAGTTCATACAGTCACAGACTCACAGAAAGGAAATGTCCTGGCATTTTATTCATTTACAGAATAGCTGTGGGTAGGGGGTAGCCATGGCACAATTAGCTTTTTATTTCTATTCTTTTTACTTTAGTTATTAGACATTGCCTGAAAGCTTTATCGTCCATTCATTTAGCAATAATTAAATATCCCAGACTCAACCATTGATCCAAATTAGATTTAACACACTCTCTGTTACTCGGTAGCTAGACGGACATACTTCTTAATCCTCTGCGTAGCCCTATCCCAAACATTGTTGAATTCCTGTACTGCTTTTGTCCCATATTACGTCTTTTGACAAGTTAACGGCCTCTGTGATGCAAAAATAACAAACAATACAAAATAATGAAAATAATAGGCCTAGCTTCCACTAAAGCACAACCTTAACCAGTAAACAGTTCTGCTCACTAACCAGTTCACATCAAGCTAATCCTGGGTTGAGCAAAACAAAAACTCCAGACTTTGTAAAATCACTGGCCTGTATATTTCTTCAGTTTTCTAGGCCTCCACTCTGCTCCTAGTGGTCATGACCTTCCATCTGAGGTCAAACAAGCTACCAACAATCACTCCATAGGCAGCCCTCCCATACTCCAGGAACAGTCTTAAACCAGGGATGACCAGGTGCAGCTAATTACCTGAGCAGGGAAGTTAACCCATGCCATCCTACTGCAGGAAGAGAGCTTCAGAGTCTGTGGTTCATACAAGCCCCTTGGATAGTTCTGTCACAATCTGTAGACAGCAGCGTGGAACATTCTATACACAAAAGGAGTCTGCTACAATTAAGATTTAAAGCATTTAGACTAAAATAATGCAAATTGTTAGGAATATGAAAGTAATGCATGATATCAGTTTTTAAAAAGGTAATTAATGTCAATTAAGTTGTTGTTCTTCAGTTTGTCTAGTTGCATAATGCAACTCTTTAACACTGTGCCATTTTTATTCACAGTCAAATTTGAAATTATTTAGACAAAGGTTTGTGGCACTCTAATATAATGTTTACAAGCTTTTGATCAGCATTGCACTTTTCAATAGGACAAACAACTGGAATGCATACATAAACAATGTCATACACAAAATGTCCCATTTACAATTTTACATCCTATAAATAGAATATACCAATACAACAATTTTTGTACTATCTTCTTTTACTTAAAGGCCCACTATAATGAAAAAATATATGTTTGAAACAACAGACAAGAAAAGGTCACAAAGTGTTAAAATAATAAAAATAATTGTGCCTCTGCTGGTCCCTGGAGGCATCAATAATGTCAGCGAGGGAAGCATGTGTTAGAGGTGTGTTTATATTTCTGCGGAGCAGGGCTTGCCTTTTTTTGTTGCAGCCTTATTTGAGCATGTATGGAAGAAAATATCAAAACCTCCAATTATTTTACAAATCCCCAACAATCTGTTTCCCCCTTCACCCCTCCCATCACTGTTCAATAGAAAAGATCTTGACTGACACCAAGATATAACAAAGTGCTCAAGTGAGACAAGATGGAAACTTTCTATACACATACTGCTCATAGCCTATACAGCTGCTAATTTTATTAGTTTAAAACATATTCTCAAGGCATCTGTTGGACATTTTCACACACACACTCATGTATAGTGTATGAAAAGACAAGGTAGTAGTAGCCTAAGGGTGTACAATCAAAGTATAAACTGATATTTATTTATTATGGCAGAGTTTTCCTTCCAAGATTTCCTGAGGTGCAAGACCTAGCTAGACCATATTCATCTTGCCGTTCAGCTCTCTTGCCTAAGTGACTACTGTAGTTTATGTTTTTTTACCTATTGATTTTAATACTTTGGTTGCTGTATTATTGAGAGGCCTCTGATATCAATGCTTTTTCATTCTAAATGTAATTTCTACAGGAATTCTCTTTTTTCTTTACAAATCTGTAAATCCAAAATACATCACTGTTCATGTATTCACTGTAGGAATATGTTTGGCGCCCTATAAATAAACACTAATAATAATGTAACAAAGGAAAGACTGTGAACCGAGGGGTTCTTATCTGCCATCACATTCTATACTTTTCTTCCCAGCGTGCTTTCCTTTTAAATCCCGGTTTAACCTTTCATTTGCTGGAAAACCCCGCAGCACTCTTCTAAATCAATGCATCTCAGGAACTTCCAGCGGCAGAGAGAAAAATAAATAGAGACCCCATTTTTTTTTGATCATGTTATAGCTTTATATGAGGGTAATGGAGCAAGGCAATGCCCAAACGTCAAATTAAACCACACAGCTCTGTAATCACTCAGACTGACATGGCATAAAAGGATAATTAGTAGTTCATTACATGGAACCTTGTTTGTTCAGCTAAATTGATTCTCAGCTGCCCATGTTTTCTGTTTACTTAGTAAGTGAACTGCTGCACATTTATGTTTGAGCGCTAGGAAATCCCTTCCCCTCTGACTTTTTTTTGATCAGCTCCGTATTTTTTTTTTTACATATAGGCAGAGGTGGGTGAACCTGAGAAATTACATACAGGTGTACGGTAACAATCAACAGTGCAGATTGATCTGTGATACAAACAATCTGTGGTTAGGAACCTGCGTGACTGCATGGAGGCAGTGCAGCTCACCCATCTGCTTTGTACATGGAAATTCTTTTGTTTTTTTGTTTGCTTTTCAACTTACAGTGAACTTCCCTCTCAGAAAAGACTGTAATCCCTCACCACTCAAAGCGGAAATTCTGCTAGTTTAAACAGAACGTGCAACAAAGTCTCCTTAAAACCTCAGTTTTGCACATTAATGCTGGTATAAAGGACGAGGTTCTTGTTTTAAATATGCTTTTTCAGTTGGATTGAGAGAAGCCATAAACACCTGACTTCAAAGCCTAGAGAACTTGCTACCTCATAAAAATGTAAATATTGGTTTCTCAGACAAAGTCCATAAGTAAAGTGTAAGGAGATACATCAAGGGGAAAATAATATGTGAAACTTGCTGTTTTCTTATCACAATAATAGCCTATCTCTTTGTGCTTCTTACAACATTTGGAATATGTTTACAGAACTCTTACTTTCTGTAGCATTTATGGTGTATAAATAATCAGTGCCTTTGATGTAGGTGGCATCCTATTGACATTTCTTTTATTCTTGATTTTAATTCAGACTGTAAGATCTTCATAGTAAGAATTGTATGTTGTTTTAGGTGCACTCTTATAACTAAACTAAAAGTAACCAGAGTGACTAAAGAGTTATTAGCATTGTATAATTATTGACCAAGATCTACATGGAATAGCTAAGAAAGATAGATGAGAACCCGAGGACCCATTTCTGCCCATTCTATCCACAAAAAAGCCTGTCTTCAAAAGCCTTCAGGATAGCCTTGTGCTTATTTAGTTATTTTACTGTGTTTGTCCCTACCACTTCAGCTGGAAAGCTGTTCCACTTACTTACTAAGGTGTCTATAAAATAGTATTTCTCTACGATACTCCTAACTTTCTACCTTCAATTTTCAAATTATAACCTCTTAATTATTATTTTTTTATAATTGTTTCCTCTCTTTAACTTCCTTTGCTAAATAATGCCTTTAGATTGTAAGTTTGCGAGTTTTCAATATTTTAAGATACTTTGGAGATAAGTACTTTCTACGTAAGATTTTACGCTAAAAAAACAGGGTCCTACACTCTTTTGCATGTGTAAAATGTTGTGCTTTGCTATGCACATAAGCCCTATATAGTGCTACAGAATATATTGGCGCGTTACTAATAAAGAATAATAATAATGTAGTTTATGGTGCATAACAAATAACGTTTGATTTTAAGCTTATAGAGAGGGACCTCCATTCTTTTGCAATGTGTTAATATTGTTTTTGCCTTGTACTTAACCCCTATATAACACTATGGAATATATTATAAATTAAGGTTAATAATAATATTTCAGTATGATTCATGATGAGCCTATTTAGAATCTTAGTAGACACACCCTATAGAATAACATAGGAAAAGAGTTATTTAACTGACCCCTAGCTCTCCATCCTTTTAATTCCATGTGTAATTATCTGGCAGGGGGGGGTTGTTTTTTGTTTGTGTTGCTCAGTTGTGTCTGACTCTCCATGACCTCATGGACCGCAACAAACCATGCTAATCCATTTGGTATTGATGGCATAGATACTGGAGTGGGTTGCCAGTTTCTTCTCCAGTGGGCCCTGGAGCATACAGCACCTGGTATTCCTAAGTGGTCTCCCATCCAAGTACTGACCAGACCTAACTATGCATGGCTTCAGGGTGGTGTGACCTCTTGGTTCCCTGACTGGAATTGAATCCAGGTCGCAGTGGTGAAAGCACCGAATCTTAACCACTGGAACACCAGGGAACCCAATAATCTGTTTAATACAAGCTAATTTAACACAAAAGTGTTAATAATGTATTGATTAAAGGGATATGAAAGTTTCATGAATTAATACATTTCTGCACTCTATAGGCAAAAAAACAGCCTATTTATATGCAGCACATCTCATAAAACATTTTATTTTTATTAATATCTAAAAATCCCTCTAATGATTATGTTGACTCCTCCAGGGGTTTTCTACACAGCCATCTGATCCCCCCAATCAGCATGCAGCATCACAGGAGCAATATTAACTCACTATTTACCTGATGTCGCTTGCTAAGACAATCTCCTTGCAGCTTTCTATCTGTATGTAAACAGCAATACACAGCACATATCAGTGATACACTACATAGCACAGGCTGCTTTGCACCACAAACAGGAACCCAGAGTTAATTCAAAAGTTTCAGCTAACCTGATTGGCCAAAACAAGTCGTTTTAAATGTGATGCTAATTTAGCCTGGGTTTGGAGGGTGTTAACCTTAATGTTCAACTGTCAACAGAAATTACAAGATATTTTGCTGACTTTAATGTAACTGCTTAATTATTTGTTTTGGGATTTTTGCATACACTACTACTTCTCCTCTATCAGATGCATTCATAATCCAGCAAACTTACATATCCCTTTAAGTTTACCACATTATGAAAATGTAAGGTGCTATTTTTTTATAATTTAGACAGCAGTGGCTTTACTAAAAAAAAGTTTAAAAGTTACTTTTTGATCAAATGCTACTTGAGCAACAGGAGTAAATTATAAATCACTACTTCAGAGCAATGGTAACACATTTTTAATTCTGACACGTTGCTTAAATATTATTTATAATTAAAGCAGCAAAAATACTGCAAAGCTACACAATGTTCAGTTCAAATAATAGAAAGTTACAACATGGATCATCTATTTGAAGAATTTCTGTCCTTTCGCTAAACATTAATAAATGTAAAAATGAAACATTTTAAAATATGACCTATGGCGTATTAAACTATATATAGGAGTGTAGGATAATGTCTTTAATACGCAGTAGCAGCAGGCCTGAATACACTATATTATAGCTTGCTTTGCATGCTTGATGTGTGTTAAGTCTCCAAATCTTTCTGTACTAGCTTACTCTTTAATTGATTTTGAAGTTGTGGCAATAATCCTGAATGAAAAGTGTCTTCTCGGTTTGTTTGGTTTGTTATTCAACAATATCTGAATAAAGTAGTGTTTTTCTTCTCCCCACCTAGCAAAGTTCAATAGGGTTATCCATGCTGGCAATTTGCAGAGTGAACTAAATATCAAAAGCCGCCTCAGATACAAAATTAACAATGGACTGAATAAATATATTTTTTTCTTTAAGCAAGATGGTTTGGATATAGCCCAAGGATTAACTCTTTGTGTTGCCATCTAATTTCACAGTGTGTCACCTCTGGGACTTTTCATCATTAATCACTGACATGATTCCAGGCCTCAGACAGGCCTAGAGGCTTTCCCAGGATCTCCTGCTGTTAGGCAGGTGATAGATTCAGGGCCAAGGGCTTCTGAAATGGAGCCCAGGTAAAAGATAGCTGTGGGTCGTTGTCAGGAAATAAATATACACACCCTTTATAGGTTTCAACCATTTCATTGCCAGAGGCCCTGCAATATAAGTTAGCCTACACAAGTTAGATTATAATTATTTATTTTCACACTCTGGCTTAAAATGAGCATCAAATGTATTTTATATATGTTTTTACACTTGTTGTAATCTTTTATTATTGTGTTAAACTACCTCAGTTCCTATGTCTTTTTCTTTCTTTTAGTAAAGCATGATATAAAATAAAAGGTTAAAAAAAGACGACAAGCCAGTCTTGTATGGGGCATTGTGAACTCTGTTGTGTGCACATTTTTAAACCTCTCAGCGGGAATGGTAAAGTTTTCCAAGTCATCACCTAGCAACAAAGCCCCAGCACAACATTAGGAAGCTGCTGTGGTGCGGCCATGCTTGGAAGTAGTGCTGTGCCTCTGTGAGGGAACTGATGTCTCTCCAAAGTTTTTCAAAGTTCTAGAACAATATGTTGTTTGTTTATTACTGTCATATATTCGCTATTTATTTACTGCATCTTCATATATTGCAATAATACAAAATAAATGCAAATTTAAGCACATTTTGTCTCTACGTATTCATTTCTTTTACCACTTATAAAGATCTATTTATTTACTATCCACGGTGAGTAATTTTATACATATCACAAGTCAGCACATTAGCCAGAAAATTATTCCACATGTAAATAAAGCAGGACTTTCACACATTATTTTTGAATCCTCTACCATACAACTTAAAAATAGCATGTTTCATTCATTATTCATGTTTTTGCATGGAAAATAAATCTTATTCAAGAAGTAACACAGAAATAGATGAAACTCAATGTGTTTGATCTGTACTAGCCTGACAAGTGAATTGAAAGAAACTTTAAGAGGGAATGTAAATATGGACACTTGGAGAACCCGGAAGCTGTGTTTTCTTATCTAGTTTTACATTCCAAAAAAATGTGGCTAAAAGCACAAGGTTGTTGCAGTTGAGAAATTCACAAGGCTCCCTCAGTTTTCTGTAACATGTCAGGATGGAGGATAAATACACAATTTGACTGTAATGTATTTGTTATGCACCATAAACGTCATTGTTGTTATGCTTTATTTCTAAAGCGCCAACATATTCTGTAGTGCTATACAGGGGTTATGTACATAGCAAAGTGCAATATTATACAGATGACAAAAGAGTTTTGGACCCTATATTTGAGCTTAAAATCTTACTTATAAAGTGCTTCTTCCCAAAGTACCTTACAAGATTGAAAACTTGCAGACTTACAATCTAAAGGGGTGAACTCTTGTTCTGCTAGTGCTAGTCTTCTATTTATTGAAGTTGCTTTCTACCTGTTCTCGATAAACAACTATGGCCGACATTTGTTATTTTGACGCCATAAGGGCTGCAAGTGAATAGCTGTGATGACTCATTGAATCACTTCACAGCCACTGGGAGTTGTTGTTTGGCCTTTATTAACTAAAGTGGGCATGGTCTCACCAGTGAGAGAAACATATACATTTTCTGTGTTACTGTACAAAGCTTATTCGTTGGGAACTTGTCAACCTAAAAAAAGAGACACTACATGGAATAACATAGGAATTGGAGGCATTTCTTTCCCTGGACTGAATATAGACCAAAAAGATAACCACAAAAAATACTGTTTGGAAAATAATAAAGTAATAGTTAAAATAAATATTCTTGTTTCCTAATGCTGGCTATCACTACTGCATATGAATGCACTGTCCTACATGTTGTTTTCAGCTCTGCTACACTAAAACCTTGGCTATACAGAGCAAGAGAAAACATCAAACTTTATTTCCAAAAGGAGAATAAACATATTTAAAAGACTATAAGAGCAGCATTAGGTTTTGAAAAATAAATGGTTTTATATTGCTGCCAGGCCTAAACATAACCTTTTAGCTTCTGAGAAAAAGGCTTTCAAATAATGGGAATTGAGAGGAAATATTATACTAAATCCAGAAGACAAAGGCAGCTGTGTTATACTTCTGAATATGGAGCATTATATGAACATGGCTTCTTGGGTATTCAGTGATATTACAGTTAGCCAGGGCAAAGCCGTAACTCTGCACAGACGTTTCACAAGATGTTGAGTAAGGCACTGACAGTAATAGAAACCCCAGGGTTATAGATTTAGTAATTGTGTGATTAGTGTGCTAGTTAGTGCCTTATCTCAATTTTCAACCACTGTTGGCTGGTACTAGTATGTCTTAGCACTTAACTGAATGTGTCACAAGTTGAATGTATAGTCCTTTAGTCTGATTTAAACGCTCTGGTCTGTGTTCTGTGGCCATCGCCACGCTTGGTTTAATTTATAGAGTTACTTTGGTGGATAACGTGGTTGTTTATAATAAAATACATCTTGCAAGGCAAAATGTTTTAGAATTATTTATCTAGGAGAGGTAACTATTCATACAGGTTCGAGTCACATTATTCTACTTTTGACGTCAGCAGTGAGTAGCCAATTAAGTATGTTGTGTCGTGAGCTGGCTTGGTGGGTATACAAGGTGACATGTAGGCATTCTGAAAACATATCAGCCATTGCTGTCATGGGTAAAATGTGCAATTTATCCGACTTTGAAAAGGGGATGGCTTTTGGTTCTAAGTTTGTGAACTTTTCGGGTGCTGCTGTGGTTAAAAACGTCCCCATTGCAAATAAACAGCTTCAAAACAGTGGAGCACCATGTGCCAGTGATGTAACAGTTGCACGTCGGCTGTGAGGGTGTGTGAGGGCCAACCGACACTACAATTGAGTTACTCACTACATACGAACCAGGGGGCTACCACAGTACAGCAAACAGCTGGTCACTGCACCCATGCTGACCAAGGTTCACTGTCAGAAACGGCTTTAATTTGCACAACAATACTGAATATTGGGCCTCTTCTGATTGGCAAAGTGTTGCCTTCTCAACTGGATGGACGGTGGTGTGTCAGGCGCAAAACTTCAGAGAACAAACACTCTGCAAACATTGTTGGAAGAACACAAGCTTGTGGCGGCAGCCTTATGGTCTGGGGAATGTTTTCTTGACATTGTCTGGGTCCACTCATACTTCTGGAATGCACTCTCAACTGATTGGGTTATCTATCCGTCCTTGCAGATCAAGTACACCCATACATGTTGACTGTTTTCCCTTGAGCGGATGGTGTCGGCCAGCAGGACAATGCAACATGTCATACGGTCAGAATTGTCTGGAAGTGGTTGGAGGAGCACAAAAAAGACTTCCAAGTACTTCCCTGGCCTCTAAATTCCCTGAACCTGAACCCCGTGGAGCACCTATGGGACCATCTAAATCACCATGTCTGCATTGCACCAGACACCGTTGCCAACCTTCCAGCATTTTATTGACTCACTACCACACGTCTAGCTCCTGTACGTGCTGCACCTGGCTGTTATTCAGGATATTAGCTGGTGGTGATAATAACGTGACTGGACCGTGTAGTATAATTATGGTACCAATGTTTAAACAAACTCTTAATAAACTTTTGATGACTGTAAATTTTAAAAGATAGATGTATTCTTGTATATTCTGCTCCAACAATGTCCTAGCATATAATCCAGAAAGTTAAGTGCTATTATGAGTAGAGAATAACTACAGATGGGAGTTGGATTGAGGTTTGTCTGTTAATGATACAACTGTGTGGCTGAGGTTAAAAGTTAAACCAATGCATTTGTAAAACAAATACTGTACGGAAAAATAGTAACCTTGGTTTTATCCATTTTGGATGAATTTTGCATGTAATGACACATATTTGCATTAGCTGTTTTATGAATGTTATGGGATCCAATAGTTGCCAATTTTCACATGTTTTTTTACAATATCCATTAATTAATCTGCTGTCTACCCTACTGTGATGTAGCTATCCAAAATAATAAGTTAAAGACTTTTCTAATAATTATAATACATTTTATAATCCATTGTTAGAGCCAAGATCAGCAAACCAAGTTATGAATATGTTTATTATTAAATCATATTTATTATATGCCCCATGATTCCTATTTCAACGGAAGCCACAAGGTTGAAATATATACTGTATATATATATATATATATATATATATATATATATATATAAAATATGCACTGACTTATTAAATAGAAATTATGCCGTGTACAGCAAGAATAATTCAATAATAACCATATTTAGAACTTTTTTTGCTGGTGTTGAGTTGAATATCGTAAAAACAAATGTGCTTTAAGTTGTGTTGCTAAATTCCTCTCACTCTGATTATCACAAATGCACAATTGCAATTGTTATAGATGATGGTGAATATGGTGAAAGGGCCTTGTGTTCTGGCTATATATTGCAGCTTACCACATTCTAAGTGAATGCAACCCATAGTTCGTAAAACATTTATTTTGGAAAATCTTTACATTACATTTGCCAAATACAGTTTCTCACAAAAGTGAGTACACACCTCAGATTTTTGTAAATATTTTATTATATCTATTCATATGACAACACGGAAGAAATGACACTCTGCTACAATGTAAAGTAGTAAGTGCACAGCCTGTATAACAGTGTAAATTTGCTGTTCCCTCAAAATAACTCATTAATGTCTAAACCGTTGACAACCAAAGTGAGTACACCCCTCAATGGAAATGTCCAAGTTGGGCCCAAATAGTCATTTTTCCTCCCCGGTGTCATGTGACTCGTTAGTGTTACAAGGTCTCAGGTGTGAATGGGGAGCAGGTGTGTTAAATTTGATGTTATCGCTCTCACATTCTCCCTTACTGACCCCTGAAGTTCAACATGGCACCTCATGGCAAAGAACTCTCTGAGGATCTGTAAAAAAAAAATTGTTGCTCTACATAAAGATGGCCAAGACCCTGAAACTGAGCTGCAGTACAGTGGGCAAGACCATGCAGTGGTTTCACAGGACAGGTTCCACTCAGAACAGGCATCGCCATAGTCGACCTAAGAAGTTGAGTGCACGTGCTCAGCGGCATATTAAGATGTTGTCTTTGGGAAATATATGTATGAGTGCTGCCAGCATTGCTGCAGAGGTTGAAGGGGTGGGAGGTCAGCCCACAAACAGTTTGCTGAAGACAAGCAGATTAAGGACATGGATTACTGGAACCATGTCCTGTGGTCCGATGAGACCAAGATAAACTTATTTGGTTCAGATGGTGTCAAGCGTGTGTGACGGCAACCAGGTGAGGAGTACAAAGACAATTGTGTCTTGCCTACAGTCCCACAATGGTGGTGGGAGTGTCATGGTCTGGGCTTGCATGAGTGCTGCCGGCACTGGGGAGCTACAGTTCATTGAGGTACCCATGAATGCCAACATGTACTGTGACATACTGAAGCAGAGCATGATGCCCTCCCTTCGGAGACTGGGCACAGGGCAATCTTCCAACATGATAACGACCCCAAGCACACCTCCAAGACGACCACTGCCTTGCTAAAGAAGCTGAAGGTAAAGATAATGGGCTGGTCAAGCATGTCTCCATACCTAAACCGTATTGAGCATCTGCGGGGCATCCTCAAACGGAAGGTGGGGCAGTGCATGGTCTCTAACATCCACCAGCTCTGTGATGTCATCATGGAGGAGTGGAAGAGGACTCTAGTGGCAACCTGTGAAGCTCTGGTGAACTCCATGCCCATGAGGGTGAAGGCAGTGCTGGAAAATAATGGTGGCCACACAAAATATTGACACTTTGGGCCCAATTTGGACATTTCCACTTAGGGGTGTACTCACTTTTGTTGCCAGCGGTTTAGACATTAATGGCTGTGTGTTGAGTTATTTTGAGGGGACAGCAAATTTACACTGTTATACAGGTTGTACAATTATTACTTTACATTGTAGCAGAGTGTTATTTCTTCAGTGTTGTGACAAAAATGTGAGGGGTGTACTCACTTTTGTGAGATACTGTATGTTGCCAGTTGGGTATTTTGCCAAACCCCAAATAGTTTTCCATTCAGCAGGGAAGTAGCTTCAAATTCAATCTGCAGAACTGGAAACTCCTTCCAATTCATTGGCTGTGAAAGGTCACATAAGTGAACTGTGTTTTGATGGTATCTTAGTAAAGGAATCAGCTTTCAATGCCAGCTCTGAGTTGGCCAAAACAGCTTCTTATGTTGTCACCGGGAGATTCTGATGTATGAACAGGCTCTGGTACAGAAATATAATGACAGCATTTGCAATTGCTCTCATCAGACGATAGATGAATCATAATGATACAAGTATTTGTCATGCTGCTTAACAAGAGTATTGCGGAAAATGTTTTGGAATAAACCTTCTTGCTCTTTGCAATCTGTTTGATGTTCACTTGATGTGTCATTTACCCTATTTCCTAGTAAGTTGTGGAACCTAATAATGGAGCAATATGTTTTCTGTTATTCCAGTTTGAGGGCTTCCCACAGGTTTTCTTCAAAACACTGATTTTAACATACACTTAAAGCAAGAAAGTTATATTTACGCTCCCTTAATGTGTCCTGATATATTGATTTTATTCTGTAGTTACATTATTTACTTTACAAGCAGCATTACATATGTTTAATCTAATGGCATTTCCAGCAGACTGACTCAGATTGCTGATAGATTGCTGATGCAGTGGCAAAACTTCTGTATCCAGTGACATTGTCTGTAAATACAAATTACACTTCTTGACATACTGTATTTGCACGCAAATCTGAATAGGCTTAGTGCAGAATAAATTCCAAATATGTCACTGGGTATCAAAACTTTTCAAATGGTCTGTCAATATTTTCTCCATTCCATTTGTTACACCTAAAGCAAATGTTTATTTAAAAGTTTCTTGCACTTGATACTACCATTAATATGAGTAAGCTGACCTCTATTTTTCCTTAAAAGTATATTCTAACTCTCAGAGTACATAAAGGGTAATTTCAGAAAAATGTTTTTGTTTTGTGCCAAGGAATATGAAAAGCAATACACAGAAAAACAATAGTTCAATGAACTATTATGCTGCCAATTTTCCATTATAATCGGAAAATCATAGTCAGTGATGCTAATTTGTGAAGGAACCGCAAAGCTTTAGTTTGTTTTATGCATTCATTTCATTTAGATCCTTTATGCTTTATACAAAGGATAACTACCCTGCAATATCCCATTGTCCAATCCCATTCAAAACACGCAGTCCAGCCCTGAAATACTTCTCCCCGAATTAGATAACTCCAGATTTTACATTTCTGTCCTCACTTTTCCGTTAGCCAATCACTCTCTTTGCTCATGAATTTAGTCTCTTTCTATCCAGGGTTGACGCCATGTCCTCTCCCTTGCCTTCGCTCTGTCCCCCTCTTTCCTAATCCCTTCTAATCTGTTTCACCTGCCCTGTAAATCTCCCATACTGTGGGCCTCATTCTATTATCGGCCGTAAATCGGCCGTAAGGCTGCGATTCCTTGCGAGGGTTCAGTTAACTCGCGATTCTATTATACGGCCCCGCAAGGATCTCCTTTTACGGCCGGCCGCATATCTTGGAACCGGCCGTAATCTGTGAAATATAAAAACTGAAAAATAAATTCAAGCCTGCACTGTACAGCTCTGTAAATGCTAGGGATCATATTGGGGGACATGAGGATTAAAAGGAACCCACTCTCAAGCTTGCACATCTGCCCAAACCCGAGTTCAAATTAACTGTTTATTTTCCGGCTGCGGCGTGGGCATGTCTGAGGTGCTCCAAGCACTCTGGACTTTTTACATGGATATTTTACGGATATTAAAAATTAAATATTTTACGGATTTGAGTACAGGATAATTATGTGCTATTTTTTCTAACACCTAAAATCCCTTTATAGTCTTCTCAAAGTGCAGGATGGCTTTATTTGAGCTATTTTATGTGCTTAATTGGTGCTAGCGAGACCTTTTTCCTGCAAGTAACTGCGGCTCGTTTTTAGCCTTGCAGAGAGGTTTCCCGGAGCAATTGAATTGCAAATCTCTTGCGGCCGTTTAAGATCAAAGGCTTTCCTCCGGCGCGAGCGGCCGCAAGAGATAGCAAGGCACCGGCCGCAAGCCTGCCGGAGCCTCCGGCCGTAAGGGAATAGAATAGCCGAATAGCTTGCGGCCGGTCCTTGCGGCCCCGCAACGGCTGCGGCCGCTAATAGAATGAGGCCCTGTGTATCTGCACTGGCCTAAGGCGGCAGAGAGTTTAAATACAGCCTTGTACCTACTACAACAAAAACACTGCATTACCAAATATTGTCCATGTGTTTGGAGAAGTTGGTATAACATTTACTTAATTATGGGCAGATAAGTCCCACCTCAGAGAGGGTTAATGCATACATTATAATACTTCCAGTATAACTCAGCAAGGGACTTGGATAACATTGTCCACTAATCAGGCTTTGCAACTTAGTTAAAAAAGCTATTAGCCTCTGGAAAGCCAAATTGAATTTTCTTCACCCTGGGGATACACAGTAATCTTTATCACTAGAGAGAGTGTCCCACACCTGGAGCAGTCACAATATGTAAAGCTACTTTGAGAGATCACCTCTCTCCTTCCACAATGTCACTGTGAACTGCAGGAGTCCTGCTGTGGCAGAGGTAAATGGGTCATAGCACTGGATTAATCAGTAACAAAGGGCTGCCCTTCCTACCTGAACTGTTTCCATACAGTGAAATGTGTGTAATGGAAATAAAGGGAAAAGACTAAATGTACCTACATAAAAGTATGACTATATATAGTTACAGACTGCAGCACTGCATAGTAAGTTGGTGCTTTTGAACTAAAAGGTTATTTACTGTATATAGTTTTAATAAAGTTGTGGTTCTCTAGAAATAACTACTGTAAATGCACAACTGTGAAAGCTTTCTCTGTACTGAGAAATATTTTTGTTTTCTACGATATTCAGCAAAGTATTTTTTTCATGTTTGAGAGATGTTTGTACATATGATTCACAGAATAAAATAGGAACAGTATCTTGTTAGCTTTTGAAGTTGTTGGTGCACATAAAACACATCCACCTTATTACAAAAAAAAACAACAACTCCATTTTGTTTCCATAAAGCTTAGAAAGATCATTCATATATTTTTGTTAATATTATCAGTCAGTACCATGGGTTAAGGATGAGATACGTTCCTGAGAACGTCTTTAGGCCAGATTTGTATGTAACTGATCCCTGATTAATAAAAATAATAACAATACTATAATGGCTCATATGTGGTAATAATAATACTGTAATAATAATACCCATGTACTGTAATAATAAGTTATAGAAACTATTGTGCTCGTTGTTTTAATTCAAACAGAACATAAAAACAAACTCATACAAATAGTCTTGGCAGTCCATTCTTAAGTATGGGTCATCAGTAAGCCGGGGTGTATTTATATTATCAGTCAATAAGATCACTTGTCTAGTCCGTTTGTTATACCAACTGCCTTCTAAATGGGTTATTTATAGAATGGCTGTTGGTAATTTAATTTTTAGACTATTATGGAATTCATACCTTGGTTTCCACCAGGACCTACCAGCAAATAAAGCTTTATATTGTGTTGTAGAGATCTATTTCACCAGAGCTCTTCTACCAGAACAATATTGAAAATACGTAGAACTTCAGTCACTTTTATTTGGGTAGAAAGAAGTACTTTTCTTTGGTTCCCTAAAAAACAAATTAACCCACTTCTAAGAAAGGTTTTCTGACATAAAAGACCACATCAGAGTTTGTTTTCCAGTGTACAAATCATGTATTCATGTGTTAATCATGTATTCTCAAATAATTTTTCCAGCAGATTGTTACCAGTTGAATACTTATATGTTTATTAGAATTACTAGCAATATAAATATCATAATAAAGTGACAGCATTATACATGTTTGTAGCACTTCTGGACCTTCTTCAAAATATGTTGACAAAATAATTTATTTCTAGCTAATACAAGCTGTTTTGAGAGCTAAGGAATAAGTTACATATCTATTGTTAACATTGGCGATCTTTGCTGTTGCTGAAGAGGAAGAGACTTTTTAAGTAGTTTACAGAAGCATGTTGTATTTCATATAAAGACTCTTACAAAACAGGCTTATTTTATATTACATATCTCTTTTGATTCTATAAAAGAGACAAGCAACCATTTTTGTAATAATTTGGGTCTGTATTTTTATTTAAAGTTTTAATTGTATTAGTTTTGCACACAATCTGTTTAAAGCTTTTCTTAGTTATATTTAAAAAAAAGTTAACATTTACTATGTGAGATAAAAAGGTGGATAAAGGGATAGTTAGTGAGGAGGTAAATTGTGTGGCAAGACAGCATGATATGCTAAGAGAAAATTAATTTATTAGTATTTTAATTGAAAAGGCACTTGTTTGTCAAGTATGTAACAAACTAACAACATTAGCAGCAGTTTAAACAACATAAAAACATTATATCAGGAAATGTAAATTTTACGAAGACTGTTTATGAATTAGTTACATAGTTACATAATAGTAATTGACGTTGAAAAAATACTTTTTAGTTCTCCTTTGATCTGTAATATGAGGATTCATTGTTAATTGATCCAGAGGAAGGCAAACAAAAAAAAAAACAGTGAAACTTTGCCAATTGTCTCAAAAGGGAAAAAACAAATTCCTTCCTGACTCTGGATACTGACGATCGGATTCCTCCCTGGATCAATACTCCCTCACTAATTATCCAGGATAACACTTATGCCCTTTTTATTTAAAAATATATCCAATCCCTTTTTAAAGTTATCTATTGAATCCGCTGTCACCAGTAGAGAATTCCACAGATTAACCACCCTTTTCTTTCTTTTAGGTGAAATCCTCTTACTCAAAGGATGTCCTCTTGTCAGTTGAAAAACTCTTAGCACAAAAAAGTTCACTTGACAAAGCCTTGAATTTGCCTTGGATATATAAGTTAATCATATCCCCTCTTAGACATTTTTCTAGAGAAAATACATTTAATTTGGTTATTCTTTCTTCATAGCTCAGCCCCTCCATTCCACTTATTAGTTTTGTTGCCTTTCTGTGTACTTTTTCCAGCTCTAAAATGTCATTTTTATGAAATGGTGCCCAAATTTGTATTCCAAATGAGGGATTTGTATAGTGGCAGAATTATATTTGCTTCCCTTGCTTCTATACCCTTCTTAATACATGCTAATATTTTATTTGCCTTTGCAGCTGCTGCTTGGCATTGAGCTCTGCTACCTTAGCGGTTGTCCTCAAGCTCTCCCAAATCCTATTCAATATCTGATACCCCTAGATTTGCTCCATTTAGATTATATGTAGCATGGCTATTTTTCCTTCCCAGATGCATAACTTTACATTTATTTGTACTAAATCTCATCTGCCATTTAGTCACCCATTTTTCTAATGTATACAAATCCCTTTGGAGGGAAAGTACATCATTATCTGATTTAATTACCTTGCACAACTTAGTGTCATCAGCAAAAATGGAGACAATACTTTCCAATCCTACGTCTAAGTCATTAATAAATATGTTAAAAAGGAGAGGACTTAATATTGAACCCTCAGGAACCCCACTTACAACATTAGTCCAATCTGAGTATGTTCCATTTACAACAACCTTTGCTTCCTGTCTTTTAGCCAGCTCTAGATCCATGTGCATATATTTACTGCAATTCCTGTATCCCTTAGTTTGCACAATAGTCTCCCATGTGGCACTGTATCAAAAGCATTTGCAAAATCCAAAAGGACTACATCCACAGAGTTTCTGTGTTCTAAGTTCTTATTAACCTCTTCATAGTAACTAATTAGGTTTGTTTGACATGACCTATCCCTCATAAATCTGTGTTGACTCATACTTATAATCTTTTAATTATTAATCTTAATTATTAAGCTTTCCCACTACAGAAGTGAGGCTTACAGGTCTATAATTTCCTGAATTTGTTCTTGTTCCCTTCTTAAGTATAGGTATCTACTCTGCTTTTCTCCAATCATCTGGTAGAGACCCTGTGTTGAGTGAATCTTGAAAAATTAGATATACCCTAGGATGTATTCCATCAGGACCTGGGACTTTATTAACATTTATTTTTTCAAACCTTTTTTGGGATTTCTTCCTGCGTAAACCAATTATTTGTTGAAGGTAGTGTAGCCCCATTTTGTTACAGTGTCCCAACCACTGGTACCTCCCTTGTGTATATCGAAGAAACGATCCTATTTAGCTCATCTGCCTTTTCCTGGTCACTAATTATCAGATGGCCTGTGTCACATTGTAATGTTCCTATAGTTTCCTTCCTGGCCTTCTTCCCATTAATATATTTAAAAATATTTTAGGGTTAGTCCCACTCTCCTTTGCAACTAACTTTTCATTTTCTTTTTTAGCCAGTCTAATCGCCCTTTTGCAAGCCTTGCTGATTTCCTTGTACTCCCGTAAAGCAGTCTCTGTTCCTCTTGTTTGTATAATTTAAATGCCTGTTTTTTACTCAGTATCTTGATATTTAAATCATTGTGAAGCCATATTGGATGCGATATACCCCTTTTACTTGTATTCCCACCTGGTATATGGTGGTAAGTATGTATATTTAGTAAGGATTTGAACGTTGTCCATTTATGTTCAGTATTTTTACCTGTCAGTTAAGAGAGAGGTGGGGAGAGGAGGTGTCAGGAGAGTTTGTTGGATAATTGGATCAGAGTAAAATTGACCCTACACTTCTTCCCGCTCACATGCCCAGAAGCAGGTAAACTTGCATCAAAAGACATAAGCTTGTCCAGAAATGTAATCCCACACTCACAACATCTACCAAAATATCATGGATGCATCCAGAATCCAGCAGAAGTTAAAACAAATATTTATCCATTTTATTAAAAAATAGCTTTATGACATTTTCTAATTTTTTTTCTGCTCTTAGTCAGACTCAACATTTCCAAACATATATATTACTTAATTGTACAGTGGTCCTTTAACGTTGTAGTTAGGAAGAACAACATGATTTCTCAGAGAAAAATACCAAAATAGAATGGTACATTTTTGAGGGCCCCAACACATTGCCCACCAGTGGTCTATGTTTGGGCCAAAATACCCCAAACTACTCAAATCATACTTATTAATATTAAGATAAATTCATTAAACTATTAACATTATAAATGATGTAACCAAAAAATAACTTATACTACATGGTTATAACAGGGCCATGTCCACCTTTTTAGAGCTCCAAGGCAGTGAAGTGGAGGAGCCCCTGTGAGTAAGTATGTAAGGTATGCACAGACCCATTTTTGATTTTTCTGTACATGTAAGTTCCATTTCCTGTTATAACTGTCTTGATCTAGGTCGCTACCCCCTAGTAGCCAGTCTATGAACTGCAACATTTCATTTTTTTTTAAGCCAGGAACCATTTTTCTTAAGAAGTGGAGCCCCTCCCAGGGTAGCGCCCCTGGGTGCTACCTAGTTGGCCTAATGGGTAATCCGGCAAGGGTTATGAGACATTCCTCTTCTGTTCAAATTCATATTTCTTACCATTTTCTTTCATCATTCAGTCGTTTTCGACTCTTTGGGACCTCATGGACTGTAACACACCAGGACATCTTTATGTCTATGGGCATGCTGATCCACTTGGTACTCATGGCAGAGATACAGGAGTGGGTTGCCAGTTCATTCTCCAGTGGATCACAGCATACAGCTCCTGGTATTCCTAGGTGGTCTTCCATCCACGTACTGACCTGGCCCAACCCTGCTTGGCTTCAGGATGGTGTGACCTCTTGGTTCTCTGACTGTATTCGAACCCAGGTTGCAGTGTTGAAAGCAATAACCTAACCACTGGACCCGTCTTACCATCAGTTTATGATTAATACAGTTCAACACTGTGATAGACTGGGAAAGAGGAGGATTTATGGATTGAACCTTCTGCCATTTACTTGCATGCCATTTTGTTTTGAATGGTATCTACTATTTATAGCCATTTCTGCATGGAGAAGCTAATAACTGTTTAGGGTCAGATACAGGTGCTATTTCTACACTCGGCTGAAGTTGTTGCTAGAGGTTTTACACAAGGACAGCTCTGTGGAATCTGTAGATACGTATTTTTAATACTGTCAATAAACCGTTTCCTTGGGACACTGAAGAGCAACAATGGAAGCTGTTAACTAAGTGTGAAAAGAGGCAGGCCAAGTAAGGTTAATCACGTGGCTGTCCACTAATGACCTCTCGAGCTCTGAGTCTCTATCCTATAGTCCTTGTAAAGACCAATCAGGTGAATAATTTCCTGTCTGAGATGGCCTTTATGGCTAAGAATAAAAGCTGTGCCCATTGTGAAAAGAAAGCTCACAGTAGGGGATGAGGCTATTTTATTAAGCTCATCTAAACACCTGTTTTTCCCTGTGGACCATATTAAACTACTTTTATTATGTTTAAATATGATCATTTCCACAACAGTTATAAATTAGCCTATTATTTGTTTAAAGCATAATCCATAATGATGTAGGATAGCAACAACCCTACTAAGAAGAATAGAGGGGCATATTCCTCTTATTTTACAGATAAACAAGTAAACAATTCCAAGTTAATGACAGACATTTTCTGATTTTCCCCACACATTTTAAAATATAGTTATTGCAATATTTACACATTTATAAGAAAACATATTACATTATGACATCTAAAAATATACATTATGGCAAATAAATTAAACATGCTGGACACAGCAGCTTTGGTACTTAACCCACTAAGAATATTATACTTCTTTCCTGATGGTATTGTAGCAAAAATGTATTCAATTTAAACATTATTAATAGATTATGATCCTGTTGCATTAAGGACAACTTGTCAAGAACAACATGGTTTGCCTTGGGAATATATATGATTGTATAGTTTTATCTCATGTGAGTTAGACATTCATTGTTTTCTTGGAGACACCCAGATAATCTACAGACCACCGGGGCAGTCTGGTGACTTTTGGCCTTGGTGACAAGAACATCCTCCCAGGCCATCATTCAGCCTCAGTCTAATAATTTAGACAAGGAATGGCATGTGAATCATTTGTCCCCCTCTGCCTTACTTATCTAAACCCCAACACATACAGTATACTTGCTCCATTCTACAGGACTATTGTGGGAAAACTCTACATATTTGTGAAGCATGAATTCAATTGAGAAAATGTTCATCTATTTAGACTAGCAGACTCTGTATAGCTATAGATACTTCCATCTTGGGCTGCTAGTGGGCCTGGAACCTGGGGGGGGGGGGGTATCCTACTGTGACTTGCTCTTCCTTTTTATACTTTTGTCAGGTGGCACTTTATAGTGTCTGTCTTTCAACAAAGCTGAATAGTTATTATCAGCATTCCATTTTTATATTCAATTTTTTTCTTAAAACTGTTTACAATAGCAGATGTTGGAACAGTAAAGTGGCCTATTGATGTTAAGTGTGAATGTTTGTTAATATCCCCAGGCAGATTTTTGCATCCAATAAAACAGAACTTGCTTTTATTGGAGGTGGTGAATGCAATACAAAAATAAATTATCCTGAGAGAATGTTTAATTTGTATGCACTCTATCCTAAATCAAAAGGATACAGTGGGCAGTCATTTAATTTTAATCTATTCCAATGTGTTGTATGACACTAGTAACTTGCCCGTCAACAATAACGGGTTTAAAATTGTAAGGCAGGCAATGCTGTTTGCCAAACATTGACAAAAATGACGGGAATACGTTTTACCCACCTGTGTCCTTCCCCCCTCCATGGTGTCTCCTCCCCCCTTATGTCTCCCCGTTTCTCTCCCCTGTGTCTCCTTCCCCCGCCCTCTCTCCCCCCTGTGTCTCCTTTTCCTTTCTCCCTCACCTGTGCCTCTTTTCCACCTCTCCCTTCCCCCCTCTCCCTTCCCTGTGTCTCCTTCCCCCCATCTCCCTTCCCTGTGTCTCCTTTCCCACCATCTCCTTTCTTTGTGTCTCCTTTTTCCCCATCTTCCACCCCGTGTCTCCTTTCCCCCCTCTCTCCCTCTTCTGTTTATCCTTCCCCGCCATGTCTCCTTTCCCCCTCTCCATTCCCTGTATCTAATTTCCCCCTCTCCCTCCCCTCTGTCTCCTTTCCCCACTCTCTCCCTCTCCTGTTCCTCGTTTCCCCCTGTCCCTTTCCCTGTGTCTCTTTCCCACTCTCCCTTTCCCCCCTTGTGTCTCATTTCCCCCTCTCCCTCCCCCGTGTCTCCTTCTCCCCCTCTCCCTGTCTTGTGTCTCCTTTCCCCTCTCCTCTCCCTCCCTTGTCTTCTCCCCCCTTGTCTCCATTCCCCCTCCTCTTCATCCCGTGTCCTTCCCCCAATTTTCTCCCTTGTCTCCTTTCGCCCTCATGTCTCGTTTTCCCCTCCTCTTCGACCGTTATGTCCTTTCCTCCCCCCCCCTTTTCCTCCCTTGTCTCCTCCCCCCTTTCCCTCCCTTGTCTCCCCCCTTTCCCTCCCTTGTCTCCCCCCCTTCCCACCCCCTGCGTCTGGTACCTGGAAGGAATCCTGCCAGTAGTGCTGCACACACCTCCTCTGCTGTTCCTGTCCTCCTGCTGGAACTACTTTTTGGATCTAGATCGAGCTGCACATTGCACGGCTTTATCCAGAAAGTATTTCCGCCGGCATGGGAGCCCAGAGCAGGAGTGCAGCGCTGCTGGCAGGATCGCATCCAGGTATGTGGTTGGGATAGGGTGTTGGGAGCCCGGGGGGCTTTGCAATGAGCGCCCACTGGCAGGAACCAGGTCCTGGGGAGATGCAAGGTTGGGGGGGAGTCTTCCACTGGCAGGAACCAGGTACAAAGTCCCGCGGCACTCGTGGTTACGGGACACAAACAGTTTGCATTGCTTTGCAAGGCTCGCAAAGCGTGACAAACCCGCAAACGTAACCAACGTCTTTTAACCGACAACTATATATGTGACTAGCGACTTGCCCGTCAAAAATGACAAGGCAATAAAATTTAAAGCATGAGAATGCTGTTTGACACAGAATGTAAACCATTTTGTACTGTGAGGACCTTCGGCGCTCATTGCGAGGCTTGCGCTGAGCACCTTCGGTGCTCATCGCATGCACTCATTGCGAGCCTCTCCTGTCGTGTATTTTTGGTCCTCTGAGCACCTTCATGAGTCATGATAAAGAGAGATATATATTTCTATGTATATGAAGTTAAGTAATAATGAAGGATTTATTAAATCAATTAATATACTTTAATTATTTATAATTCATATATGCAGCGAGCAATAGGCTGAAGAACTAACAATCTGCATAGAATATACAGTGTGTGTTAGTGCCCTGCTTATAAAGTGTAATGAATGTTTGAAGTGTACATTCTAAATAGGCTGCATGCGCGAGGTAAAGCCGTTGGTTTATTGTGTAAAGCAGCATTGTATAGTCATAATGTTATCAATGTGTTATGCGGCTCGTGAGCATTTTCCGGCTTTTGCAATAGTGTATTTTTTAGGTCGTAGTGTGATGTATAAAGTACTACTCGTTTGGCAGTGTTTTGCGCGGTCCGTGGTCGTGTAGCCTCGTTGTCATCTTTTTCGGCGGCTATTTTTTTCCTCGCTTAGGCGATTTAATTTTGTGTTCTAACTTACTCCCAGACATCCTGGCTGTTGCCCAATGCTGTCTGTGATGGTTTTTTTGGGTGTATTTAGTGTGTTTTTATTGTTTTTCTATTTTTGTCGTTCGGCTGTTAATCTCGTAATTTTTTGCGTCTCGTATCCTTTTTTTTCTAAGTCCCACTTCACGTTTTTTTTTTTTCTAAGTCCCGCATTTGTGAACCACTTGCACGCCAAGGCGAACCCACGTTTAAGAAGTGTTTTTCGGCTAAGTCCTGTGTGTTTCATTGCCTCTTCGTGTTTGTGCTGATAGTTGTAGTGCGTTGTAGTGGCTTAACGGCTCGCCTCGCTATGTGAGGCTCGCAGGCAATGAGCGTCTTTGGCGCTCATCGCCAAGTGCTACGTGTTAACGGCTCACCTGGATTCGCGAGGCTCGCAATCAATGAGCGTCTATGGCGCTCATCTCCTAACTCGTACGCACCATGCAAAGTGTGACGATGTCTCGCAGTTTGGCTATTATATAGTATGTGTCATTAAATAAAAGTCTGTTAATTTGATCAGTTTATCTGTTGAAACCTGATGCACTTCAGAATAATTTCACCTGTTTTGCAGTATCCTTGATTCTCATTTAAGATGTGTTAATGACATTTTTTTTTGAATTGCGCATGACTTTTCATGCAAAGGGCTAAAATGTGCAAGTTTATGTATAAAGGACAGCAACAGACCTCTTATGATCAGTGCAGATCCTGTCTACCTTACTGTCATGTGAACTATGATGCTGTTTCTAATTCTACATCGCTTTTTCTTACTTCTCCACTGGAATTATATTTATTGCATATGCATGTCTAGCAGCAATGAAGAGTAATGTTACCACGCAGTAGCAACTTCAAATACATTTCATTGATACAGTAGTTTATATCTGCTGATTATCCTGATAAAAAACATGCATTGCTTTATTAAATGTGATATTAATTGCATGTTTTTTACTTTAATAGAAGTTGCTAGTTAGAAATACTCTATAATTACCATGGGGTTTCTATTATAATAGCAATTAGGTGAGCTTTAATAAACCAAATAAAATAATGTGCATTTGCTGAGATTTTTTATTATAATATGTGGTGAATACAAAGTTATGGATTTTTTTTTATAATTATGGATATATGGAGTCCACTATTGACTGTGATTCAGAATCCTACTTTATGGTGAGTTTAGAGTAGACAAATTCATGACGGTGTATTACATACAACACACCTCCATGGTGACAGCTCAAGACAGTATAAGTAGTTACTTATATATAACTTAGAAAACTTTGCGGACAGTTTTTACTCTGCAATCTGTCTAAGCCTCAGAAGAGCTCAGTAAATCTGGTTCATAGTACATAATGACTTTCAAATCCTGTATGTATTATGTAAGATTCGATAAAATGAAGGCAGGAGTTTTTTTCCTGAAAAATAAATTATGTTATGATTTGAAGTTTGTAGGTCGGCATTCAATTAATTCTAATTTATGAAAATGTTATTTTACAAAAAATCTGATATATATTTATATATATATATATATATATATATATATATATATATATATATATATATGGAGTGTGCAGAATAGCCTTCCAATGGAACTTATAAAGACAGATGTAGAAAGAATACTATGAATATGCATAAGGCTATGTTGTGGAATAATTAAGTCTAGTATTGTTATGCAGATTAGGAATTTAAGCATGTTTGGCATAAGCTTATTTAGCTATACTGAAGCTCAATAAAGCCAAACTTTTAGGTAGATGTAATGTGCAGACCAGATAGGCCGCTGGGTTTTATATGCCATAAAAATCTGTGTTTCTAGGATGGATCTTTTTTTCTTTTTTTTTACCAATGAATCTATGTGTATATGTTTGATATTTTCATAATTTAAAGACTGGAGTGGCAGTTAATATACAACATTAACTTGGTAAATCTGAAAGAACATGCATACTCAGAACTGATTTAGTAGTATACTTAGCAATTAAAGTATATATACATATGTAATTATCCTACAGACAAAAATATTCACTACATAAAGATATTGAAGTGCATATGTATATAGTAATCTATGTCACTGCACCAGCAACTCAACTTGCAGAAGTACAAGCCACTGAATTGATTATGTTCATAAAATATTATAATAGTCGTGGATTTAAAAACTAATCTATATAATTAAGTAACAAGAAATGAAGGAATTTCTAAAATATCTAATTTTTGTGGATGATAAAAATAGCTTCCAATTTATCCTTATTTTGCAGCACTGAAGAAGCTGCTTATTGACCCAGAGTTTAAACATCTGACAATAACTTGAGTGTAAATATGTCTCTGGCTTCCTGTAATTATTATAATAACTAATGGAAACCTGTGTGTGTTCAGCTCTCATCTTCATCTCTCAGAATTTTCTCTCTAATGCAGTTCTTTTTTTTAAATTCACTTCTCCCTTTCCTAATACTTTTTCACAACAAGTGCTCCAAAATCCAGTATTTCATTCTGCAGGAGCTGATCTTCTCTTGCTATGCATTCTTCCTATAATCCCGAGCTCGATATGGATTAGTCTCCCAGTATGAACAAGGGATTACCCAAACAGATTAACTGCTAACTAAGAAGAACACTGTCCACTCTAGCACTGTTAATGCAGCATTAGTTATTCCACCACAGTTAACTAATTTGGGAGGGTGAGATTACCTCAGGGGGTAGAATTACTTAATTTAAAAGTTATTGCATGCAATTGCTGTCAAAGCAATGGAATCTAATAACAACATGCAAAATCTTATGACCAGGAACGAGAGATGTTCAAAATAAGTATTATGAAGAACACAATGTGTTGCAGGTGAGACTGACACAATTCAGTGATCATTCAAAACATCCATGGAAAAATAGAATTGATACTATAGACAGAGTTAATTGATCTGCTCATTTTTTGGTATCACTGTAGATAACCAGTGGATGCTTTAAGTGTGCAAGAAAAGGAGGAGACAGCAAAAGAATAGAGAATAACATATAAAATAGTGGTGGAAATGAGTATGACAAGTGCTACAATGAACAGAGAGGGAAAGGCAACACAAGAGGGAGAATATTGGGTAAAAGAGCAGAGGATTGAGGCAGAAAAGTGGACGATGGGAAACAGATAAAGGGATTGAACTTTTTTTTTATTTTAACTATATCCTGGCTTGAAGCTTGAATTAACAACTATCACCTTTCATTTAAGAAGTTTAGGATTAAATTCTTGAAAAGAGAGGTTGGTGTGAACCCCAATCTACATTGGTTTAAACTGAATTGATGACAATGTGACTTGTTATCCTTTCTTTAATTTCATCCTGTTTTCCATTAGCTCCAAACTTCAACAGCAAGAAAAATATAAATACTACAGAAATGTTAACATATTCTAATGGTAGAATGACTTTGTTTAGTTGGGACAATGCAGCACTTGTGTTTTCTAATACAAGGGCAGATTTGCTAGTTCATATTAGAAACATTGGGCTGGGTATTTCCAAGCTTGTGTGGGACAATCCCAGTTAAAAGTAATGGACTGTAACATACTGGTGGAGAGTTCTTGCCACACGGCACTGATGGATTATTGGCAATATACAGTGAAACTGCTGGTCATTTTACCAGTTACCAATAACTTATTTTTTTCAATAATACAGTCTCAAAACAGTATTCATAGAGGTACTCAAATGTGGATCAAACTCTATGATAACAGAGGATGCATCATTCAAGTGTGCCAGACAGACACTACAAATGTAATGAAAAGACAAATTGCTGTCAGTGTTTCTAAAAACTGTAATATACCATACACTGAATAGTGCAATGGAGAAAGGGAGTGTGGTAGAGACTGTCAATGAAACAGTGCATAATAGTAAAAGACAGTTCTTTATTCTTTATCTTTTTTGTTGACAAGACTGCCTGGCCTATATAAATTGGCACTTTTAAGAGTCAGTCATTTTTTTAACAGGGTGTCATTTTGTGTATAATTTTAAATTATATTTAAGTTTTGTTACAGCTCATGTGTTAACTGCTGTACAATAATATCTATACTCCTGTGGCTAATAGTAGTGCCATCCGTAAGGGGAAGCATTGCCTAGAACTAAAATACAGATTGTGTTAGTCCCCTATCAACATCTGTCTTTGTATGAGCTTCATTCAATTTGAGACAGGGAAATTACTGATAAATGTCATTTCTGTTGTGGGAGCTTTTTTTTAGTAATGTTACATGTGTATTCAATGCTCCACAGACGTAATATTACTGAGCACAGCAAATCGTAAACCCAAGCCTTGTAAGTAAAGAAACTAGGCTTAGGTTTACTACTAAGGCTGGACCAATGAGAATTCCCAGGGATTCCCTCTACCCATGCTTCGGGAGAAGGGAATCCCCAGGGATCCCCTTCACCGCTCACTACAGATAGCTCCTTTTCCCACTCAGACCCGATCCCGTTGCCCGATCACCCTTCTACATAACCATGAGGGTCCATTAAGACCCCCACGGCATCTAAAATATTAACCCTTGACACAGGGGTCCTTAAAGGACCCCTGTGACACCTAAATGTTAACCCCACCCCATAGAGTTGTCAGTTTTTTGTGAATTTCTTTTTTTATATTTTATTTATTCCAGCTTCATTTGACATACAAAATTATACTTTATATTAGTACATAAAATACTCACAATACATATACAATATACTCAAAGTAAACATAAGATATTTAACTACATATTACAATTTTCAATTACATAGTAAGTCCCCTTCACTTTAGAACTTTATAAGATTACTTAAAGTTTGATAATAGCATATGTTTATTAATGAACTAGGAAATTGGCAGTCAAAAATGACGGGAGTAAAAGAGTATGCCTGGCAATGGTGTTTGCCACACAATGTGAGGCTATGGGCCCTCTGAGTACTTTTTACGTCCTTGGGGCTAGTTTTGCATCCTTTGGGCTAGTTTTACGTCCTTTACCCTCGTTTTAACCTTTGGCGCTCATTGCAGCCTAAGTCCCGCGAGACAGCTTTGCAGTTGCAGCCCTACAGGCCCCAAACGGCAGCCTAAGTCCCGCATGACGGCTCGCCTCGCTTTGAGAGGCTCGCAAAGTGTCACCAACATCATAAGCATTCCGGACAACTCTGCAGATCCACAACTATATATATGATTTGTCACTATAGATTGTATCACAGCTTCATTAGCCATAACTCTGTTTTATCTAAATACTTTAGTTGATCTAGTTATTAAAACACAAAATACAGACGTGTCCGATAGACAGTATAATACAGTATAATGTAGCCATGTTGTTACACATGAAGCATAGCAACTGAACAGCAAGTATACTAAGGCCCTCATTCTATTATCGGCCGTAAATCGGCCGGCCGCATATCTTGCAATCGGCCGTAAGCTCAGAAATCTTTAAATGCAAATATATATTCAAGACGGCACTGTAAAGCTCTGTAAAGGCTAGGGATCATAATGGGGGACATGAGGATTAATAGCAACCCCCTCTCAAGCTTGCATATCAACCCAAATCCGAGATTACATTAACGGTTTATTTTCCGGCCGCAGCGTGGGCGGGTCTGAGGTGCTCAAAGCCCTCTGGACTTTTTCCATGGATATTTGACATAAATTAAAAAAATATATATTTACGGATTTGAGTGTAGGGGAATGTTGTGCTATGAATGCTAACACCTAAAATCACTTTATAGTCTCCTCAGAGTGCAGAATGGCTTTATTATGTGCTTATTTGTGTGCCTGCTGGACCTTTTTGCTGCAAGTAAGCTGCGGCTCGGTTTTAGCCTTGCAGAGAGGGTTCCCGGAGCAATTAAATAGCAACTGGGATTTTCTTGCGGCCGAAACTCTTGCGGCCGTTTAAGATCAAGTGCTTTCCTCCGGCGCGTGCGGCCGCAAGGGATAGCAAGGTGCTGGCCGCAAGCCTGCCGGAATCCCTGGCCGGAAGGGAATAGAATAGGCAAATAGCTTGCGGCCGGTCCTTGCGGCCCCGCATCTCCTACGGCCGATAATAGAATGAGGCCCTAAGTGTGGCAACGTTTTGCCAATACACTATACTGTTATACTGTTATATGTTATCTGCAGCTTCTATTATCATTCATTACCTTTCAAAGTCACAGTGTCCCTAATATCTTTGATATTGATATTTACACATATATTGATACCTCCAGTTTATTTATGATCTGTTTTACTCTATATTTTGTTTTTAACATTAGTTTTTTCTTTATAGTGCTTTCTACATAGAATAATCTGATGATTATCAGTATATCCTGACTTTTTCAGGTATATCAGTTTATTCTGATATATGAGAATTTAATACTTCATTCATCTATTATTTTTGAATATGTTAACCCTTTATTTAGGGTGCCTCTCATGACCAGATCTCTATATTGGTGATGATACTGATCTATCCTCATTCTTATATCATATAGTATTTATTTATTCTATATTGTGCACCAATTTTTATAACTTTTAAGCGGCGCTATTTCCGGATTAAAATATCCCATTAAAGTTATTTATATTGTTTAGATAATAGTGGTGTCAAGCACCAAGGGTATAATAAGATACAGATCATACCTTTTTCTTCTATTTAAGCTGCTTAATTATTCAGTAGTTTGCACTTATTGCCCCTGTACCCTGTGCATGTGTGACCATGCTTTCGCCTGATGTCATTATTAATATCAGTGAATTTTTTCCTGATTTTCCAAACAAAGGCTAATTTACAATCCTTTCAGATTAAAATAATTAAACAGCTAACACATTGTATTTACAGACTGTTTTAATGTTACATTTATAAATACATATCTAGTCACAAGTTGGAACTAGATACTCACCGCCTTTTCCCTGGTACTTACACTAGCACTTTAACAAATGGAAATGGAACACGGCTATGACATCATAACATTATAGACATGATCACACTATAGACATCACCGGTAAGACAGTGTGTGGTACATGAGATAAACTCCACTAATGAAAGCTTTCTTTACCTTTGGTGGTTGTAGACATTTCTTGTCCCTAATGCACTTTGGAATTGCTGGGTTCTTAACATGTAATATTGTATTTGTAATTGCACTGGAATCATTTGCATTTCTCTCCAGTTTCTTTTAATATTATTAGTCAGGGGCTGTGCATATAGACTATACACTTATATAGATGTATCTTCCCTACTGCATTGCTCTACTGGGTGTACAGATTCTGTATTAGTATATGCACTCTCTATGAATTTACTTTTTCACCTGTCAATACCTTTATTTTGTGATACAGTTACATGCAGTTGTCACACTCTGACCGATAACAACCTGAAATAATTGGTCTAGCATTTGTACTGCACTAGTTAAAGGGACCGAGCAAGTCCTAAAAAGAAGAAAGCCCTCTTAAAGATTTCCTTACAAGCTGGTAATAGTTATTTGAATTTGAAATAAAGTACTTACAAGACTAAAGACCCCAGGGGAGTTTTACCATTACCACATACTGTGCACAACAAGTGTGTGAAGTACACGTGGCGTGAGCAATAAACGCTCCTGTTTTGCTATTTAGTCTGTGTACACAAAAATGTAAATTTGTTTTTTTGTTTTTTATTATGTTTAAAATGTTATTTTATTATGTTATGCCAGTATTGTCCTAAGGCTTTCTGCATTTGCCCATAAAATTAAATTAAGTTTATAATAATTAAAAATTATTGCAATGTGGGAATTCAGTGTGTTACAATTACTGAAACTTTATATGAAGATTCCTTCAAGGGCTTTCTGTATACACGGATTTTAGGTGGTGATATTCTGATTGGTTTAATATAAAAATCCATTTGAAGGTTTCTGAAGCTCTGTTTGTCAGTAAAACAACTTCCTTGCTTTGCTTTAGTACCAACATGACACTGAATTCTTGTTACTGTATATTTAATATAATTTGACATATTTATTTCATTATAAGTTACAATAAAAAATCAACAGAAAAGTTAGTTGTCAGGAATAGAACAAGAATCACAAGACAATAATGGGAATGTATCTAACCTAACTCAAGAATAAACAAATCATTAATACAATAAAAAGCTGTTATTGAAGTTTGCAAGTTAACAAAATGCTGTGCCTTGCTAACAAAAAGTAAAAGCTCTTTAATTTGAAGCTGTGTTTTGTAGAGGCAGATGTGTTGCATCCCCAAATCATCAAAAAGTTTTGGTGTGTACATTGTAATGTGTGCCTCATTGCTATTCCCAGAATGTAGGGCTCAGCTTATGCTGATCAGCAGGACTCACAGGCATGAAATACTAAAAGAACCCATTCTTCCCCTCATCTCCCGTCCACTCCACCCCTTCAGATTTACATTGAACTTCTGCCAATATCACATTGCCCTAAGTCTTTCGCAGCATTAAGATGAAGCCCCCTTCCTCCCCCTCCTCCTCCCCACCAATCTTGTTCCCTGCTTCAACACTGCCCCAAGATTTTAATAACTAAGTCTGAAAAAGTCCCTTGTTTTTCTCCTATGAACTTCTCCAGGGTTTAATGCTGATTTGTCTGTGTTTTTAGAGGAGGGCTGGGATGTGAAGTCCTGTTTTCGTCTAAAGGTGAAAACAGCCTGCTAGCCAGCAGGTGCAGAACCCCTCACCAGCTGCTTGCTGCACTTGAGTTGAAGCGTCTTGGTTCTCCCTCCATGCCAAGAGTACTTCACATAATCCTCTCATGCAATTCACACTGTAATTGCACAGATCCAGACTGCTAGGGCTCAATTTATTATTATTTTTACTAACAAGATCTTCTGCAAACAGGGACTAGTCATATTAATTAGTTTTATGGAGCCAGGCTGCTTCAGCCTTATCAAGACTTTTTGTTCTGCTTCTCTTCCACCCCCAGGCTCCCCCCTCCTTTGGTCCTCTTGAAGACCACTCAGAGAGCAGCACATGTGGAACTTTCAGGCTTCTATAGGTTCTATTATTGCTTTGCCTCATCCACTTCTTGAGATGAAGCCTGGTGGATAGGGGCTGGAGGCAGAGATTATTCAGTCGAGGACCAGCGTGTCCCCTTAAAGTCATGCTAGTTACATGGTTAATTACAAGCCTGCTGGATTCTCGTCTAAGTACCATACTGTATTAAAGAACCTTCTCCCACAAAATTAATTCACCCCCTTGTTTTAATGTGTATCTTAGTGGGGTATTATCAGACTAAGCCCAGCCTAAAAATATGGTTAATGTACACAGTAGAGGTTCCCAATACGGGATCATGTAAAGCTATAGGTAATAACAATTACTTTACCAGCTTTATAAGTTTTACCTGTCATTCAGCTTTAATTACCCATTTACAAATCACTTGCTGTTATCTTTTTTCTGCTAATCATTTCAAATTACAGAACTTGGATGAAAGGAGATCAAACACTTGTACCTGGAGATAGCTTTACTGCTTCCACTGGCATTACTTTACTTTGGTAAATACAGTCTCCATATTTATAATTTTATAAATATTAATGCTCACTTGAAAGCTCAATCCTAATATTTGTTTATGTTGAAAATTATATAGACAGATAGCTTTCCGTTTTAATAATGACAATGAATTAAGTAACAATAGCAATATTTATATAAGCCACTTATCTTGTATTAACGATAGTCTGGAGCGCAAGCATTGTCTTCTTACATTAATGTTGACTGAAGGGAGATTAAAACTTAAAACTCTTGCTGTAAGGAATGTAAATTTGACAGGGAGTAGCACATCTTATACATCAGCAAGATATCATCAGCAATCCTAGGCCTTTTGAACACTTTTCAGGATACTGACAACAGTACTTATCTTTAAAGCATATACATTTACTCTTGAGAGTTTGCATATTTTATTAGTGTTTATCACTTAATGCTACTTTAAATCTATCTGACACTTGCTTTTTGCTTCTATGACATCCCCAGTCCCTAACAAGTTTATCCTTTCACTGTAGGCTTTAATCATGGCGTCCATGTTATTATGTTTTATGCTGTGAGTCGATCTAATCTTTTCTTTTCTTTTTGAAACTACAATATTAATTTGAGTGGCAAAATCTAAAAAAAATACATCTGCAGATATATTGATTTATATAAAATATTATGTTTCTTAATAAGATAATAATCTTTGGATTGTAGGGTAATGGTTATTTAACAAGTAACACAAGGTTGAGGTGCTAGGAATTTGTGGAGATGTCACAAATAGTACATTAACTCTTAATAAAAATAAGAATAATTAGCTTCTCCCACACTGTAGCCGTAAGTAGATCTTGCCAATGATACTCAGAATAACTGTGATTATGTAAAGAGCCAAACATGTTGTGTTACTTTTTAATGTATGAATATAATTCAGGGCTAATTTGCAGATGTAGCACTTTACAGAAAGAGTATTGGATAAGTGGATTTGTCAGTGGAAATGGTAGGGTAAAATAAGAGAATTTGGTAATATATGGTCAAGTAACAATTTGGCTATCCAGAGAAGTAAATAAGCCTTTGCTCTTAGATAGATATAACTGTCACATTAGTTGGTCCCTTTGGTTATTACCTGCTATCAAAATCTACAATCTTACACATTTTCCAGATGACATGGGCCAGATATATTAAAGAGTAGGGAAACAGAGAAGATGTGTTAGATAAATTCTGTATTTCTATGTTATCCGGCAGATTGTACAGTATATAGCGATAGGGATACAATAAACACATTTGTTTATATATACTAGGAGACAATGAGGGCCCTGCTCTCCAGAGAGCTTATAATCTATCTATGAAGTAATATGTTCTTGATGTTTTAGAAGAATGCATTGTAGGGGTTATATCTATGTTGGTTAATAAAATGTTATCAAGTCCTATCACTAAGCTCCCTATGGTCCCAATGGAATTTATTGCATATAAAATAATCCCGGCTGCCTTCAGTGATCTGCTTTGGAAAGCAGAATGGGTTTAGGTTAGGTAATTACTATACCTGAGCAAAAATATGATCCATAGGATACTTCATAAGGTTGCTATTAGTGCTTTTTAAGAAGATGCTGTAATTGTGTAGTAAGTGAATGGTTTATTTCTTAACACTCTTTTGGTAAAAGAAAAAGAGTAAAGAGGCAACACAAAATTAAAAAAATTAAAGGGACACAGAAAGCCATATGGAAATATGTGTAAAAACTAAGATACATATTTAAATTATACCAAATGAAGATCAGAGTTAATGACTTATTACACTATGTATTCCATGGGGTTTCCTGCTGTGCCATTTCCTCCATCCACAGCTCCTGGTTTTGCTTTGTATTCAAGTGACTTCTTGACTCAAGTTTATTACATCAGACATTGCTCAGTGACCACCAACAAGCAGTCTCAAAGCATGAATACCAGTCGGCCATCATGACCGATGTAATAAATGTTAGACAGAAAAACACTTGAACATAGAAGAAAACATAAAATCTTGTACACACGGTAGGAAGTAGCAGGCACTACAAGTGCGAGTACATAATCACATCAATATTTATTTCAAGCATTCATTAAATATAAATACTGATAAAAGCCATTGGCCTAAATTCACTAAGCTTCATAATGGCTGTAAAGTTGTTCTCTGAGGCTATGTTGGCTGTTTTATGTGGGAAATAACTGTAAAGTATAGTGAACTTTAACCATTGTTTATTTGCATGTTTTCGGAATATAAGCCATTTGGATCATAAAATTAAAGTTTGCACTGAATTAATTTCTCAGCCTATATGAGACTTTAAAGGTTTTATGTTGCTGCTGATCTGTTAGTTACCGTATGTCCTTGGAATATCATACACTGTGTCTTTTTGTTTTAAACCATGCAAAGTATAATCCAATATTTAACATACACAATGGACATCTGATTGGAATATATCAGCTAAGTGCTACATTTCACCCCTCACAAATATCCTTTTGCAGAGGGGGCTTTTCTTTGTCCCATGAAACGTATGAGTGAGCAGTTTCAGAAATCAATATCTCTACTTTGCATGGTAATAGTTTTAGGTACATTTTTAAGCTCCGGTCCAGCCATCCTGCTGATAAAAAAAGCCTGTTGCCCCTTTCTCCCTGTATACAGCCCCCTTCACAAGCCTCTGGGATGACACAGATCATTGATGCATCTCCCCTCATTAGCATTTCAGCAGCTTGGCTCAGTAGGTTCAGAAGCAATCCGTCATGAGAAAACTGAAGAATGTGCCCCATTTGCATGATTCTGTGCCAGAATGCAACTTTTTCTCAGCTGCCCATTGTGCAAATTGCCCTTCAACATTCAACTTTCCCATGAAGATCCCAAATCATATTATGGATTTTCCAACTCAGCTGAATTTGTCCCTGAAGTTTATATACCTCACTATTGCACAGTTCTAGTACATGTAAAGCAAATACTTTTAGGCTGTTAATGTGAAGCAGCAGCTGTTGAAGGAAATTGCACATTGGCTTTGCAAGATGTACATTGTCTATTCAAATACCTTGCTGAACACTCGGACCATCTTAAGCTAATTTAGTTCTTGCTAATGATTTGTCCCAATTGTGAGTCAAGTGTTGTTCGAGGGTCCCCTTGAAAACCCAAGATTCATTAACAACTGGATTAAAATGTTTGTTACTGTCGTGTAAGGCTTTTAAAACTGATTTTGTGCTGCTATAAGCTTCTGCAAACTGATGGTAAAAATGTTTTCTAAACAACACAGCTATAAATAGGAATTAGGCAATATCAAGGATTTGTACATGGTGATCTTTAAAACATTTTATTTTGTGGACTTGATTGAGAGATGTAAATCAGACATAGAGCCAGTAGAATGACAGGTAGATAGATAGATAGATAGATACTGCTAGACAGACAGATATGTAGATAGAAAAATAGATACTGCTAGATAGATAGATAGATAGATAGATACTGCTAGACAGACAGATATTTAGATAGAAAAATAGATAGATAGATACATAGATAGATACTGCTAGACAGACAGATATGTAGATAGAAAAATAAATAGATAGATAGATAGATAGATAGATGGATAGATAGATAGATAGATAGATAGATAGATAGATAGATAGATAGATACTGCTAGACAGACAGATATCTAGATAGAAAGAAAGAAAGGTAGATAGATAGATATTGCTAGACAGACAGATATGTAGATAGAAAGAAAGAAAGGTAGATAGATAGATAGATAGATAGATAGATAGATAGATAGATACTGCTAGACAGACAGATATCTAGATAGAAAGAAAGGTAGATAGATAGATAGATAGATAGATAGATATTTCTAGACAGACAGATATGTAGATAGAAAGAAAGAAAGAAAGAAAGGTAGATAGATAGATAGATAGATAGATAGATAGATACTGCTAGACAGACAGATATGTAGATAGAAAAATAAATAGATAGATAGATAGATGGATAGATAGATAGATAGATAGATAGATAGATACTGCTAGACAGACAGATATCTAGATAGAAAGAAAGAAAGGTAGATAGATAGATAGATAGATAGATAGATAGATAGATAGATATTGCTAGACAGACAGATATGTAGATAGAAAGAAAGATAGAGAGATAAATACTGCTAGACAGACAGATATGTAGATAGATAGATAGATAGATAGTAGATAGATAGATACTAATAGATAGATAGATAGATAGACAGATAGTAGATAACACTCATATAAACATATTGTTCTGACCTGTTACATGCAACTCATTCCAGTGTGTACCACATTTCAAATGCATATTTCTGTTAAGTAGCATAAAAAGGCATATATTCTTCATAAATAGCAAAAAGAGACAATAACTTCACGCCTATGTTATTCCACAAACCTGTTTATCAAATGGGGTATCATTTTAGGAAACCAACTATTGAAGATTTAATTGTCAACCTTTCTTATAAACATAAACTTTTCAAATAAAAAAAAGTTTTACAAAAAGGGCTTATGCTAGGAAAAAATTCCCATTGACGGGTAAACAGAGTGGGTAAACATAGAGGAGGAGGCCTCTACTTTTGACTTAACTGAAACAAGCCTCATGGATAAATAAGAGGATCCTGTGGCCCCTGCGCTGGTTGAGGTCCCTGGGATAATAAAGAGGTACAAACCACAACTTTAATCACTCTTAGGTAAGTCTAGAGGAGTGAGGGGAGTGATTAAATGGAGAAAAGGAAAACATTTTTTATTTTTATTTACTTTCTCATTTGATGTTTGTTCTTATTTTAATTTATTTTTATTTTTTTCTTCCTTTTTCTGATACCCTTTTCACTAGGCTCTCTATGTACACCTTATATTAAAACTACTATTCACTTTCGTTAGAAGTCAATTTGCACACTATCACTTGAAACACTTTAATAGAAAACATAAAAAGAAAATATAAATATATATTAATATAAAAGTGTGAATATTTTTGATTGAAACACATTCTTACAGAGAAACTTCTATCTTATTTCTAACTTATCACTGTCTACTTTTGTATGTTTCTTACTGCAATTACAAATTAAGCTGTAAAACATGATATTTATTTTATTCTAAGAAAATTTGAAAGTGAAAAAAAATTCCCATTAATAAATTAATTATGATAGCACCTTTTAATGGGATTCCTTTACATTACTATACTTTACTGTTTATTTGTTTTACAGTAATTTAGCAGTGGTGGAGCCATCATTAACCTTTTCTGTTAAAACATTTCTGATATTTTCTTGAAAACACAGGGATATAATGAGGTAATAAGATTACATTTACATTTTTTTACTTAAAGACCTATTCTGTTATACAACATTAAAAAAACATTCTGGTATTTTCTCTTTCACTTCTATATGACCTGACATGCTAATATTTTCCCCCTGCATTTGTCACGCTAGCAAACAATTAGCAATTTGTCGAGAGGAAAAATTTGGAGCAGTAGCCAAAAAACAGATAATCATGTGCCAGATAACGCCATGGATAAACTTATAAATTAGGGCCCTGTAGTTACACGAGTTTCAAGGTTGCAGGGAAGCTCACACGGTGATTAGTATAAGGTTACGGAAGATTTTGTTAATTATAGGTGACTGTTTTTTTCCTTGCAAGAGAGCTCAGGGCTTCGTACATTCCAGTTTCCTTGTAACTCATCTTAGACCGTTGTCTAACCTTTTCCTTAATCCATTTCTTCTCGAGTTGATGGGAACTGCTTTTATTCCACCTCTTGTAGAGGTAGAGAAACAATCTTCCTATTCACTTGGTTGGTCTGAGCCAGCGAAACATACACACACATACAGAGCGAGAGAAACGAGGGTACTGATTAATGGATGCTAATTAGCAATGTTAATGACCAGGTGTCTCTGAGCATGGCCAGCTCCTCTCAGCATGTAGTGATCCCTCAATGAAGGCCTTGCAAAGCCATTCCCAGTGACCCTAGCCCTCAGCTGGCAGTAATGAAGCACAGCTCTCTCATTATACCCGAGAGAGGCTCAGAGGGAGGCCAAAATCTACAACTCAAACCTTTTCCCTGGAACTCTAGTGGGTCTAACATTAATTAAAGCAGCAGCCTCTCTCACCTCTCTGTTTCACACACATTTTGTGTGTATATCTATGTGCGCATATATCAGTTTGTGCTTAAAAAGACAAGACTATGAAGATAAATTATTGTGAATGGAGAATTGGATAGAAATATATGTGGCTGTAAAACAGTCTGCAGAAATGGGACACTGATTTACAAAGAGACTGGGAACTCACCGCATTTTGCAGAGCATGCATTTAAAAAGATTAGACTTTAAGTAGAACTAACAAAAACTGCTTTTGTATGAAGGGTGTTGCAAAGGTTAAAAATAACTTTGGAAAACTTGGAAGACTGGAATTTGGAGAAAGTTCCATAACTCAGAATGTGAAGTGCTTTAACATATCTAATTTAGAGTCTGGCATAATGAAGTCCTAAATGGAAGGTTCCCTGTTTTTAATATTAAAATAAACTACATTATTTGCATATCAAAACCGCTTTTTTTAAACAAGTTTTTAAAAGCTCTGTTTTTACTCACTGAAATCTTCCAAACAGTCTGCCTTCTGTATCTCATGCACACAGTGTCTCTGTAGTACTAGATGTACTATCCAATCACAGATGGTCTCTTAGCTGCATTTAAGAAAATGCTGTTGAGAAACAGTCTGTAAGTGGCTAGTAAATCTAGTACCGATAGAAACATTGAGCCTCATTCAATTGAGGCATCGGGAAATCCGGGCTTCGGAAATGGAGGCTGTAACTTATTTTGCTATTCAATTGGCGTCTTTTTGTGGGCTCCGATCGGTTTGCGGGCTACAGCCTCCGATTCCTTGCGATGGTTAACATCGCAAGTTAAGGCCCCTCCAAGCCTGTGATCTTTCACAGCCGCAAGAGTCCTGAGCTCTAAAATTGCAAATCGCTATTCAATTGCCCTGATTCCCTCTCGCTAAGCAAGCCGCCAAGTCTGCAAATGGCAAAAGTCGAACCACAAGTAACAGGTTCCAAGGAGGACTCGCAATGGGCTTAAAGACATGTCCGGAGCACTTTAAATGCACATATACACACACTACTGTACTTTTATTAAAAGGGAAAGTGATGTTAGGTCTTAGAATTAATAGCACAACATTCTCAAGCTCGCAAATCGGCAAAACAAAATACTTTATTTTATGTTCAGTTTACGTGTTATATCGATACCGGCAATCAATGTGTTAATACATATAATGGAACTCGCATGTAACAGAATATCATATTTACGGCTTTATCAATATTGCATTATATCAGCAATGTGGGTCCGATCGTAATTCGTAGGATTTTGCAATCCAAGCTCCATTTTTCATTGTCATAATGATGAATCTGTGTTTCCATTGGCTGTTTCTAACTCGGGAGTTACGGCTTTGCCTAATTGATCATATTCAAGCTTGCAAATGCTACATACAATATTGTTTATGAATTTCGCTATCGGCCCCTAACTTGCGGTCTTACCGAATTGAATAGCACCGTAATTTGCGGACGCTGTGTGGGGGCAGATCTTTGTGGGTACTATTCAAAAAAGGTTTCAGTGAATATTAGCATACATTTTAAGCACTTTATAACATTATGGGCTCTTTTCTATAATGAGTGCTCAAGCACACCGCCAGCACAGGCGGCAGCAGTGGCGGTGAGCAACCACTAGATGTCGCTGCCAAGATTTTGCTGCCGATGTCATAGCTTTAGGGTTAGAGGGCTAGGGTAAAGTTTAGGATAATTAGTAGTCCTGGTAATTAGTAATTAGTAATGGTTTAAGCTTGGAAATTGTGTACAATCTCAGCATTGATTACAAATTGTGTAATATTTTGGCAACGCCATCTAGCAGTTCCTTGCTGCAATTGCTGGTGTACTCATAACCGGAAAGATCTCTTCATTTTGTCAGGCTCAAAATTAGATGTGTCAAAGCACTTCATTCAATATTAATATTAAAAACATTATCCAACCCTTTAAAGAGACACTGAAGTCCCCATATGCACATAGATAAAGAGTGGAAATTATGTGGAAAAGTTAAAAATTTTAAATTGATCAAGAATTTACTTTATTTTTTGTCATTTTACTTATTGCTTAGATAGCCCATAACGCGGTCAATAATCTGCATAGTTAATAAGATACATGCTAGGACTATTTTACTGGTTATAATCTAGCTACATTGATTTCTATACCCATTTCATAGTATATACACAGTGCAGTGGGTAAAAGCCAATGTTTTAGAACTGTACGTTTTTATATTTTGTTTAAGCAATAAATTAAAAGCATTACTACTGTCCTATTTATCTCATACAACCCCTCTACAGTTTATGTATATTTTTATTTTATTTTAAAACATAAAAAAACTAATTCTATAAAAAAGTCAGTGATATAACTATGCATATAAAACATAGAGTGCCAATCCATTTGGTTCTATACTGAGTTACTCAATAAGCAACTTATCAACTTATCGATTCCAGCAACTATTACACACAAACTAATACTAGAAATTGCCAATTAGAGTCGCATCCTGTTCCAAATGCTTTTAAAAGGAACTAACATATTACTTGTAGAATTATTGTCTGAAAAAAACATTACATATACAAAATAAAATATCCAGTGGTATATTTATGAAACTACTTACCTACATTTGAACTTTGTGGTATAATTTACAAAAAAAATAAAGTACAATTTAAACTTTGTCAGGGACAAATCAAACCCAGGTTTGCAATTCCATAGTTACTTGCACTTCCCTCTAGGTTAAGCTTATACATTCTTTCCAACAGTTCAAAAAGCACATCATATTTAATATATAGTTTTAGGACCATGTGATCTGGGTAAACCTGGGTAAACAATGACACCCAAAGAATTGAAAAGAATATCATATAAGCGTATTAAGATCAGAATAATTTGGTAGGATAAGAATTCCAACAAAAAAAAAAACACGGAGAAAAACAAAATAGTTGATTTTGTTTTTTTATTTTTTATTTTTAGTAATTTGTCTTAATTTTAATGAAAAATGTTCAAAACTAATATCAATAAGGACTTGGTCACATGGTCAAATAAACACAGCAATGGCTGTGTACTCCTATACAATGATATCTGTTTGATATGTTTTGGTCCAGCTCTACACAGACAACTGTACCATCACGGTCCCCACAGATCACTGACACATTTGTGCTCCTTCCTCTTCAACTTCATACACTTGCCCAGTTCCTCCACTCTCACATGTCTATTCTTTCATCTTTCTTTGCTTTATATATCCCTTCTCTTACTTCTCCTTTTGGTCCCAACTTCACCTTCCCGTGGTACATATGTGATGATGAGAGTTGCAGACAAAGCTCTGATTTGTAAGTAGACACCTATGCACTAGAGAAGTTTGGATTCAGTTGAGCCAGGCCTTCATATGCTACCTCTAACACTATAACTCTTTCTATTACTTTTTTCTGTTCGTATTTCTTAATTACAACTCTAATCATAGCATTAATTTAGGTGAAATGATGAACAGCTCAGTCCTTGACTTACTGACCTAAATGTCCAGTTGACATCAGTGATGGCACTGCCCTAAGACTGCAGTGTATATATATATATATATATATATATATATATATATATATATATATATATATATATATATAAATATATATTAATGGATACACCTTCAAGGAATAATATCATATGTTAGATTCAGTGACCCTAGACACCAAAAACAAGCTACCAATGGAAAGTGTTCTCCTCCCCCTCTCTGGGTGACTGACTCTATTTCTTTCTGGGTGACCCCTCTAACCTTGTCCATTCTCTCAATGACACACTGAATATTATTCTCGAAGGCTCCCTCCTACTCTCATTCTTTTTTTTGGCTCATCTTTTTCCGTGACCTTTCTGTTCCATGAATTTCCATGTCCCAAGCTCCTGATCATACACCTCAATGCTATCTCTGTGTCTAAACCCCCCTTCTGTTCCTGTTTTCCTGTTTACTCATGTCTGAATACTTGCATCCCTGGCACATCATTCTCCTTTTTGGGAAAATACCCTATTTGCTTAACTGAGCAAAGGACAGTACCGAGAGCAGAATAGAAGAGAGTTATCATTTAATGACAAATGTTAGGTATGATCTAAGAATGAAATGATTTTTTGGTATGGATTGAGTGTTCTTTCACATTACATGGTAAATGTCACTGTATTACTATTCTCCAACGTTTAATACTATGATGACAATACTCAACTTTCTGAACCTATAGCAAACTATTTTTAAATTACAAATGTATTTTTGCCTCAAAAAAAGGTAAGTAAAATATAGATAATTGTTCTTGAAACATGTAAGAGATGCCTGTCTGTGCACTGATCATACTGAATAATCTCATTAAATTGACAGATACTCATTTATTATACAATTCTCTGAGTGATTGCTTGGAATGTGTTTTGTCAGTATATATCCTTATAAAAAATATTGCATACTGTAGATTTTGACTTCTCATTTGATTTTATAAATTTTAGCAACTTTATTTGCCACACCGTAAGAGATTTTATTGTATTTAGAACCCAGGCTATAAATGTCTATGGACATTCCCTAGTGGATAAATTATTGCACTCAACTATAGATACCCACTATGGCCCTAATTCAATTGCGATTTGGCCAATTGAATAGGGCTATAAATAAGCACATAGCATATTTTTTATCAAGAAGTTTTTAGTTAGAGAAAACATTGCTTTTGGATAGATGCTTACTAACTAAAAACTTCTTTAAAAAATATATGTTATGTGCTTATTTAGAGCCCTATGCAATTGGCCAAATTGCAATTGAATGAGGCCCAATGTGTTTAAATGGAATTAAGACAAACAACTGGCTTATTGCTATTGTTTGGTCAGTTATTAAATGTATTACCCTGCCATTTAATTTTAGCGCCCGATCCTAAAAGTTGTTTTAACATGTTTTTTTTCAATGTGAAGCTGAATAAAACCTATCTATTAGAATCCCTGGTAGAGAAATGCATCACACTGGTAATTTATTGGGACAAATTGGTTGATTCTTAAAATATAATATCTAAAATTGCAAGTTGACTCATGTAGTGTTGAGTTTTCTTATTGTAGTGTACTTTACCACTTCATTAAAGCATCATTACCTGGTTAAATAGCAGAGGAAATGGAGGATTACATCTGCCATCTGTCCCAGGTGCTATACACCTTCTGTCATATAGTGCTTCACATGACATCAAAGTCTGGAAGTAGGTCAACAAACCTGTTGTATATTTTATCTGCTCAGGATGGTTGATACCAAGCAGGAGTGGGCATGGGTAGAGTATTCATACAACCATTTGGGGACCTCTAAAAATACTCTCTTACAGGAACACACCAGGGAAAAGAATTACAGAACGCACATAACATATTTGCAAACAACGTCTGCCTAATTAATGGTCTTAAGCCTCACCTAAGAGTCTTGGAGGCAGGCGACTGGTTGTTTTTGAGATTATATGTCTTACCTCACTCCTGTTTGAATTAAGGTTGAAGGTTGGAGGCAACATAAGATGTCCAAACTCACCTGAACCTATGTGCCTATGTGGAATTTGAGATACTCCTTATTGTATTGTTTTCGTAAAATAAGTGTTAAATGGACGGGAAAAGAATATCATATGCCTGAAACTGCATTGTTAAGTATAGAACTGGTTAGTCCCGAAAATGAACATGGCACTACATAACAAACTGGATCCTCTTTAAAGAACCATGAAACTGAACACTTATTTTATCTAACCAGATACAACTTGAAATATTAAACACTTTATGGCATACATATTTGTTTTAGACTTTTCAGTTTTATATTTTACAGATGAGACTGAGTTAAGGGGGAAGGAGGTAGAGACTTTAGGCATTCATTCCAATTATTATAATAAATAACAATAAGTACAGCCAGTATTTTAATGCCACAGTGTTAAAGATATAAATAAGTTATACTTCTGGGGAACCACAAATAGGTCAGTATATGTATAACAGAGAAAAATGGTGACAGACCCATTGAAAGGGGATGACGATACATTATACCATGACAGAAATTTTAGGTTATGGTCATGATATGTTGTATTGGGACAGATCTCCAGTTAGGAACCCTGGAAATGGGGAGCCATTTAGATAAGAATATATGCTATCATAGTTAGTTTCTCCATTTCAATTTGTCCCCATATTTTGCCCATAAATGTGTTCAAGGTAGTGATTGGAGGAGTTTTGCCAGTGGTTGCTAGGTCACACCTGGCTGCTAGATTTAACTGGAAGTCTAGTTCATTCTCAGCCTTTTAAATTGTGATTTGGCCAATTGCATAGGGCTCTATATAAGCACAGAGCATATTTTTTTTACGGAAGTTTTTAGTTAGTCAACTTCTATCCAAAAGCAAGGTCTTCACTAACTAAAAACTTCTGTAAAAAAAATATGCTCTGTGCTTATATAGAGCCCTAATTAATTGGCCAAATCCCAATTTAATAAGGCTGTCTGTGTTTAACTCTCATTCCCATAGGGGAGGAGGGAAAACTAGGGTTTCAGGGGAGGCTGTGGTTCAAGACAGGTTGTTACACGGTATTTATGTTATTTCCAGTATAGTTGGCTTTTGGGGAATATAAAGAAATTTAGCTTTCCTACTAGTAAAATAAGATTGCATCATTCTCTATATTGTTCTATGGAAACTTTTTTTCAAATTGGAGAAATAACATTGCCAGAATAGCATTGAAATACCCAGAAGTTTCATGTCGCTAGTAACAACACTCTCAATTTAGCAAATGTAGATTGTAATCTCTTTATTTGTAGTAGTTTTAAGCCAATGCTTATCTGCTTCATAGGGTAATATCAAACACATTCACGGTGAGAGATACTTGATTTGTCTTAAAGCTGGGAACTTACTAGTTTTGGCCTTGATTACATTACACTAGCTAACTCTTTTACGTGTGAAAATCACATGTATAAAATAACCGAACTACCACATTCTTCACATAAAAAACTTACAGCCTTATTAAATTGCAATTCGGCCAATTGAATAGGGCTCTATATAAGCACAAAAATATTTATTTTACAGTAGTTTTTAGTTAGTGAACTTCTATCCAAAAGCAAGGTCTTCACTAACTAAAAACTGCTGTAAAAAAAATATGCTAAGCCCTATTCAATTGGCCGAATTGCAATTTAGTAAGGCTGCGAATGTATAACTGCTGGTGAGTGCTAGTTGATTTATTGATTTACTCATAGAATAGCATGTACTGCTATTACATGACACATGCAAATGTTTAATGTGTGCTTGCAAAGATCTATGACCACTCTCTTTCTATCAAAAAGTAATTCAAACACTCATAAAAACACAAAAATGCTTTGCAAGCCCTTTAGCAAGATATGTTAAAAATAGTGAATGGGACCAAGGATGCGTGTTAAAACTTTCCAAGCTAAAAAGTACACTGGAAGACCAATTTCAAGGACCATACATACAATGGCCCTCATTCAATTGCGATTTGGCCAATTGAATAGGGCTCTAAATAAGCACATAACATATTTTTTTTAAGAAGTTTTTAGTTAGTGAAAACCTTGCTTTTGGATAGATGTTTACTAACTAAAAACGTATTTAAAAAAATATGTTATGTGCTTATTTAGAGCCCTATTCAATTGGCCAAATCGCAATTGAATGAGGGCCAATGAATCTTCCATATGGCAAAGCCCTAAGCTGCCCTCTACAATAATAAAGAGCACAGCTTAGTCAAGTACCTCAAAAACTACACATGGAATTATAACACTGTGATTACTGGCACATTGGATATCACCTAGTTTAAAGTGTATGTACATATCATTGACACATTTAAAATGAAGACACATATAGTGATTTGGTTGTCAAAAATGTACTGAAAACTCATAAATACAATCAGCATGGTTAGCAAAATAACACAGCCATGCATCAATAGTTTCTGTTTGGTACATAGTGATGATCCCAAGTGGGGAAGAGGCTCCAACCCAAATACTACATCTTAAAACTGTTTGCAGATATTCTTTAACATGAGTGGTGTTGGTGTTGTTATGGGAGACTATTCTGTATAGGCACGTAGCGATTGAGCCAAAAAGCAAACGATTAGTTAGGACCCCCTGTCTAGGTGAATATATAAATAATATGCAAGTGCCATGTAATACTGCCACAAACTTGCTTCAAAAACCTCACGTTAAATAATAAGAGTTTATGGAAAGTAATCAAGGCCTTATATATTATACAGTTTACATTTCAATGTGGGTGCTTGTATGTGCATTTGTGTATAAACATGTACATACATATGTGTGTGTGTCTGGGTGTGTATGTGGTTCACATACTGTATGCATCAACAATAAAAAGTATAAACATGAAATATAACCTCATTTGTTATTTATAGAGTGAATGCCTTATTTTTCTGGACCTTCAAATTATTATTATTACTAGGAACTTGGGCGTCAAAAATGACGGGAATAAAATTGAAAGGCTGACAGTGCTGTTTGCCACACAATGCAAGGCTATGGCCCCTCTGAACACCTTCAGCGCTGTTTGCGAGCCCCGCGCTGGGCGCCTTTGGCGCTCATTGCGGGGCTTGCAAAAAATGAATTTAGCGCTCATTGCGAGCCTCAACTTTCCTGCTTTGCAATGATCACCTTCTTTGCTCCACTCGAGGCCCACGATGAGCGCTTTTGGCGCTCATCGCGTGGCTTACAATGAACGCCTTCAGCGCTCATTGCAAGCTTCTCACCCTGTGTACTTTATAGGCCTTGCGCTTGTGTGTTACTGCCTTGGGTTAAGTTTTAGTGGCTTGGGTTGTGTTACTGCCTTGTGTTAAATGTTAGTGCCTTGGATTAAGTGTTACTGCCTTGCGTTAAGTGTTACTGCTTAGGGCTCATTTTTACATCCATGTCCTTTTGGCTTGTTTTACGTCCTCTGTCCTCGTTTTTGTCCTTTTGCGTTTTTTCGGCAGCCATTTTTTTTCTTGCTTAGGCGATATTCGAGAGTGAAAGAATAGCAAATATGGCTCAAATGAACTTGCAATCTCACTCCCTAAATCATATGGGTTGAAAGCTTTGCGAGGTACAGGTCATAAGCTTTGTGAGGCTCGCAGTGCAATGAGCACCAGCCTAAGTCCCGCGTGCTTCAATGGCTCGCCTCGCTTCGCAAGGCTTGCAGGCGGCCACAAATGCATTACCAACATCGCAAACGTTACGAACAGTCCGGCAGATCCACAACTATATACTGTATGTGATTCTTTATTATCAAATTAATATTATTATCCTTTGTTTGTAACGAGCCAACATATTCCTGTATACAGGGGTTAAGTACATAGCAAAATAAGCCTCATATAAAGGTAATAAGGTCCACCAACATTACAACTCTTTGAACTCTTATCTAAAATATGTTGTATTAGCTGCTGCTTAGCAACCAAGCAAATTGGACTTACAAGGGGAATCAAAGTATTCTGCAAAAAGAATTACAGGAGATTTATTTTATGTCTGGGGTTTATAATTTCCCAGAATTCCTTGGCCTGCGCATTACAAAACAAGGAATGCCTCAGTATGCTCTGAATTATTCAGCCTAACATTTCAGAACAGGTTCCGCTTGGATTCTTTTAGTAATGTTCCTTTTCTTCAGACCTTGCTTCATATTTTTCTAATATACTAACAATACACTTTGTTATGATGCTACAATGGAGAACTTACCTCAGGAAGTAGAAAATGATAATGTGAGAAGGCTTACATTTTTATATGCAAATTGCTCTATGCAAATAACTTTTCCATTTTATTATATTAAATGACACTGAAGTTACTTGGGGAACATAACATTTACAAGGAGCCCTATTTGCATTGTTGTGTTGTGCCAGATTTCTGTGTGTCTGTGTCATTCAGTCGTACTCGGCTCTCCATGACTTCATGGACCGCAACATACCATTCTGATCTACTTGGTATTCTTGGCAAGGATAATGGAGTGGGTTGCCAGTTATTTCTCCAGTGGGCCACAGCCTACAGCTTCTGGTATTCCTAGGTGGTCTCCTATCCAAGTACTGACCAGGCCCAAGTATGTGACCTCTTGGTTCCCTTACTGGAATCAAATCCAGGTCCTAGCAGTAAAGCTTACTACAGGCAATTTGTCTGCAAATAAAGGGTACTGGAAGGTGTTCTCACAAGCCTAGAGCACTGATAAGCAATCAGTGTCACTTCACATGATTTATGATTAACCTCCAGGTTTCCTAAATGGTCTCACATTTTAACCTTTTTGTTAGGACTGACCTGAAACAAACTAGTAAATAGCCAATGGGAGGTGTAATACCTTGGCAATTCTGCCTCAACATGGAAATGAAGACGTTCTTCAAGCTTCACATTCTTGTTGGGTGTGTGGGTATAGAGATGGAATTAAACAACCACTGCGGTCAGTTATTTTTTGTATGGTAAATTGAATAACTAAACTTGGTAATGGGAAAATGCTTTAAAAATGTGAAAAACAACTTGCAGTTTCTGTTTCAAAAGACTGTATCCTTGTAAACTAATGAGCATTCCCTGAGACCAATTGAGAGCACTTTACATTTTCCACATTTCCATTCCCACTTCCAGTGTATTCAGAGTCTCCTCCCAACTTATGAACTTTATGGAAACTGGAAACTAATATGGTAGACTCCACAGCAGCATAACTTGCATATAAAAGTAATAATTAGGCTGTATTATTTTTTTTTTTACATCCTTAAATCACAAGAGGCTTTTACATTTCTGACCAAATTGATTTTGTATACAACCACTGTGGTCACAATGTTTTATATGTTCTGTTGAACAGTAAAACTTGATAAGGACAAAATGTTATAGACAGCAAAATATAAAACATAAACAGTCTTTAAATATTTCACTTTTAAATGCAATTATACTTTACTGCAATTTTCTTTACTTTCTGCTGCTGTGTCAGGAGAGTGTGTTCCTGTAAACTAATGAGCTTTCCATTGCTCCTAATGTAAACATTGGCAGTTTCCATTGACACATTCCAATTGTGGCGACAGAAGTCTCTTCTACATGCAATGTCATTTCCCATCTGAGGAAGCAGATAATCAGAAAACAAAATGGTAGATTGTCCTGCAACTTAATTGCATATAAAACATGCTAAATTTAAGGCTGTGTGTATACTTTTTAAAACCAGCTTGTCCAATATCATGTGCAATTCTTCAGAAAGTATATTTTAATTAGTGACTTGCCCATCAAAAATGACGGCAATAAAATTTGAATGCTGGCAATGCTGTTTGCCACACAATGCGAGACTCTCCCCGCTGTAACTTGCGGGCCTCACGATGAGCGCCTTTGGTTCTCCCTTCCATGTGCCTGTTTCCCCAACTCTCACTCCCCCCCTCTCCATGGCCTGTGTTTTTTTCCCATTATTTCCCTCCCCATGTCTCTTTTCCCCCTCTGTCACCCCTCTATCTCTTTCGACCCTCTCCCCCCTCTGTGTCTTACTTCTCTGTCTCCCTGATAAAGTCTTGCGTGGCTCCTGTTGAGCGCCTATCAATCTTTTTTTAAAGTGTTGCGTGTCTCACTCTGAGTGCCGTTGGTTCTTTTTTAAAATTCTTGTGGGTCTTACCCTGAGCGGCTAAGTGTTACGAGCTTAGGCTTCGTTTTTAGCCTTTTTGAAAACATTCATGTCTTTGCGGCCGCCATTTTTTTCCTCGCTTAGATGATTTTCAATCTCTGAAAAACACCAATTGAACCTCAAATTAGCTTGCAACCTCCCTCACAGGCTCCCTGCCTCTCCCCCTGTACTGTCTGTGAGGTTGTACATTATTTATTTTTTTTGTTAATTGGCGTCTTTTGGTGGTTTTCCGACAGCTTCCGAGTTACGGGCTTGAAAATTTTTTTGTCCGTTCAAGTCGTAATTTTTTCAAAGGCTTGCGTACCTCGCAATCAGCGGCAAACTGCTACGGCCCTCAGCGCTCATTGCGCATGCACAAGCCCGTTACATTTAACATTGTGTGATCAACATTCGTAACTTACCACAATTATTATATGTGATGTAATATGGTGAAGAGTGATGGAGGAATAATAAGAGTTGATGTGTGCTACAAGAACAAGGGGAACGTGCTGTGTGTTGTTGAAGGTGTGTTGTTGAAGGTGTGTTGGTGAAGGTGTGTTGGTGTACGGTACGTTGTGCTTTCATGCATCAGAGGACATGATGAAGGAAGTTACTTTTTTAAATTCGTCACCACACCGCCAGCAGCAGCAGTGGTGGCAACGAACCGATAGATGGCGCTGCTGCAATTTCAGTGCCGATATCATAGCGTAAGGCATAGGTAAACTGTTAGGGTGAGGGTTAGGGTTAGTTTAAGGGTTAGGGTAATTTTCTAAGGTTACAACTCGGCAGCGCTGCAAAATATCGGCAGCATCATCTAGCAGCTCCTTGCTGCAACTGCTGTTGCCACTGCAGGTGCAGTCATAAAGGGAAAGACCAACTCAGGGTTCTTGGGCTGGCCACATTTGAGAAGAAACAGAAGTTGTTTATCAGCACAAATTTGCTAAAATAAATTTTATTTTATTATTCTTTCAAATTACAGTTTTTTTTATCATTATTGTTTTTAAATTAATATTCCTAGTAATTAACCACTCTCACTCAAAAGCATAAAACACACAGTAAAAAAAAACGGAACATTCTGCTCATTTGTAGGACATTAGCATCCATATCACATATTATATTTGTCCTGCTACGAGTCGTCGTCACGCTGTTTGCGTGGTCCGTACGAATAGCGGGCTTAGCAATGAGCGCCGCAGGCGCTCATCGCCCGGCGAGCCTCGCGAAGCGAGGCGAGCCGTTAACCCGTAGAACTTTAGCGGGCTTAGCGATGAGCGCCGCAGGCGCTCATCGCCCGGCGAGCCTCGCGAAGCGAGGCGAGCCGTTAACCCGTAGAACTTTAGCGGGCTTAGCGATGAGCGCCGCAGGCGCTCATCGCCCAGCGAGCCTCGCAAAGCGAGGCGAGCCTGTGAGCGTAAGGGCCGTTGCTCACGCTTGCGGGCTCGCATAGCGAGCCCGCGGCCCTCGCGTAGCGAGGGCCTGCGGGCAAGGGCCTCAGTTGCTGGGATGGATCCCAGCAACTGAGGCCGTTGCTCACACTTGCGGGCTTCCTCGCATAGCGAGGGCTGCGGGCAAGGGCCTCAGTTGCTGGGATGGAGCGCCGACGGCGCTCCATCCCAGCAACTGAGGCCCTTGCCCGCAGCCCTCGCGTAGCGAGGGCTGCGTGCAAGGGCCTCAGTTGTTGGCATGGAGCAGCCACCTCCTCCCCACAATGCCCCGGTTCGGGTTCCGGAGGGGGAGCCAGACGCCGCCACTGCCACTAGCAGAACCCGCCAGACGCCGCCACTGCCAGTAGCCGCACCATCCCGGGGCCCGGCAATCCAGTTGTTGGGATGGAGCAGCCACCTTCTCCCCACAATGCCGCCACTGCCACTAGCCAGCAACTGAGGCCTTTGCCCGCAGCCCTCGCTGCCCTTGCCCGCAGCCCTCGCGTAGTGCCTCGGTTGCTGGGATGGAGCGACGAAGGCCTCAGTTGCTGGCATGGAGTGCCTTCGGCGCCATGATCCCCAGAGATGGTCGGTGATGTGTGTAGCCCTGCATTGTATCTCCCTCTGTCCCACCCCCTGGCCGGCTCCTCAGCCCCCTCATCCAGGTCACGCACACACAGAGGCTGAAGGTAAGGATGATAGGGGCTGGGAAGGCCATAGCTGTGCTGACCAGCGGGGGGGATGCACAAGGTGAGGGGGCCTGTGAGGAGCTGTGTGTGTAATGGGGGCACAGACTGCCAGGACATGGACTTGCTGTTATATAGAGTAAAAGGCACCTGAATTGGTGGATTGACTCACGTGCAGAATTATAATAATCATTATATGTACGACATGCTTATAAACACTGATCATTAAATAATTTTGTGTGAGCTGCAGTTGTTTTGTAGTGGGGGCTGCCATGTTTGTTTCTGCTTAACTGCTGTAGGGAGAGCTGGCCTTAAAGGGGCTCTGTCACCCCAACAGAAAGCTGACTTAACTTTAAAGAGCATCAACAACTGGATATACATTGCGCGAGAAGTTTTTCTTTACAGTAAATAATTGCTGAAATATTTAGAATAGATTTTGGGGCTTTTGTATGTTATGTGGCTGAGAGTGCTTGATAAGGGTGTGAGAGGGGCTTAACTGTTAGATAACATTGTGGGTCTTTGTTTTGCCAGATCTATCCTGTTATGTGCATGGACGGGAAGCCTCCTGTTGCCGGGTGCACCTGTGTCCTGTGTCCCAATGTACTCCCTAAGCTCCCAACCCCAACCCCCTACACCCCTTGCCGGCCCTAACCCTAACTTCAACCCCCTACAACACTTATACTGGGCCTAACCCTACACCCCTTGCCGGCCATAACCCTTATAGCCTAACGCCATTTTACACCAATGCAGAAGTACACAACTACGGTCTTATCTCGCACACGCACAAAATTACATTGCACACATTCAGCACGCTTACACAGCAGCTCCACACCACTAATGCTGCAGCAACATCAACACAGAATGCAGCTCTTCAACACAATGCTTTAAAATAGGTAAAGTATATATATTTATTAATTGTATTATATATTTCAGTAGTAGACACAAAACACCATTAGCTACCTTACAATTTCATTGCCGTCATTTTTTGACGGGCAATTCGCTAGTTAATATATAAAACAGACTAATATGTTTACCATATTAATTCCAGAGTTAAAAGGAAGATTTATTGGGTAAAAACTATGCATTACTTCTTGTACTATTTAATTTTTTTCTTTGTAGAAGCTGAGCAAAGAAAACAAAATACATTCAAGGGAGCTATTAACATAAAATAGCTGCAGGCAATTAAAAAAGCTCCGGTTGAGCTGCGAGGTCATCTGGGCTACCTAATTGCTTGGAGAAGTGCTACTCAAGACTATGTAATTATGGATCTACTCCTCACTTAAGCCAGCTCTGATTTTCTTGCTCCTGTTCTACCCCATTGCCCTTCATCCTAAAGCCTGTGTTGATAAGAGGGCTGATGCTGTAACGACAAATAAATCAATTAGCAGGTGTGGCGTGCTAACTTTGTTTACTAGTAACATAACATCTGCTTCCTTATTAGGTAGGAAGCTGTCTCCAGTAGTCTTGGCTGAACTCAGCATCTCTCTGATTCCCGAGATTCTAACAGGAGACATACAGAGGGCTGGATTTTATTTCTTTGATTAATTTACGCAATCAGATTTTGGTTAGTATAATAACAGAATGTTAAAGAGACACATAATAACTGCATTGGTAAGAAGCTCAGCTCTCCTAAAGGTCTGCTTCATTTGTGCTATTATCTAATGACTGAATAAAAAAAAACAACAACAAAAAAGTGCTTTTTAATAAATACTAACTCCAGTGGTTAGGATTCAGTGCCTTCACTGCTGCAACCTGGGTTTGCTTCCAATCACGGAAGCAAGAGGTCACACCACCCTGAAGCCAGGCAGGGTTGGGCCCTTGGATGGGAGACCTCCCAGGAATACCAGGAGCTGTATGCTGTGGCCCACTGGAGAAGGAACTGGCAACCCACTCCAGTATCTCTGCCATGATTACCAAGTGGATCAGAATGGTGTGTTACGGTCCATGAGGTCACAGAAAGTTGGAACGACTGAGCGATGCAAACAACAACAACATAGAAATTGAACAACAAAGATTTGCAAGTAGATTTGTTTAATCCACCCTGTCACACTTTACAAGTGAGGTTTGGTATAGATAGACAGCTCGCTGTGTATGTTTTATTATAGAATTTGTATGCACAAAAAAGCAATAAGACAAAGTGCTTTGCATGTTTCATACTTTCGATTGATGCTATTGCTGCTATTGTTGCGAATAAAAAAGAGGTTTTCCATTTTTCAGTTCAATATCTATATTTGCCCCCCAAAACATTTGCAATTTCAGACAAATGGGAATTACCTTCCTGTAAATTGTTTTTGATGCATATGTGAGTCACTATAAAAAATACTTTGCTAACCTTCATTAAATCTTTTGCATGATGGTTTTAATTTCTGTATATGTTAAATGTTGATATTATATGTAAAAAATGTAAATAATGTTCTTATTACGTATCTTTAGCAACTGCTAAAACTATATTTTACATTTAAAGTAAATACCAACAAATTATTGGATAATTTTTAATATATAACATTCTTTCTCTTTTCTGAGTGGATTTTTTATGAAAATGACACATTCTCAAGCAATCCAACTAAAAAATGAACATAGTTTCAAGTCAGATTCTGCAAAGGCAAATTAATTTAAACATAAACTAATTTATATAGCAGCAAAATATTTTCTTAAAATATGAGAAGCCACACACTACTATGTGTTGTTTTATTTTGAAACAATGTGCTATATATGACATACATTGTATTATTCACCCATAATAATTTCATTTTTCTTGATGGACTAGTTCTGACCTCCGTGTACATTGTTCTGTGACCCATCACAATAAGGTCACATAGGTTACTCACATAATGTGCATCTGTTCAGATGCGTTAGTCATGTTATCATGAGTTGAAGAAAGTAATTCTGAATAATGTAAAGAAGATGTATTTAATTTTGGAATTTTGTGTAAGAAATACTGACAGAAAGACAAAACTGCAGTACTGAAGAGAGAGATTTCATATTTTCCGTCAGTTTTGATGCTTTGGAGCATTATATCACCATTTAATGCTTTAAATGTAGATTGTATGTTTTATACAAAGTTGTAAAGGAAGTGTTGGCCCATGTGGAAGGCAATGATGTATAACAATCTGTAAATCATTTATTAAATAGCCTACATTTTTATATTGTCTTTTTACTTTTTCATAACTATGCTTATGCAAAAAAAATGTAATAAGCAAAAAAAAATAAATACAACTTTTTCATTTTTAACTTTTATGTTCAATTATTCCTTACTTTGGAGTTCCATTTTATTTTGGTCTGCTTTCCCAGAATGGTATATCCTTTAAATTAAATAGCTTTCAGTTAAACCTATTGAAAGTACTAGCAGTTTTAGATACTACTTATTCATTTTCTTCTTATTCAAAATATCCTCTCACCTCCCAAAGTTGATCAGCAAAAACAAAAATGGTAAATTCCACACCAGCATAATTGCACGTAAAAGTAATATAGAAATCGAACAAAGATATGCAGGACTCTATTGCATGCTAATCCCAGCTTTAAACCACCTTTCTTAATAGAATAAAAAGGGAACATAGCACTTAAAATAAGAAATAATTAATCATGTCACCTTTTTCACAAGTACTTTTTTTGCTGCTTTTTAAAGTACTTTTAACATTCCTTGCAACAGAGACATATATTTATATGTAAATGTAAACATAAGTACATAAGCCAATACTACTGATATAAATTAGTGAGGTTTGATTATATATCCCAAATGTTATCGTGGCAATATCATGATAGGACTACAAGCTAATTTCATGCATATTCACATGTATTTATGAAGAGTGAGGTAGCTGTGAATGTCCAGTAATCCAGATGAATAATCAGAGTATTGCAGTATATAGCGATACCTTTTTTATTGGACAAACATATTCATAGGTTTCATGACGAGCTTTCAAGAGAGGAACACTCTCGAAAGCTCGTCATGAAACCTATAAATATGTTTGTCTAATAAAAAAGGTATCACTATATACTGCAATACTCTGATTATTCACATGTATTTATAAAATATATGAGTGTATAAAATGCTAACATAATTCTTTTTTATGACAGAATTAGGTAGCTTCTCATTGACCTGTAGAGTATTGCTTATGGCTAATGCTAATGCTCACACAATGTTTGACAGGTATTGAGCTGCTCAGATACTAGTATATGACACAAACACTTGCTTCTATGGAGACTGACTATAGTTTTCACAGCATAGTTTAGTGTGTAAGTAAAGCAGCTGTCAGGTTGTACAAAGCAAGGTGTAATTTTGTTCCACAGTAAGAGCTCAGTGGGGGTCCACTCCAGTGGAAGAGAAATTCTAGTGTTTAACACGTACATGTGCCATCTGCTAATATACACAAACATAGAGATTGATGGAAAATATAAATCATTTAATCTGTATTTTCCATACATCATTAATAGCCTCAGACCATAATTGAATCTATCTATCTATCTACTATATAACCTACTTTTTTCATATGTTGTACTTACAAAGACCTTGTTCAGGAATGCATTAGAAATGTAACATTATGTGCAGTTTATCTAATTTAATAGTTCTAATCCTAGAACTGTGTTTACAAGTATTTATTGAATGATATATTCCTCTGACTCTACAGAATGATACTTAATAAGATGTAACACAAGAAAATAGTTCTTTTCTTCATCCACAACATGATAGAATTAGGTATCAGTCTGATTACACACAAATATTACATCTGTCTATGAGCACTCTATTTCCCTAACATTTTTGAATTGTCTATTTTTTTCATAAGTATTATGCACACTATTAATTGTTATGTATTTCCTTGTGTCTTTCCTGTACACGCAGGACTATTTGTGTGCATCCTTGTTTTTTATATTGGATTAATTGTAGCCTATTTTTTCTAATGTTTTGCATCTGCTTTCATCAATGTTGAAAAACTGGGGTTGTGTGATATGCTTTTATCCATTGTAAAGCTTACACAGGCACTTAAAAACATTTAAAATAATAAACTTAAATTATACAAAAAATGGAATATATTAGTTTATTTCAGACCAAAGACTTTGACAAAGAACTGTAGATATTGAATCTTTGGTAAATAAGTGATACCACTGACTGTATTTAAAATAGATACAAACTTGTCTTATCATATTTTATTACTTTGATCCATTTTTTTCTTAGTTTCTTCACCTTATTTTTGTCTCATTTTCTTAGTAAAGTTGTATGCCCATAAACATGGAGAAACATGCACATGATAGACAACAAAAAAATCAAACAGATTTAATTTATATCAACATGGAAAATGGAACTTACGTTTTATATTGTCAATATATGTAAATAACAAACTATTTACCTATCTAAGTGTTATATCAGGCCAATTTCAGATATAGGAGTCATTTTATGTGTTATTGTATGTGTTTTATGTGTTTATTTTAATATAGAAGAGCCTGTTATACACTGGGGAAGAATGAGGTCTTACTGGCTCTAGACATGTTAATGTTTTAGACCTTTCTGAATCCTCACCAGGTGATTGGTGCAGCTGTTACTCTAATTTTTACATTGATAGAAATAATTTAATGTCCACCTGCAGAACATTAGCACTTCCAGCTGTTGCATGAAAGTGTATGCTACAACATATTGCCTTTTCAAGAAATAAAAAAAATGGATGTTTTTATACATAGCGGATTAGTTTGCATTTAATTGACTTTTCTAAATGTTGTAAAAAATGCAATTGTGATCACCTATGACATGCACCATATGTGAGAAAGATAAACATAAGATATTGATCCTGCACAGTCCTGGAAAATGATCATTATTTAAACCACAATCTCATTTTACAATTTATTTGAATATTTAAGATAGGTTCATTGTGATGAGAATGTGTATCTGCATATTTTATAATCTTATGTTTGTATCTCTGGATTTCTGAATATACATTATTATTTCAATAGGGACTAAGTAGGAAGCAATCTAGAAAAAGTCATTTTCATGAAAAACTTAAGTTATAGTAAACACATATGAAGAGTTGGTATAATGATTACAACATTTTGGTGAAAGTACTTTGAACATTTGTTATCTGCTGCAGTATCTCACAAAAGTGAGTACACCCCTCAAATGTTTGTAAATACTTTATCATATCTTTTCTTGTGACAACACTTCTACAATGTAAAGTAGTAAGTGTACAGCCTGTATAACAGTGTAAATCTGCTGTCCTATCAAAATAACTCAACACAAAGCCATTAATGTCTAAATAGTTTGCAACAAAAGTGAGTACACCCCTAAGTGGAAATGTCCAAATTGGGCCCAATTAGCCATTTTTCTTCCCCGTTGTCATGTGACTCGTTAGTGTTACTAGGTCTCAGGTGTGAATGGGGAGCAGGTGTGTTAAATTTGGTGTTATCACTCTCACACTCTCTCATACTGGTCACTGGAAGTTCAACATGGCACCTCATGGCAAAGAACTCTCTGAGGACCTGTAGAAAAAGAATTGTCGCTCTACATATGGCTTAGGCTATAAGAAGGCCAAGACCCTGAAATTGAGATGCAGCACGGTGGGCATGACCATACAGTGGTTTCACAGGACAAGTTCCGATCAGAACAGGCCTCGCCATGGCCGACCAAAGAAGTTGAGTGCACGTGCTCAGCGTCATATCCAGAGGTTGTCTTTGGGAAATAGACGCATGTGTGCTGCCGGCATTGCTGCACAGGGTTGAAGGGGTGGGGGGTAAGCCCGCAAACAGTTTTCTGAAGACAAGCAGACTAAGGACATGGATTACTGGAACCATGTCCTGTGGTCCGATGAGATGACACTGGGGAGCTACAGTTTATTGAGGGAACCATGAATGCCAACATGTACTGTGACATACTGAAGCAGAGCATGATCCCCTCCCTTCGGAGACTGGGCCGCAGGGCAGTATTCCAACCTGATAATGACCCCAAACACACCTCCAAGACGACCACTGCCTTGCTAAAGAAGCTGAAGTTAAAGGTGATGGACTGGCCAAGCATGTCTCTAGACCTAAACCCTACTAAGCATCTGTGGGGCATCTTCAAACGGAAGGAGGGAGAATGCAAGGTGTCTCACATCCACCAGCTCCGTGATGTCATTATGGAGGAGTGGAAGAGGTCTCCAGTGGCAACCTGTGAAGAAGCTCTGGTGAACTCCATGCCCATGAAAGTTAAGGCAGTGCTGGAAAATATTGGTGGCCACACAAAATATTGACACTTTGGGCCCAATTTGGACATTTCCACTTTGTGGTGTACTCACTTTCATTGCCAACAGTATAGACATTAATGACTGTGTGTTGAATTATTTTAAAGGGGACAGCAAATGTACACTGTTATACAGGCTGTACACTTACTACTTTACATTGTAGCAGAGTGTCATTTCTTCAGTGTTGTCACATGAAAAGATATAATAAAATATTTACAAAAATGTGAGGGGTGTACTCACTTTTGTGAGATACTGTATATGAACGTGACAGTAAACATAATATTATTTTGTATTTACTTGTTATATTGAATATTAAAGCATTTATGAACCATTTGGGGTGCTTTTGGAACAGGATTCAGCACAGATTTTTCTTCTACAATTCAGTAAATTGTAACCCTTGCGATATAGTCGTGTGGTGCTATATATGAGTATTTATCAAAATTACCATCCTGATTATTGTAAAATCTTAATATGAATAAAACAGCATGCATAATTTTTAAGGTAGGTGATGGTTTAGATGTCCAGTAAGTCAGTATAGCTTTTCTAGCTGCCAGTAGTGTCATTAGTGGTTGTAATTTGTGATTTAATAATGGGGTAATTTCCCAAAAAAGACAGTGTAGGCAATCTGGCCCCCACACGAGTTGAGTAAGTGTTGTGAAATATCGTAAAACCTTGTGCCAAAAGTGTTTGATCTTTCCACATGTCCATCAAGGATATATAAGAGATATAGGTGATGATGTACATTCAGGACAAATTGTTAAATATTTTGGTACCATAGAGAGTTGTTGGTCTGTAGCACAGTAAGCCATATGGATAATGTATAATTTATTGCATCTGCCTTAAGTTTGCCTTAGGTGTCATTTGGAATACCGCAAGTAATCCCTGAACCATGGGTAGTAGTTCTGTGATATCAGTGTCTATCATAGGTTTTTCCCTAGCTGGAATGTATGATGTTTTGCATAATAGGGAAGTTGTTTTTTTTATGGAAAACTTTGAAGTTTTTTTTAAAACATATTAAGGTGGGTAATGTGGAAGTTGGAAGGTTTATATTTAAGGGACATGGAAGTGAAGTTAGAAAGTGTCTGATCTGTAGATAAGTGTAAAACCCGTGCCTAGAAAATGTTGTTGAAGGTTAGTAGATGTTCATAGGGTTTGTGACTCTGGGTCAAAAGGGTCTGACATTGTACGTAAGCCCTTTGCTTCCCAGTCTAGATAGCTAGTATCAGAAATATCTGGCAGGAAGTTTGGATTGACTCTAATTGGATATTGTTGTGTCATATGGTATCTAACTAGTCTACATACTATATGCCTGTAGGGGGTATGCTAATTTAGGGAATACAGTGGTACCTTGGAACTCGACCTCAAACATTCCTGAGGCAGGTTGAGTTCCAAAAAGGTTGAATTCCAAGGAAGTATTTCCCATAGGGATTAATGTAAATTGAAATAATCCGTTCCAGACCTCAGAATTTTTACATTTATTTTGAACTGATAGTTTTGTTTTTTTGATACAAAATCTTAAAACTAAACAGACATAAATAAAAACAAGGATTAGCTAAAATAGCATCGAATTTTACTTCACTTTACCTGTAATCAGAGGACTTGAGGGCCCAGCGGGATGGTGATGATGTAGAAGAGGAGAAGGAGGAGAGAGGTTATTGCTTGGAACTTTGATTCTTGTAAGCACAAGTTACACTTTGATTCTTATAAGCATAGGCTGCACTTTGGTTGTTATATGTACAGTCTACACTTTAGTCCATATAGACAAAGTCTACACTTTGGTCCGTAAAGCAGAGGCTGCACTTTGATTCTTGTAGACACAGGCTGCACTTTGATTCTTGCAGGCACAGGCTGCTCTTGGGCTCTTGTAGGCACCAACTATACTACTCTACAGTACTAAACTTTATTCCACTTTGTGAAAGACAGGATGCTGGGTACCATGAGCGCATCCAGTTCTGAGCCAATTTTGTGCCTTTAATTGCCTTTAATAGAATTTCTGGGTGTTATTGCTAGGAATTCAAGCGTTAGGTTAAAAAGCAGTGGGGATAGTGGACACACTTTTTGCGTATCTTATAGCACTGGGAAGGTTGGATTTATATGTCCTAATATAAGCAAGGTTGCAGTGAAATGAGTATATATCAGTTTGAGTGTTTGTTAAAAAAAAACAGATATGTCAAATCCAAATAATCTTGTCAAAGGCCTTTTCAGCATCCATTAATAGTATACACTCTCTTATATGTTATGTATTTGTCCTAGGTCCCATCTCTCTCCACAAGTATCGCTGTAGAACATGTGTCACTCTTCTCAAGTTCATGGAGGCTTGGTGACCCTGAACAATCCCATCTGGACAGAATAAATAACTTTGGATATTATGGGGGCTAATCGGTTAGCCATCTTCTTTGTCAGGATTTTATAATCAGCATTCGGGACAGAGATCTAGTGGTTATTTTCTCTTCTTCAATATGAGTAGTAGGTGAACATTGCTAAACCCTAGCAATAGAAGCTTGGATTTATACATTAGTTAGTGGTAAATCCAATAATTCACATAAGAATTTTTTTAATTGTGCTGATCCAGGCTTGGAGATATTATTTGAAGTTTTGAAGTTTTGAAGTTTTTGAAGTATAATATGTTTCCCATGAAAGGGGAATTTGGTGTTGTTAACCCTATGCTAACCTCTTCTTCCATGCTTATCTAGGATACCCTTATATGATCCCAAATGATATATTAGATATATTAGATGAGTGGGAATTCAGTTTGTCATAGAAAGTTTGTAACATTCTTTTCAATATGTTCACGGTTAGTTAATATTTTCCTATTATGGTCTTTAAGTTTAATTATATAACCCTTTTCGGTTTTTGCTAGATCAGATTTCCAAATCTAATAAATTTGGCATTTTGTTATATGCATTATTCCATGGAGTATGGAGATACACATCTAAGGTTTGTTTTGCTTTTGAATATGTCTGTTTAAACTAAAGTTCATACTGATGTGTAAGTTTGTGTCCTAGGGACAGCTCTTGTTGATAAGATATATTAGTGATAATTCTTCCAATCAGACTGATTTAGCTGCATCCTAGAAGACTTGTGGTGTGTCAATATGTTGTTTACTAATGTTCCCTCCAGGATGCTTTGAGAAGTGATTGGTTCTATCATGGCTTTATATATTTTATGCAAAATCTGACCAGAAAGAAATCAATCCTTGTCATAGTTGCACAAGCCTTAGAAAGACATGTTGTAACCCTCTGAATAAAGCTATCTCCAAGGGTCATATAAATTGAGAAGGTTTTATGACCTTGCAGCCCTAGTTTGGTTTTGAATAATTTTATATTAGTAGGTAGTACGTTTATCTTGGTAAGGGTGTTGTACGGTGTTGATGGCTCTAACCAGAACAAGGGTTTAATGGGAAAATGGAAGCAGGAAAGTGTAGAGTTTCTGAAAAAAAGCTTTTTGATTTGTGATTGGGGCCTACACATTTACTTGGACACTCCAGTGTTTGAATGTAGATATGTGCTATCACTATTTTGCCCTCTGGGTCTTCTATATGCCTAATAATTAGTGGTTTCATAGATTTGTGCGTTTAGATTGCCTACTTAGTCCATTTGAAGTTAATCATGTTCTGTAGGAGATAGATGTGTACGAAAACTTTTTAATAAGTTTAATCGTGAGTCATGTAAGCTCACCAGAAGGCAGGACCCAGAAGGCAGGACACTCATTTTCTCTGATGAGTCTGGAATTCGGGAGTTAAAGCAGGCTTATGTATCAACATTTTTGGAACATTTTCTGTGTAATATTTTTCTTCTATGTAAAGATTAATTATACGACCATTTTGTAGGGGAGTAGGAGTAAAGCATTGATGATAATTTCATGGAACAAGTATAATTTGTAATATTTGATGGGGAGGAGAAAGACCTTTTTCAATGTGGTGGGGCAAGCCCCTTTCAATGTTGTTGATTAGGTGAATATAGGTCCGGAGGAAAAACGTGAGTTGGTATTTAACTAAAACTAAAAAAGAAAATAATAGTCTCTCTCTAGTAAGGGCTTTGTGAGGGGTAGATGGTATTGGAGATTCACTATGTTTTGTAGCTAGACTGTAAGCCCTGTATGTGCTTCTCAGGGTCTAAGTTTAGTTTAGTTTTGTTTGTTTGTTTTTTATTTTTTTTTATATCTTATTAAAGGATCTTCGTAAGAATTTATACACTGTATTTGGCTGTGGATGGTGTGTGATTTAAAGGCTTTTACCCAGATGATCCTAACAGCTGGAGCTTTCACACACGCTTTGCTGCTCAGGTAGTTCACCTGGAAGTCCCCATGTTTACACTCAAAAGCATATTTAAGTTTCATGGATTATGAATGCATCTGACAGAGGAGAATCAGTAATGAATGAAAACATTTTTTTGCGTGAAAAAATCCCAAAATAAACATTAACAAGCATACCCTGATGTTTGCAAATGTCTACAGTTTTCTGCCACATGATTTTAATTAGGGGATGTTCCTTGAAAGCCTTAACTAAATTAGCATGACATTCATAATTCATTTTGGCCAGTAACAGGCAGCTATAACATTATTTCAATGACTGGGAAGTCAGTTTTGAATCAAAGCATCATGAGTGTAGCAGTCGTGTTTCTACCCTCCAAAAGTAAGCAAGGAGGAGCACAGACATTGCTGTGTGGATTTCTGCACTGTGCTGCTGTTGGCTTGAAGGTTAGCATAGGGTTAACAACTTACTTGAATGCAGTGTTTCTATTGGTAGGTACCAGGTGCTTATGTAAGCAGCTCTGGGGGCGTGGAAAAGATTTTTTTTAAATAAAAAAATCTGTATGTGTATAGAATGACTCAATTGCAATGTGTATTTCTGATATTAGCAACATGTGTTCGATTAGAAAAAGGGAAAAACAGGGAAACTTCAATATATCTTTAAAGATGAACAAAGTCAAGCTAAAACAGGAATGAAAAAAGTTGGCATTTACTAATGTTGTTTTATCTGATTGCAAAACCATACCTTAAAAAAACATTTACAGGACCACTTACAATATATGTTGCAGAATAGATACACAGTTTTTATAAACAAAAAAACAGCATATAACCTTTACTTTATTAACTACTATATGCAAGTTTTGCTGATGACCACTGTGTTAATACATTTCTTGAATGCAAACATTTACAACTGAATATGTAAAAATGCTATTTACCAATACTTTCAATAGGACTAATGGAAATTTCATTAGCTTACACAGATTCATCCTACTGAGAAAACCACTCAAACATGCAGGTCACTTGTGGCAGACATGAATAATTACATATGCATTAAAGGTCCTATTTATTTATTGAACTATTTTTAATCTATAAAAACATTTTGAATATTATCAAGTCTAGTTCTTCAAAAGAGCATATTGTGAATATGGGATCTCTGAGGTCCATTAATCATATGACTACATTAATTTGTCTTGAAATCAACATTTGAGTGCATTAGTTAAACATGCCAGGTACATGTTATAACTGATAAAATAGGCCCAATGCTAATCAGAAACACTAGGTTGAATGATCTGCTTATGAAATAAGCATGGACCTGTGTGTTCTTTCCAGTCCAAATAGTAATTAAATAGACAATGCCTTCCAGTAACTCTCCTCACTAATAGATCTGCTTACCTCATAACCTATGGAAATATGAGCATACACTTTCAGTAGATTGTTGTTATGTTTACACCACGTCTAACACTAATCCCCATTAATGTTTGATAAATGGTCTCAAAGGAGCTTGAATAGCTGTCAGGCAGCAGATCTGTTTCTGATACACTCGGCATCATATACGTTTAACCCCTTTGCATGTAACACTTAGCACAGGAGATGTCAGTGCTCCTTCTTTTCACAGTAGAACCTTAACCTATAATCAATGATGGTGCAAAGCAGTTGAGAGATCTGCACACACAGTATGGGTGTGAGCAGAGATAGGAGCTGTAAGGGGCAAAGATCCTAACAACATAATAAAATATATAGTTACATTCGTTATAATCTTGTTTTCTTGCAGCAGTGAACATGATATACTGTATTTGTGACAGGTTTTCACACCTATATATATACTGATAACCCTAAAAACATGCGCCTTGCCTACAAGCACACCAGCCCCAGCACAAGCTATACGGCTGCTATATTTCTGGTATGCTCCCGTAGTGATATCAAATTGTATGTTTCAAAGATTGATCACTGGTTTGCAAAATGAGGAAAATGCCACTGCGCGTTTTTTCCAAGTGATTTCAGATTCCACTCTATTTTCTATAAATAAGATTAGTGCTATCTTTAGTTACTGTGCTGTTGTTTTGTTTTACATTACAGAATAATCAGGGCTGATGCCAAACCCTTGGAGAAGTTCAAATTTCCTGATAGCTACTAGCAGAACCGAGTTAGCCTGCAGAATGAGAATCCAAGTCTCGTAAATGACTGGGGAAAATGCTATCTGTCACACCATTCTGGTTCCCACACACTCTTGTTACATCATTACCTAGTCTTTAAATCAAGCAGCCAATCATAATGTAGGGTCGGGATCAGCTGACCAAACATGAAAATGCACAAGAAATTCTATCCCAAAGATGGTGTTTCAGTAGGAGCCCTTGGATAGCTGATTCCTTTTCTGCCTCTCTGCAATTTTCGGATTTTGTTTCACCTTTGCTTTCAAATCGAGCTGTTGTTAGGTCCCACTGATTGATGGCGCGGGAAGCACTGCCGATGTAATTTTTATGTACAGGTGCTTTGACCAAACATTCCTGCATTAAAAATATGCAGAACAGCTTTCTCCAAAAGGAAATGACACGCAGAAAAGTTTTCTGTGTCCATGGGAATGAAGCGTTTGTGTACATGTGCAGTTCTAGGGCTTATGTTACCTCAGCCTAGAAAGTATCCTGATACATGCAATATAGAGACTGGTGAGGTCTTTTCTTCAGCTAAGGGGTAGTTTTGAAAGCTAAGAAAATACTGTGTAAGGGTTATGAATAAATGCTATAAAACAAAGAAAACTACAAGAGACCTATTTAAATTACCTCTGAAAGTATATTTTTGCAATACATATAGGAAATAGGTAAAGTGCATAAATAATCATATTTAAATCATTAAAAAAAGTTTTATGGGAGGAACATTTCACTCCTGCTAAAGCATTTTTGTGATAAGGCAACATTGGCTTGAACCTTGTATGCATCATTCTTATCGTTTATGTGTAACGTGTCAACACATTCTGTAGTGCTATACATGGGTTAAGTACATGGAAAAACATATTTTAACACACTTCAATACATGAAGAGCCCCATCTTTGACCTTAGAATCAACGTGCATAGTGCCTTTCCTAAAGCACCTTGCAAGAGTGAAAACTTGCAAACTTACAATCTAAATCATAGGAGTCTGAAACCTGTGACACTAGGACCCCCGTGATATATGTTTAATTATTACATGCCATGGGGGTCCTTACAGGATCTCAGTGGCAAGGGTTAATGATAGGAGCCATATTATACTTAGGAATTGGAGGAATTGGGTTAGCAGTAGGTGCCATGGAGGTCCTGTAAGGCCATAAGTCAGTATGATGGATGCAATGTAGATCCTTTTATGACTCCAAGGCATATAGGTTCATACTACATGATAGTAATGAGTAATGGGTTCTCCATTAGAGTGCATGTTACCAGCTTCAGTGTTACATGTTAGTCTATTCAGTGCTGCATTCACGCATTTGATAAAAATTCAAGATCTCTGTCTGTAAATATTGTTTTTATCAAATTCTCTAAATTGCTCTATTTTTAATATTACTGACACTGGATCATCCCCAAATTCTACATGTCCAAGGTCTAAGGGCCTGTATTTCAGTACTAGAAAGAGACCTACATACATTAGTTTCTAAAATGGTCTGCCCTTGTGAAATCTCTCTTGTACTCAGTAAATACAGAAGCCATTTCCAAAGTTATACCACAGTCTTCTTTTTTAGCTTTACTAAAAACATTGCAGCCCACTTTCTGGACATCTGTCTTATTGAATTCTGGGTCATTAAAAGCATCAACCCACATTTATTTTGCCCAACTGTGCTCTTAGATCACTAATCTCTGCTATACAGTGAGAATGATGTCATATTTTTGCACCTTTCCATAAGCTGCTCATTTTCACTATGTAGCTGTCTTTTGGTTATCTAAATCCAATGCAACAGAAGTACTAGCAGTAACCTTACGATATTCCAAAGCAGATGTTTGCTCACACACACTTTTGTCTTTAAAGAAAAAGTTTATACTGTTCTGCAATCCAGTGGACATCAAAAAAATGAATGCAGTTTTCTCTTTTGACTTAGATAACTGTTTATCATTAATAGCTCTTGCCACATAATTCTTGTCCTTGAATAATGGATCAGAGACAGCCACCATACAGGGTTATCAGTATTGGTAATCTTTTTCATTAAGTTCTCCACTGCTTGATAACAAAATTGTACAACCTATTTTAAGCCTATTTTACAAATAAAAATAATTAATTAGTAAACTGTTAGCATAAAACTTGCTTAAACATCCTATATCTTCCATAGCCAATACATACCACAAAACTTATACGCAACATGCTAAAACTACAGGACAATACAACAAAATCATTATGACAACAGGGATCTGCACAGTGTTATACTTACAAATAAGCTTGATTATCACACCAAATCCCTCCTAGCTGGCTCACCAACTTTTGTTTCTACAAGCATCACAGTGTACCTGTGCCTATAAGAAGCAAAGTGCAGCCTGTGCTTACAAGAACTAAAGTGTAGCTTGTGCTTACACCATGAGTTTGAAGAAGGCTAGTGATACCAATCAGCAGAAAATAAAAATAGTGATGACCACCATTATAGAACAGAAAAAAGAGAGAATAGCCAAGTATGAGCGTGCTAGCTGCACTTGTGATCTTGCTGCTGTGTACAAAATGCATAGAACAACGATCTCTATGATTGTCAAAAATAAGTAAGCTATTAAAAGAGTCGAGGAGGCTAGAGGTGTGAAGACTATCACTAAGCAAAGGTCCCAGACATTGGTGGAAGTGGAGAAATTGTGGTGCATTTGGATTAACGAAAAACATACAGTATAGTGGGTGGTAGCATTTCCAAGACACGAATAGTGAAAAAGCAAAACAATTGCATACTGATCTGGTAAAAAATGGGCCTACAGCAAGTTGTGCAAGCAGTGAAGAATTTTAAAGCCAGTCATGGTTGGTTTGGGAGGTACTCGTTTCGAATAGAAGAGGCTATGGAGGCGGCCAAGGATCGTTTGGGAGAAAACGTGGTTAAAAAATTAGGTAGTGGAAACTTAAAAAGTTTTAAGGTGGGGAAGACGTACTCTGTTAGAGCTCCAGCCAAGGCCTAAGTCCATCTGGGGTAATCGACCCCTATAGCAGACCTAATCAATTAAATATCTATACCCCTACACTCAGTAGATCAAGGGGAACACATAGATCCCAAAATTGCCATACAAAGAAAAAGAAGAGAAACTGCGCTATACAGCAAAAGCAGTCTGACCTCACCTGACACCAAGCTGCAGGGCCCGATCCGAGCGCGGAGACCTGCGGTCCCAAGGAGGTACTGAGTAGTCTGCAGGCCTGTAGAGAGGAGGGGGCGACAACCCACATCTCCCCAGGGGACCCCCCCCAGCGGCACCGGAGCGGCCACATGCAGAGCCAGCCATGCCTATAACTGGCCACGAGAGACGCTGTCCTCCAGGGAAGTGAAGGCCCAGGGGCCCCTGGGCCTAAAAATGGAACAAGACAGCACCATCTGGGGCACTTTGTAGAAGCCAGGTCAGTGGGGGCAGCCAGGGCAGAGGCTGCAAACGGGTCTGAGGCCTAAAGATCGGGTGGCAGCCATCTTAGAGCCCCATGAGGCGGCGGCCATTTTGGATCAGCATAGATCAGCATAAGGACAGAGACCTAAGCCCTGTAAGTACCCCACACTCACAACAACCCCCCCCCCCAAACATACAGGGGCGACAGATCCCAGCAGAGGGGAGATCAGGGCAACACAGAGACCTCTACCCCTCAGCACAAGAGGAGAGAGGGGCACAAAAGAAGGCCTTAGGGAGCTAAACTGCCTCCTCAGCCCTTAATAAGCTACCATTATCACCCCACATAATCTAGCACAAAGTAGGGAAAACCTACATACCTTACCACCTTGAATAAGAAGCCTGATTCATGCAAGGCAGCTCAAGGCCACTTAAGGCCCAAAAATCCAGTTTTTACAATACCACCTGCTCCACACTACCAGGGAATTTCTGCAACAACGCTGCAGCATACAATCCAAAGCAGCACACTTCTGCAGGCTTTATAACTCTCATCATCCCATTATAACCTGGGAAACGGTATACTCTGGACTTATTTTACAAATTGGCCCATAAAGGCCCGAAACCAAACGGACTATAATAGCAACAACAAACACGACGGTCATCCCAAACCCGCCAATAATATAAAATAAGGAGGATCTCACCTAGTCTTCTACCACTATATTCTAATATAAAGGAATCAAGTGACACACACACAACAATGTGAAACATGAAAGTCACCATTTGCCTACTAGAGCTGATGCCTACTCAATAACTCAATGCATCTTTGACAATACAACACGTATAACTGCAGGGGAAAAAAAGAAAAAAAAAGAGAGGAACCTGGGCTACCCCACGAACATTAAACTACAATAAGTCACCAAAACTGGAAACCCCGTCAAGTTCAGATCCTTAGCTCCAGGAAACATTCAACATGGGGAAACCTAGGAAAAGCAGCCCCTCAAGGAGTATCTCTGATCATTTCACAAAACAAACAGCAGGCTCCCAACGGAGGCACAGCCCTGCACCAACCTCACCCTCAGGCTCAGAAGGGGACAGAGACTCAGAGGTCGCCTATCCAAATGTGAATGTGTCCGACTTCTCAATGGCCAAATTTGACATGCTATTACAATCACGGCTATCTGCGGCCATAAAAGAATTTAAACAAGAAATACAGGAACTGGGCGCACGGACCAGTAAACTTGAAACAATTGCAGATCAACTTATTGTAAGCCAAGCTGAAGACAGAATCGACATATCTGCCAACACTTCACATCTCAAGGATCTTGAACTAAAGCTAGAGGACCTTGAAAATAGGAGCAGGCGACATAATATACGCCTGAGGGGGATACCTACCGCTGTTATGGACCTGGTAAATTACACGAAAGCGGTGGTATCTACCATACTCCCGACCCTCACCCAAGAACCTTGGGACATAGAAAGGGCACACCGAGCCCTGGGAGGCCCAACAACTCCTAACTTGCCAAAAGATGTGGTGGGACGCTTCCTACGGCAGAAGACTAGAGATTCAGTACTTCAGGCCGTCAGGAAAGCCCAGGCCATCTTAGGCCCAGACGGAGCGGAAATCCAGATCTATGCAGACTTGACCCCATCGACCCTATATAAACGACGACAGATGAAACCGATCCTACAAACCCTGACGTTGCACCAAATAAAATATAGATGGGGGTTCCCCTTCAGCCTCACCTTTCAGGTGGGCACAAAAACACACACAGTGCGCTCAATGGAGGAAGGAAGGGATACTCTTCACCGTTTAAGACTCCTTAAGGAGGGGGAACTACTTAGCCCCCAAGGGGCTATTGAAGCCCAAAGGCCTGCAACAGAATGGACTGAAGTAGCCCAACCTAAACGTCAAAGATCACAGAAACAAGGGAGAGAGACGCCCGACCTCGATCTCAAGGCAGGCCCGTCATCATCCTAGATGGTCTGCATCTGGAGACATCACCCTCCACATGGCACAAATTGCTTCAGGACAAAATGAAACAAAAAGACCCAAACTACTCTGACAAGAAAGGCCCATTCTGGGAGTTTATAGCGAACTTTGCCACTGACTAAAAGTTGGCACAAATAGTCAAGAACTAACAAAGTCTAGACGACATTTACCCAATCAGGGGCAGAAAGGGTCCCTAGAGGACTGCACACAGGAAGGAAGATAATCCCAGAGACTATACCAGCATTCTTAAGGGAAGACCACCCTTAACTAGTTTAGACCGACTGGTTTCCATCCGGGCATTCCAACTTCCCTGTTGATAATTGTTTAAGTTTATTACAATCAGGTGTTAGAACTGTTAAAGATGCTTGACCCTATGTTTACCTAATGTCTTCAATTAATGCCATGTTTTATTGTATTGTTCTGCATTTTTAGGCAATTCAGCTCTAGGGCAATGACCCTGGACATTTCCACAAATATTTGTAAACGAAGGCTTTATGCCTTCCTCCCCCTATTATTATTTTTCTCTTATTTGCACTACCGATGCAAAGGAGGTTTTGATATACCAAATACCACACTAACTATTTATACTCTCCTTACTTCCCCCCTAGCAGCTGAGAGCAACCATCGATCCACCTGGTACACCAACCACCTACCAAACAACAAAACCCCATCTTTACCCGCAAAGATCCGGCTCACCCCACAAACAAGACTAGGCAAAGAGAGCTATCCTGGACCCCTGGCCTCCACCCATCCGGGCGGTGAGTATAGTACTCTGGGAAGCCTGACTACAGAAGTAAAATGTGATACCACACTATGACTGACACGGAAATAACATTTATCACGCATAATGTAAGAGGGTTTGACTCGCAATTTAAAAGACGGAAGGCCTTTAATACTTATAAACAATACCACCCCTCAGTACTCTTCCTACAAGAGACGCACTTTGTCAGAAACAAGATCCCTAAATATTTATCCAATCTCTATCCAACCTTCTTTGCCACTAGCCATTCCACAAAAAGGGCAGGAGCCGCAATCCTGCTGCACAAAGACCTCCCCTTCATCTTAGACCATAAAAAAATAGACCAAGACGGCCACTTTGTGCTCCTTACAGGTTCCCTATTCGGGAAGAAAGTTACTTTAATCTCACTATATGCCCCCACTCTTATGCCACAGAAAATTTTCATACGGTTACTGCAGTATATTAAATCTCATGATCTCGGGAAAATAATCCTAGGAGGGGATCTAAATTCAGTCTTATCACCATTGGACAGATCAGGAGAGGGACGGAGCAGTCAACTCACTAAAAAACAATCCCAAATTCTAGCTTTATTGGAAGAACTCCACCTGATAGACCTCTGGAGGGAACAGCACAGAGGGGAAAGGGAATATTCATTCTACTCCCCAGTACACAAGACATACTCTAGAATAGATGCATTTTATACAGATTCCTCCCTACTAGACAACGTAGTGAACTCGGGAATCCATCCGTGCCCCTGGTCAGATCACTCCATAGTAAGTTGAACAATAGATTTTGGCTTTGCATTTAAAACCCCATACTCATGGCGACTCAACGAGATGCTCATGTCAATGCCTCATTTTAGGGATCACATAGCGTCTGACATAGAACTTTATTTCTCCACAAACCTCTCGACAGAGGTGGACTTAGGCTGGGTCTGGGCAGCCCATAAAGCATTCATTAGGGGCACATGCATCAAGCTTGCAGCAAAATACAAAAAAAACCAAAAAGCCAGAGGAAGATGGTTGCATGCACACCTAATGGACCTAGAAAAGCTCAACCAAAAATCTCCAACATCAGAAAACCGCACCAAAATAGACAAAATAAGGGCTGAACTAGACCTAATCCTCTTGGAGCAAGTAGAGAAAGCCATGAGATGGACAGGCCATCGATATTATACCAAAGCCAACAAACCCAGCGCCATGCTCGCTAGGAAACTAAAACAAAAAACTAACCAATCAAAAGTCTTTAAAATTAGACAGCCCACAGGAGGGATAACCTCCAGCCCTGCGCATATACAAAAAGAATTCCCAATCTTTTTTCAAAATCTATACTCATCCCCCAATCCCCCTATGGATAACTATATAAACCAATTTCTAGGATCGATAGATCTCCCAATGATGTCCCCCCAAGAGATGGACCATGTCAAAGCTCCATTCACAATAGAAGAAGTTATTGAAACAATTAAATCTTTAAAGTCAGGTAAAGCCCCGGGGCCGGATGGATTCACGAATCTATACTACAAAACATTTGCAGAACTATTAGCACCACACATGACAACACTATTCAATAATATGCTAAAGGGACACAGTATCCCCCCCGAACTAAACCAAGCTAATATGGTATTCTTTCAAAAGCAAGGGAAAGACCCCCTTCAGGTGCAGAACTATAGACCAATCTCCCTCTTGAATGGGGATATCAAAGTCCGGGCCAAACTTATGTCCAACAGAATCAACACTTTTCTTCCCAGACTGATCCATAAGGATCAGGTGGGGTTTGTCCCGCACAGACAGGCAGGGGACAATGTCAGGAGATTATTAAATTTAATACATATATCTCAGCAACATAGAACCCCCATGTGTCTCCTAGCATTGGACCTTGAGAAGGCCTTCGACTCAATAGAATGGAAGTACCTCTGGGCAGTCCTCAAGAAATTTGGATTCCCAGAACAATTTATTAACCTCCTGAAAATATACTATGACAAACCTCAAGCCAGCCTCAAATTAGCAGGAGATAACCCCTCCATAATTAAGATTGAAAAGGGAACGAGACAAGGATGCCCCCTCTCCCCCCTGCTCTTCGCGCTAGCAATAGAACCTCTAGCCCAAATGATTAGATCCAATGCGAAGATAGAGGGGGTTATAGTGGGCATGCACCACATGAAAAGCTGTTTTTTTGCAGATGATTTGCTCTGTTCCCTAACGAACCCGTCTACATCTGTCCCAGTCCTGATATCCCTCCTAGAACAATTTGGCAGAATATCCGGTTTTAGGATTAACTCGAACAAAACTGAGGCATTAGGCTGCTCCCTCCCAACCCACACTCAGAACTTTTTAAAACAAAAATTCCACTTTACATGGCCAAAGTCAGCAATCAAATACCTGGGAGTTTATATCACCAACTCTATAGACTCAATGTACAAAGCCAACTATCCTACCATATTCAGGGATTTGCACACTAAGTTTTCAACATGGACTAAAGGTGGCCTTTCTTGGCTGGGTCGCATTAATGCGATCAAGATGAATCTATTGCCCCGGCTTCTGTACCTCTTTAGAACCATCCCAATTCCAATCCCCGCAAAAAAATTGGAAATTTGCCAAAAACAGATCTTTAACTTTATCTGGGAGCACAAACGCCATAGAATCTCAAAAACAGAAATGCACAAAGGCAAACGTATGGGGGGATTAGCATGCCCAAATCTTCACATCTATTTTAAAGCCTCCCAGCTAGCATTCATACCTTTAGCTCACTCCAAGATTCGCCCCAACGCTCACCCAAGAATCACTTTTTTGGTGGCAAACAAGGGGATTGTTGCGCCTGGGTTCATGGTTCCAAGATAATCAAATTAAACATCCAGAAAATATAATACATTCTCTGAACATACCACCCAAAGAATACTTTAACTTCAAAAAACTTCTATTTTATGTGCACTCAATAAAACGGGAATTTGGACCCCCTAAAACAAACTGATTGATTAAACTCTGCGAGTCGCTCCCTCTGTGTAAAGGTATAATTAGTCTACTATACCAGGAACTCCTTCACAACAAGCAGACCAGGAAACCGGCATATGTTTTAGCATGGGAACAAGACCTGGGGCACGAAAGAGATGAGGGCGCGTGGACCTCCACATGGACCAATTTATCTAAAGGCGCACTTAACTTCAGTTTGCTGGAAACCTCACTTAAGGTTCTCCATAGAACATACATAACTCCAGTCAGGCAACATAAATGGAACACCAAAGTAAGCCCCAGGTGTTTTAGAGGCTGCCAGGAATCAGGCTCCTTTATTCACATTTGGTGGACGTGCCCTGTGGCAAAAGCCATGTGGGAGGAGGTCTTTGACCTGGTATCCACGATAACCCATACCCACATTGACAGAGACCTAGAGATCGCACTTTTAGGGACCAGATGCACCCTCCTCTCCAGGCCCCAAAATGTACTACTACAATTTATGATGCTGGCGGCCAAAAACCACTTAGCAAAACAATGGAAAAGCAACACCCTCAGTCTTCAAGCCATAATTAACAAACTTAACTTTATAGCCACCAACGAACGATTATCCCATTTATTAGCTGACGCAATGCCCACATTTCTTGATACATGGGACCCTTGGCTACACTCCCACCTTAGCTTAAGGGGACTAATGACAACTGACGCTGTGACTGAGGCTTTCCCGGATGGGGGGAGGACCGTGGCGTCTAGAACTTAGCGAGCCCATCATGCGGGGCAAGATCAGGTAAGGTAGCAGCGTGGATCGAGTGCAAGATACCAGGTATAATTAATACCCCCCTTTATTCCCCCCCTCATATCTTCCCTATACCCAATTAAGTAATCCAGACCCCATCTTATTATCTACTCTCCCCCCCTCCACCACCTAAAACAAGAATAATATCCCGACCCTCTAAAGGGAAGGGAATTCATGATACTTAATTTACAACAATTAATGACTAAGGAAGATGTACCCAAATCCACAATAAATAAAAAAAAATCCATATTAGGCAGATGAAAAAGTACTCCACATAAAAAACGCACAGCACTCTGGAAATAAGACTTAACGTTACTAGACAAATAATGTAAACCACATTGCATTTTATTATGTACTGTTTGATGCAAGCTATATATGCCTAATAAAAACTTGATTGAGAAAAAAAAATAAAAAATTAGGTAGTGGGATTTAGCTAAATTTAAGTCATGCATTTAACCACATCTTTTCTTTTTCATTACATTTTATTCAATATGTTATTTGCCACTTATGTTATTTATTATAGGTGTACCCCTTGGCCTGTGTATTATAGAGCATTAATTTGTCTATTGCTGCAATCAAAGATAACAGGATACAATTGGGCTCCAGCCAGAGCAAGTTTTCAAGCCACCACATAGTCCCCTTATGCATGTATGTGGTAATGATATGGATTAAATGGCTTAATCAGGGTTATGAAGAGGGATGTTTTGAGATTGTTAGAGTTATATCCCTTCTCTCAATTAACTCCTAGAAAGATCTGCAAATAATGCAATTAAGTTGGATAGAATGAAGCTAAAACTAAACAAAATCTTTAGTTGCTCACTTTAATTTGGAGCCATTTATGTGATACGGTATAAGTGGTTTAGATGTTCCTGACGCCTTATGGGCACAGGGTTACTCAAGACCTCTGATGGTGGGGCTCATTCTTGGTTTGTGAGCAAGTACATCTGTTTTTTGTTATGTGAGTTCAATAAAGTTTTGTTAGGTCAGAGATTAGTAGAATTCTGTCAAGATAAATATCTGGTTGTAGCAAACACCCTCTTCCAAAAGGCTCAGAGACATCTCTACACATGGGCATCACTAGATGGACAAAAATCAATCACATTGCCTATATACTTTCTAACTAAAGAGGGAGGAGCTCTATACAGTCAGCAAAAACCACACCTGGGCTGTCTGTGGCTCAGATCGTGAGCTTATTATTGCAAAGTTCAGAATTAAAATGCAAAAAAGAGGGATAATCATCAGACCAAGCACATACAAAATAAATAATAATCCCTGTGAATACGCAGTGGAGTAAAAGCATAGATTTAAGGGACTAGACATGGTAGATAGAATGCCTTAATAACTTTGGACTGAAGATTGCAGCATTATCCAGGAAACAGCAACAAAAAATATCCCCAAAAGAAAGAAAACTAAGAAGGCAAACTGGCTTTTTGATGAGGCTTCGAAAGTAACCAAGGAAAGATGGAAAGTGAAAGGTACTGGACAGTTCTATAATGAGTGATGTAAAGAGACAGAAGAAAATAACAGAATGGAAAATTCATGATATCGCTTCAAGAAAATCTCAAGTGAACCGTTCATGTCAAAGTGGGCATGATAACAGACACAAATTGTAGAGACTTAACAGAAGTACATCAAATAAAGTAGTTCTAAAGAACAGTGATGACCTCAATAGTTTGTCCAATTAGCTGGTTCTAGCTATCTTGAATAGTGAAGTGAACCATAGGAAACCTTGCTGAGAACAACGCTGTAGGAGTTGTTGGAATCCCAGCTGAACCAGTAAAAACCCTGCAAGATGATGCTATGAAAGTGTTGTTCTACTCATGCCAACAAATTTGGAAAGCTCAACAGTGGCCAATAGACTGGAAGAGGTCAGTCTGCATTCCAAACCCAAAAAAAAGGCAGGGTCAAAGAGTGATTCAATTATTGAACAATTGGACTCATTTCATATGCCAGCAAGGTAATTCTTAATATCCTACAAGCTCGGCTGCAACCATATATGGACTGGGAACTACCAGATGTACAAGACGGGTTCCACGGAGGAAGAGGCACACCAGATAAATTGCCAATGCCTGCTGCATTATAAAAAAAAGCAAGAGAGTTCCAGAAAAACATTTGTATCTGCTTCATAGACTATTCTAAAGCCTTCAACTGCGTGGATCACAACAAAAATGGTTGACAAATGTGCCTGGTGTGCTGCAGTCCATAGCGTCACAGAGAGTCAGACACCACTGAACAACTAAACAACAAGAACAACAAAGCTTTTGCCTGTGAATTATTTGGGTTATGTTTATATCAGTCATTTGCCCGCCATAAATTACAGGATATTATTACCCACCCCCCTTCCCCTGTGTCTCTTCCCCCCTCTCCCTCCCCTGTGGCTCTTTCCTCCCCCTATCCCTCCCCTGTGTCTCTTTCCCCCTCTCTCTCCCCTGTGTCTCTTTACCCCCTCTCCCTCCCTTATGTCTCTCCCCCACTATCCCTCTCCTGTATCTCTTCCCCATGTGTCTCTTCCCCTCTCCCCTCTCTCTTCCTCCCCTTCTCCCCTGTGTCTTCCTCCCCCTCTCCCTCTTCCGTTCCACTCCTGTTTTCCAAACTGGCTCTGCTGCGTAATGAGCGGGCACAATGTGCGAGCGCTCGTTGCCGCAGCCAAGAGCTGCGCAATGCTCGCAGCTCTGTATGGACTTAGGGCCTCATTCAATTTGGGGCTGTTACGTGCAAGTAAATTCCTGATTTGCTACTTTGGAGCTGCATGCTCGAGTAGCTCTACTTTTACTTTCCTGTTCAATTGGCCACTGTCACAAGTTAGTCCCCCTTCCTGATAATTGCAACCCTGCCGTCGGAAGTAGCATCTATGGGCTTGAACATGAAGCCTGTAACATCCGCTATCGAAGCCAATGGAAACAGAGAACATCATCAGGACAACCTCCAAGCCAGTAGGACATTGGAAATGCTGGTTCCCCACATCAACCCCATCATGTGGGGGTCCAAATTGGGACCCCCGCAGAGTACCCACATTAACCCCATAATGCAGGGGTTCTGATCGCGACCCCTGCAGTGTCTCCACATTAACCCCATGCTGCGGGGGGCCCAATCAGGATACCTGCAGCATTTAAAAATGTAAAATTCCCCGCTGCAGGCCCTTAAAGGACACGAAGCACACTAATGGATAACCACATGCCGCAGGGGTACAGTAAAATTAACCCTAGAGGGTCCCCACATTAACCCTTGCAACTGGGGTCCCGATTGGGCCTCCCGCTGCATTACATGGCCAATGCACAATCCGGCCGCAGATGTACTGTAAGTACCCCCACGGCGCCTAAAATGAACCCCCCCCAATCTGGGGGTCTCCATTGGTACCCCCACAGTGTCCCCACATTAAGTCTAGCTGCGGGAGTCCCCATTGATACTCCTGCTGCATTTAAAATAAAAAAATCCCAACACGCGGGTCCTGAAAGAACGTTAAAGGTCCTTAAAGGACCTGCGCTAACCCCTGCCTCGGGGGTACTATAAGTACCCCACCGGCACCTAAAATGAACCCCATCACTCATGGGGGTCAATATAGACCCTCATGAGACTAACATTTCCCAGTCCAATAGGGGGTCTATATATACCCCTATAGGACACTATTAACCCCTATTAGGGTCCTCCAGGATGTAATTTTAAATAATCCCTTCCGGACCCCATATTTTTCACATTTTAGTTTTAACTGATGGTTTTGTTTTTGGATGAAAAACATTAAAACTAAACAGGAATAACTAAAAAACAATAATTACATCAATTAACAGAGAATTTAACTTGACTTTAACTGTCCTGAGAGAGACTGATTGTGGCAATGTAGAGGAGGAGAAGGAGGAAGCATGTTATTGCTTGGAAGGGGAGTCCTCTCCCACTAGAACATCAGGCACTTGCACAGGGGATGTTTCTCTTTTCTGCCTCCTAACACCAATGAGCTCTGCTGGAGACTCTGATGTGGCTTGCTAGAGCTTTGTCAGGATGATACTGTTCAACAATATTCGTAATTCAGCACATTTAGCACACATTTCTTTGATCAGTGCAGTAGGTGCTTCCTCCCTTCCCTCCTCTTCACCTGAAGAAATTTCCTCAGCCACTATCTGTGGCTGCTCCCTTTGAAGATCCTGTAACTCCTCATTGCTGGGTTCTTGACTGACCTCCAGGCCCATGGACATGCCCAGAGACACAAAGTCTTCCCCTATTGGGCTAGGTTCAACCTCCAAGTTCCTCAAAGCCAAAGCTTCTGGCCACAATTTCCTCCAGCTACAGTTCATGGTCTTGAAAGAGACTGCACGCCAGGGCTTATCTATCAGAGTGACACAGTGGAGGATATTGAAGTTATCCTTCCAAAACTCTCTTAGTGGCAACGCAGAATCCAAGGTCACCTCAAAGCACCTTTGGATGACCTGCTGGTCCATGGGCTGGATCAGAGGAGTTGTGTTAGGGGGTTAGGGGGCAAGAACTTCACAGTTATACAATTAAAGTCCTTCAGCAAGTGGTCCCCCAAGCCTGGAGGGTGAGCAGGGGCATTGTCCATTATTAACAGTTCTCCTCCAAAAATGTCTGTCAGTGAGACCAAACATTTAATTCATCCACGTAATGAAGAAATGCCTGGTTACCCAGGCTTTGCTGTTGGTCCCCCACATGACACAACTTGCTTTTTATCAAATTTGTTCTTTTAAAAACTCTGGGGTTCTCACTGTGATATACTAGTAGAGGCTTCATTTTTTACCCTGTCCTTTATCGACTTATACACCCGCAATGTCTCTTCTTGAATGTAGGTTCTGGTAGGCGTTTTCTTCTGGTAGGCATTTGTCTTGTCACAGTTGAAGACTTGTTCGGGAACAAAAGCCTCAGCCTCTACATACTGTCTGAACTCTCTGACAAAGGTTTTAGCGACTCATTTGTCAGCACTGACTGCCTCTCCTTGCCTCTCCACACTGCAAATACCAGTTCTCTTTTTAAAATTCTCAAACCAACGATGACTGGCTTTAAATTCTTCACTGCTTGCACCACTTGCTGTCCATATCTATACAGAGCTCCATGAGCCCCTAATTAACCCTATCACTCATGGGGCTCTATACAGAGCACCATGAGCCCCTAGTTAACCCCATCACTTATGGTGGTCTATACAGACTCCCATAAGCCTCTATGTAACCCCATCACTCATGGGGCTCTATATAGACCCCCATAAGCTTCTATTTAACCCCATCACTCATGGGGCTCTATACAGAGCCCCATGAGCCCCTAATGAACCCTGTCACTCATAGAGGTCTATAGAGACCCCCATCAGCCTCTAATTAACCCAATCACTCTTTGGGGGTCTATACAGATCCCCATAAGCCTTTATTTAACCCCAAAAGTCAAATAGGGGTCTATATAGACCCCTATAGGACACTAATTAACCCCCTATAATAAGCACTACACTATTTACCCTAACTATACCCCATTAACCCATACCAAACCCTGTTAACCCTATCTGGACCCAATAACCATATCTAGGCCTATTTAACCCTAACTGGGCTTATTTTACTCTAACTGGGCCTATTTAACCGTAACTGGGCCTATCTGACTGTAACTGGTCCTATTTAACCCAAACTGGGCCTATCTAACCGTAACTGGGCTTATTTAACCCTAACTGAGCCTATTTAACCCTAACAGGTCATATGTAACCCTAATTGGGCCTGTCTAACCCTAACTGGGCCTATCTAAAACTTACTGGACCCAATAACCCCATCTAGACCTAACTGGGCCTATTTAACCCTACCTGGGCCTATCTAACCATAACTCGGCCTATTTAACCCTAACTGGCCCTATTTAACCCTAACATGGCCTATCTAACCCTAACTGGACCCAATAACCCCATCTAGACCTATTTAACCCCGTCTAGTCCTATGTAACCCCATCTAGACCTATTTAACCATGTCCATCAGCCAATCAGAATGGGATATAGGGGAGTATCCCATTCTGATTTGCTCACACCTTAGCGCCTTTTGATTGGCTGAAACTTGATTGACAGCATTTTCAGCCAATTCCGAAGGCGCCATTTCCATTTTTTACCGGAACAAGCGCTCCAAGCCTCATTTGCGGTGGGTAGCGAGCTCCGATAGTTTTTTATTTTTTTTAGAGAGGCAAATTTTTTTCCAGGGGCCCAGCCAGAGAAGACATCTAGAAGGATGGGGGCATTGCAGAAATGTAACTTTAATATTTAGAATGTTTAGAATTTTATGTTGTGTTACATTTTGTACTGATTTTATGTTTATTTTTTTCTTAGGGGTGCGACCTGCGGCAGGAAAACTATTGTCGCTGAAGGGCTTTTTTCTCCTATGTTAGTTTAGATTTAGTTTTTTTTTTATGTATGTAGTTAGGGGTTTAATATATAGTTAGTGGTTTATTGCATGTAGTTAAGGGATTAATGTATTTAGTTAGGGGGTTAATGTATGTAGATAGGGAGGGTTTAATGTATGTAGTTATGGGGTTAATGTATTTAGTTAGGGGTTAATGTATAGTTAGGGGTTTAATATATGTAGTTAGGGGGTTAATGAATTTAGCTAGGGGGTTAATGTATAGTTAGGGGGTTAATGTATGTAGTTAGGGGGTTAATTGAATGTAGTTAGGGGTTTTATGGTATGTATTGTATGTATTATTTAAGTCTTATTTAACCTTAACTGGGCCTATTTAACCCCAAATGTGCCCAGTAAACCCCATCCTACCCTAACCTGTTAACCCTTACACTACCTACCCAACTCCTATGCTACACTATTAACCTCCCTCTACCCTGTTAAACCCTACACTACTTACCTACCACCCTAATAAAATCCCTATTACCCCGCTAATTACACAAAATTAGAAAAAACACCTAATTACACAAAATAAAAAGAAATTGAATTACACAAAATAAAACAAGGACATTACTGAAAATAAAAAAGGACATTACTGAAAATAAAAAAGAACATTACAAATAAATATAAAAAAATACTTTACTGAAAATAACAAACCTAAGTTACATGAAAATAAAAAATCCTACTTCACTGAAAATAAAAAAACCTAAGTTACCAAAAATAAAAAAGCATACATAACAGAAAATAAAACATACAATACATAAAATAAAACCCCTAACTACATTCAATTAACCCCCTAACTACATTCAAGTAATCCCTAAATACATTCAATTAAACCCATAACTAAATACATTAACACCTTAATTAAATATATTAGCCCCCTAACTACATTCAATTAACCCCTAAATACATTCAATCCAGCCAGCCCCTAACTAAACACATTAACCCCCCTAACTATACATTAACCCCCTAACTAAATACATTTACCCCTAACTATATTTAATTAACCCCTAAATACATGCAATTAACCCCCTACCTACATACATTAACCCCCTAGCTATACATTAACCCCTAACTAAATACATTACCCCCTAACTACATACATTAACCCCTAACTATACATTAAACCCCTAACTACATACATTATAAAAACTAAATCTAAATTACCATAGAATAAAAAAGCCCACTTACATTGCCCAAATGCCCCTTCAGCGAAGACCATTTTGCTGCTGCAGGTCACACCCCTAGGACAAAAAGAAAGATAAAATCAGTACAAAATTTAACACAACATAAGATTCTAAACATTCTAAGTATTAAACTTACATTTCTGCCATACTCCCATCCTTCCTGTAGTCTTTTCCAGCTGGGCCCTGGAAAAAAAATCTGCTGCTCTAAAAAATGTTTGATTTTTTACGGAGGTCCTCCCTGAAGGAATGAGGCTTGGATTGCTTATGCGCATATGTGCCTTCTGATTGGCTGCAATCTGATTGACAGTTACAACAGAAGGCGCAGATGCTTTCAGCCAATCACAATGGCATATACCCCGTGGGGTGTATCCCATTCTGATTGGCTGAAGGCAATAATGTCTTCTGATTGGTTTACAAAATATTGACAGGTCCATCAGCCAATCAGAATGGGATATAGGGGAGTATCCCATTCCTATTTGGCTAACACCTTAGCACCTTTTGATTGGCTGAAACTTGATTGACAGCATTTTCAGCCAATTGCGAATCCGAATTTCCATTTTTTACTGGAACAAGAGCTGCAAGCCTTATTTGCGGTGGGGAGCTCCTCCAAGTAGGAGCTCCGTTAGTTTTTTTTTATTTTTAGAGAGGCTTATTTTTTCCCCAGGGGCCCAGAAAGAGAAGACATCTAGAAGGATGGGGGCATTGCAGAAATGTAACTTTAATATTTAGAATGTTTAGAATTTTATGTTGTGTTACATTTTGTACTGATTTTATGTTTATTTTTTTCTTAGGGGTGCAACCTGCGGCAGGAAAACTGTTGTCGCTAAAGGGCCACGTGGGCAAGGTAAGTGGGCTTTTTTCTCTTATGTTAGTTTAGATTTCGTTTTTTTTATGTATGTAGTTAGGGGTTTAATGTATATTTAGGGATTTAATGCATGAAGTTAAGGGATTAATGTATTTAGTCAGGGGGTTAATGTATGTAGTTAGGGGGGGTTTAATGTATGTAGTTAGGCGGTTAATGTATTTAGTTAGGGAGTTAATGTATAGTTAGGGGTTTAATGTATGTAGTTAGGGGTTAATGTATTTAGCTAGGGGGGTAATGTATAGTTAGCGGTTAATGTATGTAGTTATGGTGTTAATTCAATGTATTTAGGGGTTAATTGAATGTAGTTAGGGGGTTCATTGAATGTAGTTAGGGGTTTTATTGTATGTATTGTATGTATTATTTTCTTTTATGTATGCTTTTTAAATTTTTGGTAACAGGTTTTTTTTTTATTTTCAGTGAAGTAGGTTTTTTTTATATTTATGTAACTTAGGTTTTTTTTCGTTTTCAGGAAGTCGTTTTTTTATTTTATATAACTTCTTTTTTTTAATATTGGTAATGTCCTTTTTTTATTTTTAGTAACTTCCTTTTTTTATTTTGTGTAATTCTATTTTTTTTTATTTTGTGTAATTAGGTTTTTTTTTAATTTTGTGTAATTAGTGGGCTAATAGAGATTTTATTAGGGTGGTACGTAGTGTAGGATTTAACAGGGTAGAGGGGGGTTAATAGTGTAGGGTAGGGGTTGGGTAGGTAGTGTAAGGGTTAATAGGTTAGGGGTTTACTGGGTACATTTGGGGATAAAAAGGCCCAGTTAAGGTTAAATAGGTCTAGATGGGGTTATATAAGACTAGACAGGGTTAAATAGGTACAGATGGGGTAACATTGTGTACCTGAATGAAGCTGTGAGCTATACCATGTGGGGCCGTTTTAGGTGGGCAGGTGATAGCAGAGAGGTCAGACATATCATAGTCCACTAGAAAAGGAACTGGCAACCCACCCCAGTATCTTTGGCATGCAAACCTTGTGGAACAGCACAGGCAGAGACCTAGCTAAATGTGCGGCAGTCCATAGTGTCACAGAGAGTCAGACATGACTGAAGGACTGAAGAACAAATAAGAAAATATTCCCCTGGTACTTCATATATGTGATGTGGCGGTGTAATTTGGACACAATTTGTTTTCCCAATGTAGATGTGATGAGCGAGATGTATATACAATCATATATATATTCCAGACATCAGTTTCATGTTTTTGTGTTGCAATTTAATCAGGTAGTGTGTCTTTAATTGCTTTACGCCTGTTGCAGCATGGCTTTTCATATTGACATATGCATGACCATTCCAACATATGATTTCAAATGTCTATTTTTTTATTGGGGGATTAATGTGCAAGTAATTGTAATGCCTTTTCATACTTTCCCCATATGTTAAAGTCCATTGGTGTATTTATATTATCTTTTACAGTGCTGAGAACTTGTCTGTAAACCCTTTGCGGTTCCTATTTGGAGGCTGTATTATTTTTGCCTCCATTTACGGGTTATGGGTTTGAACGCCAGGGCGTCTTTGGACTATGCAAACAATTTAAGTTTTATACATTACATATAATACAAGGTACAGGGGTCATGATTTTTTCTCGCAGGACCATTGCTAATATTTACTTGCTTTTCCTTGATAAAACAAAAAAGACAAATTCTGTTCATTGTATATATAGATTATAGTAACCTTGCATTTAATGACCATAGAAATGTTCTACATTTGTACAGCACTAATAAGACAGCAGCTTTCCAAAACACCCCCATAAATGAGGTTAAATGGGTGATTATTTTTTCTGAAGCACTTGCTTTGTTGAACTAGTAGATGTCAAGCGACTCTGTGTCCCAAAAAAAAATAACAAAGGTTCCCATGTGATTGCCAATACAAGCATCTCATTATTAATTCATAGTCCCGGTCCTCTCTGCACACCCTGTTACTAATATTAGGTTTCTACTGTAAGACATAATGAGCAGAAGAATAAGATGGAGTGTCTTAAAAAATTCAAAACGTTGTTGCCAGTACTAAATTCTGTTTCTTGGATAATTGCAGCTCTATGCAAAGCAGATAAAGGAGCCTGTGTTCTGTTGGATTATAGAATTGATTAAATGTTTCCAGTCTGCACTGTGTAGTGAGGACTCATTCATTCCACTACAGCTCACTGCCTCAGAAGATGTGTTTGTGTCCATAGTTTGGTACATACATTGCTAGCGTTGAGAATAAAATACATAATGAGACATGCTTAAAGGACCACTGTGTAGATATTTTTAAAATACACTCTTAGAAATAATTACACTTAAAAATAGGCAAAATGTTTTGTTTAGAATAAAAATAATACAGCAGCTAATGTACCTTGAATATACAATTATACAACAGTGGAAACTACAATTTTATTATTTGCTGATCATCTTCCTGTTGTGGGAGAAGACTTTAAATATAGAGGAAGCTTCTATCTCTATACTGATAATGCAGCAGTGTTTTCATTAGGTCTAATGGAAATAAGTTTAGTTTCCAAGGACAATTCCTCCTGAGTGGTAAGAATCCACTCAGAAAAAAATGAACTATGCCGTAATGAATATTGGCATAAAAAAATAAAAATTTTAAACATTGTGTTTATTTTTTTTCTTTCAAAACAGTTTCAACATATCCCATAGAAAACAATTTAGCCAGAGTGGTAATTTAAATATAACTATACCCACTGGCACCAGTAGGCATTTGCTTTTTTTGTACAAAGAAAAAGCAAAAATACAAGGAAGACACTGTTTGCTTATAGACATTTTCTTTCTTGTCAAACATAAGCATTTCCTGATAGCTTGGAGACTGGAAGTCTTATGTACTGACCAGTGGAGGGAAGGGTGATGAAGGAGCGAGAAGGGAGAGAAGTGGGGATTTTGCTAATCATTGTAGGTTTTGGTACTGCCACTTACCCACTTATCCACTCCCTTACATGATTATTGTCATAAAACCCTGCCAGTTGGACTGGCCATGTACTGGAATCCCACCAGTTAGGCTGTAATGTCATTCCTTTATATGCATTAGATCAATGGAACTGGTTAAACATTAACAGGCATGATGCAACTTGGTTCAGTTAAACAGTTCATATTTCCCCCCACACAGGGCATTGGCCAATCCGAGACCAGCCAATGTCGTCAGGGTTGGGATTTTTGGTGAGTGTGTTGAGTATGTGATCAATCGAGGCCCAAGTCCTTCTCCCTAATTATATTTCCCTCCCTACCGCTGCCGACAAAATATGGACCCAGGACCTGATTGGTATATTTGACAATCGAAGACCCAACTGCCTACTATGCTGAGGAATATGAGAAAACTACTCCCTATTATCCCGGCACTCACCTGTCTTGCCTTATCTTGCCTATGTGACAACACCCAGGACCTGTTGTTTTAACCTTTATTTTGAGACCCATGCCATAGGTTATGGAAAACGAAATGTATAGTCCCTATAGCCTTCTGCCAATGTTTCCCCTACTGTTTATAGCTCTTTCAGGGAAGGCAGTAGGAGAAGTTTTGATGTAGCCTTAGCCCTTATCTAGTACACCATGCCTCCAGACACCTTTAAACAGGCAGCTTGCAACAATAACTGCAAGCACTGTCCTGCAGAAATGCAAAAACCTGACACATGCATCCATCACAGATTTAACATGGATGTGATCAGAGACCAAAAGAGACATCATACATTTTTTTCTAATTATAAATTACTAGGAACTTGCCCGTCAATGATTAAAGGATTAAAATTGTAAGGCTGGCAATGCTGTTTGCCAAACAATGTGAGACGTTTAGCCCTCTGAGCACCTTCATCGCTCATTGCGAACCTCTTCCCCTGTGTACTTCAAGTTTCCTGCTTTGCACTGATCACCTTCAGTGCTCACTGCAAGCCTTTCCTCTCGCCTACTGCAGGGGGCGCTCATTGCAGGTTTCGATGACCTGCAAGTTTTGTGCTTGGGAATGCCATGTGTCTCTTTCCACCATCTCCCCCTGTCCCTTCCCTGTGTCTTCTCCTCTGTGTGTGTGCTGAATGTTTGTGTGACTTGCGTGCTGTTGGTTTTATTTTCAAAGTCCTGCATACCTGGCGTTGTTGTATGTGTTAGTGTGTTCGGTGTGGTGTATTTTCTAAGTCCCACGTGCCTGGCGTGTAAGTGTTCCTGTCTTCAGCATTGTGTATTTTCTAAGTTTTGCGAGCCTGGCGTTGCTGAGCCTCGTATTCATGCTGTTTCTGAAATTTTGCGTTTTTCGTCCGCCATTTTTTTCCGCACTTAGGAGATCTTCGAGTGACCACAAACGCCAAATATGGGTGTAATTCGCTTGCAACCTCACTCCCAGGTTTCCTGTCCCGCCCCGTGCTGTGTGTTAGAATTTTTTGTACATATTTTTGTTTCTTTTGGTAAGTTTTTAGAGTTACGTGCTTTAACAGTGCCGCCCTTCTGCTTTGCCTCGTTTTGCGAGGCTTGCATGTGTGACGGTGCCATTGGCTGCAATAACCCCCTTTGACGCCCATTGCAGCCTAAGTGCTGCGCTTCGTGAGGTCGCAACTGCGTGACCAACATCGCAAACGCTCCGAACAGTGTTCTTGGTCCACAACTATATATGTGATAAGGCCTGTGAATTCTTTTTGAAAACTATGGGGGTCTCAATATCACAAACATCATTTTTTTGTATTAACATTACTGGAATTTGTACTGACTCACAATTACTTTGTATGTGATGACCATTTTTTCCATCAATTATGAGGTACTGCTATTGGTACCCTTTTGCACCTACACCAGTTTATATTGGGGGTGGTGGGAGCACATCCAGTGCCCCGGTGCAATGCACTGGGCCCCTGTCTGGGTGGAGGGCCCAAAGTTTTCAATATTTATTTATGAAATACTTTTATTTAAATAAAAAAATGTTGCCCCTTCTGGCTGGACCCCATAGAACGGGCCCTTCTGATCCCCTGGCCCTCGTGATCCACACCACCCTGGTCCCTCCAACTATCCCCCTCGGTCTTACCTGCTGCCGCACTGCTGCCTCCCCTGCGGTGTCTCCTGACAGACGTGACGTCATTCGGGATTCCAAGTCTATAGAGAGGACACGCCGGGAGGGGAGGCACCATTGAAAGAGGTAGTGAGACCGAGGGGCATCTTCAGAAGGGGAACAGAAAGTCATGGTGGGGGGCACAAGGTGTGGGGGGATAAGGAGCTGACAGGCTGGGCAGCCAGGAGGGGCTGGGGTTTAGAAGGGGGCAGAAGGGGCTGGGCTAGTGAGGTCAGCAGCGGGGGGCAAAAATATATATATATATATATATGTAAATATATATATATATACTGTATATATATATATATATATATATATATATATATTGTATATATGGAATAAATATATAAATAAATATATATATATATATATTTATATATTATTCAGTAAATACAATATATATATAATTATATATATATATATATATATATATATATATATATATATATATATATATATATATAAAATATCACATATACAGTATAGTTGGGGATCTGCAGGGTTGCATAACGTTTACAGTGTTGGTCACACTTTTTGAGCCTTGCGAAGTTCGGGGAGCCGGTACGGGCTGCAGGCTTCGGGGACGGTGTAAAAGCCGGAACGGAACGGAACAGGCCGGAACAGGCCATTTATAAAAGAAATCAATGACAATATCACTGGGATGTGTTAGATATTATTGAGAACAATATTTAAGAACCAAAACAAATTCAATATAATACTTTTTTAACCCTTTAAAAACCCCAAAATCAAACGGAACAGGCAAAAACAGGCCGGAACGCACACTTTATGAAGGGAATCCATACTAAAATCATTGGGATGTGTTAAATATATTTGAGAACTATATTTAAGAGCTAACCCCAATCTAATAGTATGCTTTATTAACCCTTTAACAGGCCAGAATACAAAATTTCGCAAAATGACCCGGAACGGCGGCTTTCCAGATGGTCAAAAATACCAAACTCACCAAACACACATAACTAGGTGGGATTCATGTAATAACCTTCATAAATTCCACAGAAAATAATTTCAAGTACCCATTCCGGGCCAAAATACAATATTTCGCAAAATGACCCGGAACGGCGACTTTTTAGAGGGTGAAAAATACCAAATTCACCAAATACAAAGAACTAGGTGGGATTCATGTAATAACCTTCATAAATTCCACAGAAAATAATTTCAAGTACCCATTCCGGACCAAAATACAATATTTCGCAAAATGACCCGGAACGGCGACTTTTTAGAGGGTGAAAAATACCAAATTCACCAAATACACATAACTAGGTGGGATTCATGTAATAACCTTCATAAATTCCACAGAAAATTATTTCAAGTACCTGTTCCGGGCAAAAATACAATATTTCTCAAAATGACCCGGAACGGCGACTTTTTAGAGGGTGAAAAATACCAAATTCACCAAATACACAGAACTAGGTGGGATTCATGTAATAACCTTCATAAATTCCACAGAAACTCATTTCAAGTACCTGTTCCGGGCCAAAATACAATATTTCGCAAAATGACCCGGAACGGCGACTTTTTAGAGGGTGAAAAATACCAAATTCACCAAATACACAGAACTAGGTGGGATTCATGTAATAACCTTCATAAAATCCACAGAAAACAATTTCAAGTACCTGTTCCGGGCAAAAATACAATATTTCTCAAAATGACCCGGAACGGCGACTTTTTAGAGGGTGAAAAATACCAAATTCACCAAATACACAGAACTAGGTGGGATTCATGTAATAACCTTCATAAATTCCACAGAAACTCATTTCAAGTACCTTTTCCGGGCCAAAATACAATATTTCGCAAAATGACCCGGAACGGCGACTTTTTAGAGGGTGAAAAATACCAAATTCACCAAATACACAGAACTAGGTGGGATTCATGTAATAACCTTCATAAAATCCACAGAAAATAATTTCAAGTACCTGTTCCGGGCAAAAATACAATATTTCTCAAAATGACCCGGAACGGCGACTTTTTAGAGGGTGAAAAACACAAAATTCACCAAATACACAGAACTAGGTGGGATTCATGTAATAACCTTCATAAATTCCTCAGAAAATAATTTTAAGTACCTTGTCTTGGCAGAATACTTACGAACTGCTACTTCACAAAGTGTGGGAGATACCCCCCTTCCCCTGCAAGGAACAGAGTGAGGGGGGAGGGAAAGAGAGGAGGAAAGGGAAAGAGGGGAGGAAAGGGGGAAAGAGACACAGGGAAGGAAGGGGAGTAAGTGGGGGATGAGACACAGGAGAGGGAGGGGGTAAGTGGGGGATGAGACACAGGGGAGGGAGGGAGGTAAGTGGGGGATGAGACACAGGGGAGGGAGGGAGGTAAGTGGGGGATGAGACACAGGGAAGGGAGGGAGGTAAGTTGGGGAAGAGACAGGGGAGGGAGGGAGGTAAGTGGGGGATGAGACACAGGGGAGGGAGGGAGGTAAGTGGGGGATGAGACACAGGGGAGGGAGGTAAGTTGGGGAAGAGACACAGGGGAGGGAGGGAGGTAAGTTGGGGAAGAGACACAGGGGAGGAAGGGAGGTAAGTGGGGGATGAGACACAGGGGAGGGGGGGTAGTGGGGGATGAGACACAGGGGAGGGAGGGAGGTAAGTTGGGGAAGAGACACAGGGGAGGGAGGGAGGTAAGTGGGGGATGAGACACAGTGGAGGGAGGTAAGTGGGGGATGAGACACAGGGGACAGAGGGGGGGTAGTGGAGCATGAGACACAGGGGAGGGGGAAAGTGGGGGATGAGACACAGGGGAGGGAAGGTAAGGTATGAGACACTGGAAGGAAGGGGGGATATGAGACATAGGGGGTGGAAGAGATACAGGTGGGGTATGAGATGGGGTGAAGAGGGTGATATGAGACACAGGGGGGGGGGAGGGGGTGATATGAGACACAGGGGAGAGAAAGGGGGATATGAGACACAGGCGCTTATTGCAGTGTGGCCTGAAAGGGGCACCTTTGCTCATGTGGCAGTCTGCAATGAGTGCAAAAGGCGCTTATTGCAGGCCGCACTGCAATAAGCGCCTTCAATCATGTGGCAGCCTGCAATCAGCGACTAAGGCACTCATTGCAGGCCGCCACATGCGAGCCTCGCGAACCCAAAACAACATTTCCAACCTTTACTTCTAAAACCTGTATCATATGTGTATCACCATATGCGCTCCATGCACCAACATAGCACAGAAGCGCAAGATGCTTAAAGATGTCTGCGTGAATAGCACGCACACACACACGGTTCTTTAAACACAACGTGCAAGTAGCGCATTTTTAAAAAGCCCCCCAAAAAGTAGATAAAAACATTAAATTATAAGTACTCACACGCAACTCATAATTAGTGATGTCGCAAACATAAAATTTTGGGTTCCTCAAATGTTCGCGAACCGGCGAACTGGGCGAACCAGGCGAACTGCCATAGACTTCAAAACCCACAGGGACTCTTTCTGGCCACAATAGTGATGGGAAAGTTGTTTAAAGGGGACTAACACCTGGACTGTGGCATGCCGGAGGGGGATCCATGGCAAAACTCCCACGGAAAATTACATAGTTGATGCAGAGTCTGGTTTTAAGTCCTAAAGGGCATAAATCACCTAACATTCCTAAATTGTTTGGACTAACATGCTTTAAAACATCAGGTATGATGTTGTATCTATCAGGTAGTGTAAGGGTTACACCCGCTTCACAGTGACAGACCAAACTCCCCGTTTAATGCACCGCAAACAACCGCAAACAGTCCATTTGCACAAGGTTGAACCGTTGAAGGTCCTAGACTGTGTGCGTGCTTTGCACGCAGATCACTTGAAGCGCGCCTTGCACGCTTCTGTGCTATGTTGGTGTGTGGAGCGCGTTGCGCTCCACAACGTTGGGTTTATGCTGTTCCATCAGGGTCCGCTTACATGCTTCGTTGAGCCCGATTGCGAGCTTGACTCAACGACGCACGCAAACTTGACCAACAGAGCAAACGGTCACCAAAAACGCGAACTGACAACTATTATGGTGATACACATATGATACAGGTTTTAGAAGTAAAGTTTGGAAATGTTGTTTTGGGTTCGCGAGGCTCGCATGTGGCGGCCTGCAATGAGTGCCTTAGTCGCTGATTGCAGGCTGCCACATGATTGAAGGCGCTTATTGCAGTGCGGCCTGCAATAAGCGCCTTTTGCACTCATTGCAGACTGCCACATGAGCAAAGGTGCCCCTTTCAGGACACACTGCAATAAGCGCCTCTGTCTCATACCCCCCTTTCTCTCCCCTGTGTCTCATCCCCCCCTCCCCCCCTGTGTCTCATATCACCCCCTTCAACCCATCTCATACCCCACCTGTGTCTCTTCCACCCCCTGTGTCTCATATCCCCCCTTCCTTCCAGTGTCTCATACCCTCCCTTCCCTCCCCTGTGTCTCATCCCCCACTTACCTCCCTCCCTTGTGTCTCATCCCCCACTTACCTCCCTCCCCTGTGTCTCATCCCCCACTTACCTCCCTCCCCTGTGTCACTTCCCCCACTTACCTCCCTCCCCTGTGTCTCATCCCCCACTACCCCCCTCCCCTGTGTCTCATCCCCCACTTACCTCCCTCCCCTGTGTCTCATCCCCCACTACCCCTCTCCCCTGTGTCTCATCCCCCACTTACCTCCCTCCCTCCGCTGTGTCTCATCCCCCACTTACCTCCCTCCCTCCCCTGTGTCTCAGCCCCCACTTACCCCCTCCCTCTCCTGTGTCTCATCCCCCACTTACCCCCCTTCCTTCCCTGTGTCTCTTTCCCCCTTTCCTCCCCTCTTTCCATGTGTCTCTTTCCCCCTTTCCTCCCCTCTTTCCCTTTCCTCCTCTCTTTCCCTCCCCCCTCACTCTGTTCCTTGCAGGGGAAGGGGGGTATCTCCCACACTTTGCAAAGTAGCAGTTCGTAAGTATTCTGCCAAGACAAGGTACTTGAAATTATTTTCTGTGGAATTTATGAAGGTTATTACATGAATCCCACCTAGTTCTGTGTATTTGGTGAATTTTGTATTTTTCACCCTCTAAAAAGTCGCCGTTCCGGGTCATTTTGCGAAATATTGTATTTTTGCCCGGAACAGGTACTTGAAATTATTTTCTGTGGAATTTATGAAGGTTATTACATGAATCCCACCTAGTTATGTGTATTTGGTGAGTTTGGAATTTTTGACCCTCTAAAAAGTCGCCGTTCCGGGTCATTTTGCGAAATATTGTATTTTGGCCCGGAATGGGTACTTGAAATTATTTTCTGTGGAATTTATGAAGGTTACTACATGAATCCCACCTAGTTCTGTGTATTTGGTGAATTTGGTATTTTTCACCCTCTAAAAAGTCGCCGTTCCGGGTCATTTTGCGAAATATTGTATTTTGGCCCGGAAAAGGTACTTGAAATGAGTTTCTGTGGAATTTATGAAGGTTATTACATGAATCCCACCTAGTTATGTGTATTTGGTGAATTTTATATTTTTCACCCTCTAAAAAGTCGCCGTTCCGGGTCATTTTGCGAAATATTGTATTTTTGCCCGGAACAGGTACTTGAAATTATTTTCTGTGGAATTTATGAAGGTTATTACATGAATCCCACCTATTTCTTTGTATTTGGTGAATTTGGTATTTTTCACCCTCTAAAAAGTCGCCGTTCCGGGTCATTTTGCGAAATATTGTATTTTGGCCCGGAATGGGTACTTGAAATTATTTTCTGTGGAATTTATGAAGGTTATTACATGAATCCCACCTAGTTATGTGTATTTGGTGAATTTTATATTTTTCACCCTCTAAAAAGTCGCCGTTCCGGTTCATTTTGCGAAATATTGTATTTTTGCCCGGAATGGGTACTTTAAATTATTTTCTGTGGAATTTATGAAGGTTATTACATGAATCCCACCTAGTTATGTGTGTTTGGTGAGTTTGGTATTTTTGACCATCTGGAAAGCCGCCGTTCCGGGTCATTTTGCGAAATTTTGTATTCTGGCCTGTTAAAGGGTTAATAAAGCATACTATTAGATTGGGGTTAGCTCTTAAATATAGTTCTCAAATATATTTAACACATCCCAATGATTTTAGCATGGATTCCCTTCATAAAGTGTGCGTTCCGGCCTGTTTTTGCCTGTTCCGTTTGATTTTTGGGTTTTTAAAGGGTTAAAAAAGTATTATATTGAATTTGTTTTGGTTCTTAAATATTGTTCTCAATAATATCTAACACATCCCAGTGATATTGTCATTGATTTCTTTTTTAAATGGCCTGTTCCGGCCCGTTCCGTTCCGTTCCGGCTTTTACACCGTCCCCAGGCTTCGCAATGAGCACTGGAGGTACTCATAGTCAGCGGCGCTCATAACCAGCGGCGCAGCTCTCAGGCCCATGGGAGTTCAGTGAGGGCTGCAATCCTCCTCCTATCCCCTTTCGCGAGGCGACCAGTTGAGGGCTGGGGGACTTAGGCCAGCAGGACTTTGGCGCTCAGGCCCGCGGGACTTCAGGACCTGCACTGAGGGCTGCAATACGCCTCATCCTCCTCCCTCCTTATTCTCCTTCCCCCTTATCCTCCCTCCCTCCTTCCCCCCTCTCCAATAACCTCCCTATCCCCTCTCTTCTTACCTTGATCCGCTGAGCTCCTGCTGCTGCATCGCGTCTTCTGCCTGTGTCCAGAACCGGCATATGCTAATGACGTGACGTCACATGCCCTGGACACAGACAGAAGATGTGATGCAGCAGCAGGAGCTCAGTGGATCAAGGTAAGAAGAGAGGAGAGGGGAAAGGGAGGTTATTGGAGAGGAGGGAAAATAATGGGGGAAAGGGAGGAGGAGGATGAGACATGAGGGAGAGGAGGGGGAAAAGGAGACACAAAGGAGGGAGGGGAGGGACCAGGGCTGTGTATTGATGTGTGCCTCATAGCATGAGTTCTACAGTATGTGCTGAGAAGCTACAGAATGGTGGGACAGGGACCTGAGCTAGATGTATTGAACTCCTATATTTATATTATATTTATATTATATAATAACCCCAAGTGCAGTCTGTGTCAGTGTGATATGGAGGGACGGGGACCTGAGCTAGGTGTACTTACCTCCTATATTAATGTTATATACCCCATAATACCAACTGGAAGGAATTTGAGCTAAGTGCACATACCTCCTATATTAATGGTATGTGCCTCATAATACACTGAATGAACTCAGGAGCAAGCACCAGGGCTGTGTGCATTTACCACTGTATAGTAATCACAAATAATAGTTGTCAAACTACGAATCGTTGTAACGCTAGGTGCCGCATTTGCGGAAAGTGGAGGCTCCAACGTTGGCTGCAATTAGCCAACGGGTGCCCACATTTGCGGAGGTGGAGGATCTACAGTGCCTCACACGCGGTTACAAACACCCACGCAAGCGGCACTACCAAAATACATCTAACACGCAATCACTATATACGGACTTGCACAAAACAATACGAGACGCAGGACTTAGAAAAAAAAATATTACGACTTCGCAAAAATACGACGTTAACGGCCGAACCCCGCGCACCTCAAAACATTGAAACCACAATAAATACACACAAAAAATACATAAAAAGCTTACCCACAGCAAGGGGGGGCACACAGGACCTCTGCAAGTGAAGTTACACCTCAATTTAAGTCCAAATTCCCGAGTTTAGACACACGAAAAGCCCCTAAACGACAGAAAAAATGGCCACCGAAAAAAAAAAAAACGAGGCTCCACAACTCCGGACCGCCCAGCCTCGTACAACTTACCCAAGAAGGGATCCGAGATAAGCTCGGAAACCCGCATTAACCCCACATTAACCCACGCAGTGGGGGTCACCCCACTTCAATGAAAATTCAAAATTCCGGCCTTACAGGTCCTTAAAGGACCGTAAAGGTCCTTAAAGGACCCGTAATAAAAACAAAAATTAACCCCATAAACCCCTAAAAAACCCTGTCACTCATGGGGGTCAATCCAGACCCCCATAAGCCCTTCATTAACCCCCTCACTCATGGGGGTCAATACAGAACCCCATAAACCCATAATTAACCCTGTCACTCATGGGGGTCAATACAGACCCCCATAAACCTATAATTAACCCTGTAACTCATGGGGGTCAATACAGACCCCCATAAACCTATAATTAACCCTGTAACTCATGGGGGTCAATACAGACCCCCATAAACCTATAATTAACCCTGTCACTCATGAGGTCAATACAGACCCCCATAAGTACTTAATTAACCCTGTCACTCATGGGGTCAATACAGACCCCCATAAATCCATAACCTGTCACTCATGGGGGTCAATACAGCCCCCATAAGCAATTAATTAAGCCGGTCACTCATGGGGGTCAATACAGACCCCCATAAACCCATAATTTACCCTGTCACTCATGGGGGTCAATACAGACCCCCATAAGCCAATAAATAACCCTGGCACTCATGGGGGTCAATACAGACCCCAATAACCCTTAATTAAACCCGACACTCATGTGGGTCAATACAGACCCCCATAAGCACTTAATTAACCCGGTCACTCATGGGGTTAATACAAACCCCCATAAACCCTTAATTAACCCCGTCACTCATGAGGGTCAATACAGACCCCATAAACCTATAATTAACCATGACACTCATGGGGGTCAATACAGCCCCCATAAGCACCTAATTAAGCCGGTCACTCATGGGGGTCAATACAGAGCCCCATAAACCCATAATTTACCCTGTCACTCATGGGGTTCAATACAGACCCCCATAAGCAAAAAAATAACCCTGGCACTCATAGGGGTCAATACAGACCCCCATAAACCCTTAATTAAACCCGACACTCATGAGGGTCAATTCAGAGCCCCATAAGCACTTAATAAACCCAGTCACTCATGGGGTCAATACAGACCCCCATAAACCTATAATTACCCTGACACTCATGGGGGTCAATGCAGACCCCCATAAACCCATAATTAACCCTGTCACTCATGGGGGTCAATACAGACCCCCATAAACCCATAATTAACCCTGTCACTCATGGGGGACAATACCCTCATAAGCCTCTATTTAACCCCATCAGTCCCATAAGGGTATAATATGACCCTTATGGGGCTGTTACAATCCAACATTAACCACATAAGTACCCTGACGGTCCTCAAGGACCATCATGACACTAAGTATAAACACTACACTGCACTATACCCCCCAATAAAACATTACATCTATACAAACCCCCCTCTACACCAATTTATTAACATCTACACTACCTACCTACCCCCTAAAACCCCCCTCACCACTCTAATTACAGAAAAAAAAAATAAAGTCACCAAAAATATAAAATCTACCTTACATAAAAAATAAAAATAAAAATCACAACAAATAAAAAATCTACATTACATAAAATAAAAAATAAATAAATCACAAAAAATAAAAAAAGGAACATTACAGAAAATAAAAAAATACATTAGTACCCCCCCCCCCCACTACAGAAAAAAAATACACACCTGAAAAGGAAATACATAGAATACATACAATACAATACAAATAAAATACAATACAATACAAATAAAATACAATACAATACCCCCTATCTAACATACAATCAATACTATCTATCTAAAAAACATCACCCAATCTATCTAATATACAATACATCCTATCTATCTAAAATACATCCCACAATCTAATATACAATAAATCCTAACTATCTAAAATACATCCCCCAAGCTAATATACAATACTATATAATATACAATATATCCTATCTATCTAAAATACATGCCCAATCTAATATACAATAAATCCTAACTCTCTAAACTACATCCCCCTATCTAACATACAATAAATGCTATCTCTAAATACAAACCCTAATTCTAAGCTAAAATAAAATAATTAAGACCACTTACCTTTGCAGATGTCCCTTCAGATCAGCAACCTAGGAGAAAAAAAAATTAGTACAACACATTTACAGAAAATAAATAAACATTATAAATATTCTAAATATTCTACTCACCTTTCCAGCATGTCCCTGTCCTTCTTCTTTTCTTCTCCGGCGCGGCCCCTGTTAAAAAAAAACATTACATTAGTACAACATACATAAACATATAAAAAAATAAAATAACACATTATACTTACCTCCCCGCGATGTACCCAGCCTCCTTCTCTTCTGCCCCGCCCTGAAACCGCGCTCTAAAAAAAAAAAAAAAAAAAAACAACAACGGAGACCCACACTTGCGGACCTTCCCGACACTAATGAGCCTCCTAGAGCCTTTTGCGGAAGATAATAGGCATTGGCGCCTTCTGATTGGCTGAAAACGCTGTCTTGCAAATTCAGCCATTCAGAAGCCGCCAATGTGTGAGCCAATAAGAAAGGGATACACCCCAAAGTCCCACTCTGATTGGATAATGCACCTGTCAATCTTTATTTAAACCAATCACAAGGCGCAGATGTCTTCAGCCAATCACCCCATGGGGGTGTATCCCATTGTGATTGGCTGATGGCAAAAAAGCCTTCTGATTGGTTTAAATAAAGATTGACAGGTGCATTATTTAATCACAGTGGGATTTGGGGGTGTATCCCTTTCTGATTGGCTCACACATTGGCATCTTCTGATTGGCTGAATTTGATAGACAGCGTTTTCAGACAATCAGAAGCCGCCATTGCCTATTTTCTTCTGTAAAACTCTGTAGGAGGCTCATTAGCGTCGGGGAGATCTGCAAGTGCGGATCTCTGTTAGTTTTTTTTTCAAGCGCCAATTGTTCGAGGACGGGGCAGAAGAGGAGGAGGCCGGGGACATCGTGGGGAGGTAAGTACAAATTATGTTTATTTTATTTTTATGTTTCTGTATGTTGTACTAATGTAATGTTATTTTTTAACAGTTGCTGCGCCGGTGAAGAAGAGAAGAAGAATGGGGACATGCTGGAAAGGTGAGTAGAATATTTAGAATGTTTATAATGTTTATTTATTGTATGTAAATGTGTTGTACTAATTTTTTTTTCTCTTCCCCTAGGTTACTGATCTGAAGGGACATCTGCAAAGGTAAGTGGTCTTAATTATTTTATTTTAGCTTAGAATTAGGGTTTGTATAAAGAGATAGCATTTATTGTATGTTAGATAGGGGGTGTATTTTAGATAGGATTTATTGTATATTAGATTGGGGGATGTATTTTAGATAGATAGGATGTATTGTATATTATATAGTATAGTATATAGTATATTAGATTGGGGGATGTATTTTAGATAGTTAGGATTTATTGTGTATTAGATTGTGGGATGTATTTTAGATAGATAGTATGTATTGTATATTAGATAGATTGGGTGATGTATTTTAGATAGATAGTATTGATTGTATGTTAGATAGGGGGTATTGTATTTTATTTGTATTGTATTGTATGTATTGTATGTATTTCCTTTTCAGGTGTGTAACTTTTTTTCTGTAGTGGTGGGGGTGATGGGGGGGGTTGTGATGTATTTTTTTATTTTCTGTAAAGTTCCTTTTTTTATTTTTTGTGACTTAGTTTTTTTATTTTCTGTAATGTAGATTTTTTATTTTTTGTGATTTAAGTTTTTTTATTTTATGTAATGTATATTTTTTATTTTTGGTGACTTCATGACTTTTGAATTCTGTTGCATTGAGTTAGGCTGAAGAAGGAGTGACATTGATCATCTCATACTTCAAAGGGAGGCCAGATGGATTTTCAAACTTAAGACTCTGTCACCCCTCGGCTTGAATGAGGGGTTTAGATATACCCCATTCATTGACTCCTTCTCCTCCCGGTTTTCAAACATTTCAAAATTATCTCTTCATAAGTGGAATCTCAGTGGCCTCTTTGCTTATTAGTCCTATCCGGCATTGACCAAGGGGGCACTGTAGTAATGATTATTGAAACGTATAGGTTAAGCTATTTAAAATACATTGTTGTGTCAATAATTACAATTATAGCCTCTTCCTCTCTACATTTTCCTTTGCCTAGTTGCTTGAGTAATTATTATGCCTTCTATGTTTCCTACATTAGGTCTTTTACATGTATATTTCAGTTGTTATTTATTTATTATTTCACTATGCTCCGTTGCCCTTACTGAGTGGTTATCTTAGTCCGTGTACCTTTACCCATTGCTGCATGTACACTATGTTTGGCAACCGCATTATATTTAATCATATTTAATATATGCTTGTATTTTTACAGTAGTTCCTAGTGGTAACATTGGTAGTAGCATAGGGATGGAGGGTATCTATGTTAACTATTCTTATTATGTAGTCACCTTTTTTACACGTGTATTGCTTATGCACTTCAATATACTTTATGATATACAAAGAGCATTACAATATATCTCCTCCTCTTTTGCATTGTAGTCATTTAGACTCCACTTTAGCAGTAATGTTGTTATAAGTATGAGGTTGTGTAGCATTCTCATTATTATACTCTTAGTATTTTAGTTTTAGTTTTTCAGGTTATTACCAAATATGCCAATCCACCTTGGTGTACATTGGCACCTACCAACCAATGGCGATTAGTCTTAGTTGTGACATTATTTTAATAGGCGAGGTGTACTGTTTAAATAGAGTGATGCTCCCTCTGTCGGCTTGCCCTTGATAAATCCGTTGTCACAGTGAAACGTGTGCCAGGTGTGTTTGAGTGTGGGGGTGATATGGAACTATAGCCACCAGTTTATTTTCTTTGTAGTCATCTGACTGTTGTCTGTTAGTGACTAGGGATTCCTCTGACAGTTAACTGGCATTGCTGTTAGTAATAAGAACAGAAATAGGGAGCAAGCTCAGAGAGGTGAAAGATTCATGGGCTCCACAGCTAACCCAGAGGGAAAGCAGCCCTATAGGTTAAATCCTCCGCCTCTGATTCCTCCTATTCCTCTGATTCAGAGGATACAATTCCTGATATTATTAGCTGTACATAGCAGCATTTATACAGATACTAGTAGTTCCTTAAGCATAATTACAGGAGAACAGCCACCACAGTACCATGTCTATAAGTGAATTGGATACGTTACCATTCAAATTGAAACAAAGAGGTTTCTACTGTACCAAAGGCATTAGGAGTGTTATTTTGTTGCCTCTATTGTATCACGGCAACTGCTGTATGCTTGATGGTTATTATTCCACCTATGTTTGTATGGAGGCATTGAGTTCCATTGAGTTTTAAATGTGTTATTAACAGTTCCCTTCAACTAAAAATATTTTTTTAATCACAATTCAATAAATGTTATGTTTTATTTCTTAATTATAAATAGGCTTTATAAAATGCTTTTTGCCAGGCTCAAATATTTCAGACATATACATTATCTCACAAAAGTGAGTACAGCCCTCAAATTTTTGTAGATATCACATATTATAATATCGAACTACAAGACATCGTCACGTTTTGCGTGGTGCGTACGACTTAGGCGATGAGCGCCGAAGCCGCTCATCACTTGCGAGCCTCGCATAGCGAGCCGTTAACTCGGAGCACTTAGGCGATGATCGCCAAAGCTGCTCATTGCCTGCAAGCTGTTATGGCACTAACACGAACACCACTTGGGCAATGAGCGCCTTTGGCGCTCATCGCATGCGACTCCCAGCACAGCACTTAGGCGATGAGCGCCAAAGCTGCTCATTGCCTGCAAGCTGTTATGGCACTAACACGAACACCACTTGGGCAATGAGCGCCTTTGGCGCTCATCGCATGCGAGCCTCACGTAGCGAGGCAAGCCTTTAGGGCACTACAACGCACAACACTTGTGCGGTGAGCGCCGAAGGCGTTTATTGCCTGCGAGCCTCGCAAAGTGAGGCGAGCAGTGGAGGCAATAAAACACTTAGGGCCTCATTCTATTATCGGCCGTAAATCGGCCGTAAGGCTGCGATTCCTTGCGGGGGTTCAGTTAACTCGCGATTCTATTATACGGCCCCGCAAGGATCTCCTTTTACGGCTGGCCGCATATCTTGGAACCGGCCGTAATCTCAGAAATATAAAAACTCAAAAATAAATTCAAGCCTGCACTGTACAGCTCTGTAAATGCTAGGGATCATATTGGGGGACATGAGGATTAAAAGTAACCCACTCTCAAGCTTGCACATCTGCCCAAACCCGAGTTCAAATTAACTGTTTATTTTCCGGCTGCGGCGTGGGCGTGTCTGAGGTGCTCCAAGCACTCTGGACTTTTTACATGGATATTTTACGGATATTAAAAATAAAATATTTTACGGATTTGAGTACAGGATAATTATGTGCTATTTTTTCTAACACCTAAAATCCCTTTATAGTCTTCTCAAAGTGCAGGATGGCTTTATTTGAGCTATTTTATGTGCTTAATTGGTGCTAGCGAGACCTCTTTCCTGCAAGTAAGCTGCGGCTCGCTTTTAGCCTTGCAGAGAGGTTTCCCGGAGCAATTGAATTGCAAAACTCTTGCGGCCGTTTTAGATCAAAGGCTTCCCTCTGGCGCGAGCGGCCGCAAGAGATAGCAAGGCACCGGCCGCAAGCCTGCCGGAGCCTCCGGCCGTAAGGGAATAGAATAGCCGAATAGCTTGCGACCGGTCCTTGCGGCCCCGCAACGGCTGCGGCCGCTAATAGAATGAGGCCCTTAGAACTTAGCCTACAAACACTTAGGACACGCGGGATTGTCTTACAGACTTATTAAATTGCCATTTGCACATTTGAATAGGGCTATATATAACCACAAAGCATCTTTTTTTAAATAAGTTTTACTTACTGAAGACCTTGCTTTTGCATAGAAGTTCACTAACTAAACACTTCTGTAAAAAATATTATGCTATGTGCTTAGATAGAGCCATATTCAATTGCCCGATTCGCAATTTAATAAGGCTCTTAGGCTGCAAGCGGTTGACGAGCGTGCAACTTAGAAAAAAAACATTATGTGACGAGGGTAAGAAAAATACGAAGTAGGAAAAATACGGCCGAACCGTGAAAAATTAAATACACGAAAAACACAAAAAAAAATAACAAAAACATCACACACAGCACGGAGGAACAGCCAGGACGTCTGCAAGTGAGGTGAAGCGCAAATTAAAGTTGATTTTGAAAGAGTTTCGGCACTCGAAAATCGGCTAAGCGAGAAAAAAAATGGAAGCCAAATTTTTTTTTAAAAGGAGGCTACTTGACCCTGGACCGCGCAACACACTGCCAATCACGTACCACCTTCACACAGGAACAAACGAGGTACAAAATACATTACTACAAAGGCCAAATACTCACAAACACTCTACTTTACACTCTGAACTGGCAAATCACAACATCTACAGTAGCGCTTTACACAAATAAACCAAGAATTTGCCCTTGTGCACACAGCCTACTTCTGATGCACAGTTGGGACATTCATAAAACTATCTCCACAGGCCAGCAACAGTCCAACTGGACATTATATGCTGCGGGAAAATGAAAAAAGATTGTTAGTTCTTACAATTCGGTAACGTTTATTAATTAATTTAATTAACTAATTAATATGTATCTGTCTTTGTGATGAGCGCAGAGCCTCTCAGAGGAGCAAAAGTACACCAGAGGAGAGGCTCGCAATGAGCGCCAAGGTCCCCACAGTCCAAAAACTTTCATATTGTGTGGCAAACAGCATTGTCATGGCTTCAATTTTTATTGACTATCATTTTTTGATGGGCAAGTTGCTAGTTTTATTATATCTTTTCATGTTACAACAATGAAGAAATGATACTCTGCTACAATGTAAAGAAGTAAGTGTACAGCCTGTATAACAGTGTAAATGTGCTGTCCCATCACAATAACTCATTAATGTTTAAACCGTTGCCAACAAAAGTGAGTATACAAAGTGTCAATATTTTGTGTGGCCACCATTATTTTCCAGCACTGCCTTAACCCTCATGGGCATGGAGTTCACCAGAGCTTCACAGGTTGCCACTGGAGTCCTCTTTCACTCTTCCATGATGACATCACGGAGCTGGTGGATGTTAGAGAGCTTGCTCTACTCCAACTTCCGTTTGAGGATGCCCCACAGATGCCCAATAGGGTTTAGGTCTAGTGACATGCTTGGACAGTCCATCACCTTTACCTTCAGCTTCTTTAGCAAGGCAGTGGTCATCTTGGAGGTGTGTTTGGGGCCGTTATTGTGTTGGAATACTGCCCTGTGGCCCAGTCTTCGAAGGGAGGGGATTCATGCTCTACTTCAGCATGTCACAGTACATGTTGGCATTCATGGTTCCTCAATGAACTCTAGCTCCCGAGTGCCGGCAGCACTCATGCAGGCCCAGACCATGACACTCCCACCACCATCCTGGACTTTAGGCAAGAAACACTTGTCTTTGTACTCCTCACCTGGTTGCAGCCATAAATAGTTGACACCATCTGAACTGAATAAGTTTATCTTGGTCTCATCGGAACACAGGACATGGTTCCAGTAATCCATGTCCTTAGTCTGCTTGTCTTCAGCAAACTGTTTGCTGGCTTTCTTGTGCATCATCTTTAGAAGAGGCTTCCTTTTTGATGCATTGTGCGTTGTATGGTCTGAGCACTGATAGGCTGACCCCCCACCCCTTCAACCTCTGCAGCAATGCTGACACACTCATACGTCTATTTCCTAAAGACAACCTCTGGATATGACGCTGAGCACGTACACTCAACTTCTTTGGTCGACCATGGCGAGGCCTGTTCTGATTGGAAACTGCAATATGGTCTTGCCCACCATGCTGCAGCTCAGTTTCAGGGTCTTGGCAATCTTCTTATAGCCTAGGCCATCTTTATGTAGAGCGACAATTCTTTTTTTCAGATCTTTTTTTTTCAGAGAGTTCTTTGCCATGAGGTGCCATGTTGAACTTCCAGTGACCAGTATGAGAGACTGTGAGAGCGATAACACCAAATTTAACACACCTGCTCCCCATTCACCCCTGAGCCCTTGTAACACTAATGAGTCACATGAGACCGGGGAGGGAAAATGTCTAATTGGACCCAATTTGGACATTTCCACTTAGTGGTGTACTCACTTTTATTGCCAATGGTTTAGACATTAATGGCCGTGTGTAGTGATGTCGCGAACATAACATTTTCGGTTCGCGAACCGCGAACTCGAACCGCCGCAAATGTTCGCGAACCGTCGAACCCGGTGAACCACCATAGACTTCAATGGGCAGAGAGATTTTAAAACCCACAGGGACTCTTTCTGGCCACAATAGTGATGGAAAAGTTGTTTTAAGGGGACTAACACCTGGACTGTGGCAAGCCGGAGGGGGATCCATGTCAAAACTCCCACGGAAATTTTTTGGTTTTAAATGGTTTTAATCCATAAAGGGCAAAAATAACCTAACATCCCCCCCCATCATCATCCTCCCCTGTATCTCTTTACCCCCTCCCTCATCATCCTCCCCTGTGTCTCTTTCCCCCCTTCCTCATCATCCTCCCCTGTGTCTCATCCCCCCTCCCTCATCATCCTCCCACCTCCCTCATCATCCTCCCCTGTATCTCTTTACCCCCTCCCTCATCATCCTCCCCTGTGTCTCTTCCCCCCTCCATCATCATCCTCTCCTGTGTCTCTTTCCTTCCTCCCTCATCATCCTCCCCTGTGTCTCTTTTCCCCCTCCCTCATCATCTTCCCCTGTGTCTCTTCCCCCCCTCCCTCATCATCCTCCCCCCTCTCTTGATGATTAGGGGGGGAAGAGACACAGGGATAAGTGTGAGGGGTGTTAGGGTAAGGGGTGTTAGGAAAAAGGGTGAGGGGTTTAGGTGTTAGGCTTGAGGGGTGTTAGGGCTAAGTGTGAGGGGTGTTAGGGTGAGGGGTGTTAGGGATAAGTGTGAGGGGTGTTAGGGTTAGGGTGAGGGGTGTTAGGGATAAGTGTGAGGGGTGTTAGGGTTAGGTGTTAGGGTGAGGGGTGTTAGGGATAAGTGTGAAGGGTGTTAGGGTAAGGGTGAGGGGTGTTAGGGATAAGTGTGAGGGGTGTTAGGGTTAGGGTGAGGGGTGTTAGGGATAAGTATGAGGGGTGTTAGGGTAGGGGGGGGTGTTAGGGTTAGGGTGAGGGGTGTTAGGGATAAGTGTGAGGGGTGTTAGGTCTTAGGGATAAGTGTGAGAATGTTAGGGTTAGGTGTTAGGTTAATGGGTGTTAGGGATAAGTGTGAGGGGTGTTAGGGTTAGGGCAAGGGGTGTTAGGTATAAGTGTGAGGGGTGTTAGGGTTAGGTGTAAGGGTGAGGGGTGTTAGGGATAAGTTTGAGGGGTGTTAGGGTTAGGGTGAGGGGTGTTATGGATAAGTGTGAGGGGTGTTAGGGTTAGGGTAAGGGGTGTTAGGAATAAGTGTGAGGGGTGTTAGGGTTAGGGTGAGGGTTGTTAGGGATAAGTGTGAGGGGTGTTAGGGTTAGGTGTTAGGGGTAGGGGTGTTAGGGATAAGTGTAAGGGGTGTTAGGGTTAGGGTGAGGGGTGTTAGGGATAAGTGTGAGGGGTGTTAGGGTTAGGTGTTAGGGTGAGGGGTGTTAGGGATAAGTGTAAGGGGTGTTAGGGTTAGGGTGAGGGGTGTTAGGGATAAGTGTAAGGGGTGTTAGGGTTAGGGTGAGGGGTGTTAGGGATAAGTGTGAGGGGTGTTAGGGTTAGGTGTTAGGGTGAGGGGTGTTAGGGATAAGTGTAAGGGGTGTTAGGGTTAGGGTGAGGGGTGTTAGGGATAAGTGTAAGGGGTGTTAGGGTTAGGGTGAGGGGTGTTAGGGATAAGTGTGAGGGGTGTTAGGGTTAGGTGTTAGGGTGAGGGGTGTTAGGGATAAGTGTAAGGGGTGTTAGGGTTAGGGTGAGGGGTGTTAGGGATAAGTGTGAGGGATGTTAGGGTTAAGGTAAGGGGTGTTACGGATAAGTGTGAGGGGTGTTAGGGTTAGGGTAAGGGGTGTTAGGGATAAGTGTGAGGGGTGTTAGGGTTAGGGTGAGGGGTGTTAGGGATAAGTGTGAGGGGTGTTAGGGGTAGGGTGAGGGGTGTTAGGGATAAGTGTAAGGGGTGTTAGGGTTAGGGTGAGGAGTGTTAGGATTAGGGTAAGGGGTGTTAGGGATAAGTGTGAGGGGTGTTAGGGTTAGGGGGAGGGGTGTTAGGGATAAGTGTGAGGGGTGTTAGGGTTAGGGTGAGGGGTGTTAGGGATAAGTGTGAGGGGTGTTAGGGTTAGGTGTTAGGGTGAGGGATGTTAGGGATAAGTGTGAGGGGTGTTAGGGTTAGGTGTTAGGGTGAGGGATGTTAGGCATAAGTGTGAGGGGTGTTAGGGTTAGGGTAAGGGGTGTTAGGGATAAGTGTGAGGGGTGTTAGGGTTAGGTTGATGGATGTTATGGATAAGTGTGAGGGGTGTTAGGGTTAGGGTAAGGGGTGGTAGGGATAAGTATGAGGGGTGTTAGGGTAAGGGTGAGGGGTGTTAGGGATAAGTGTGAGGGGTGTTAGGGTTAGGGTGAGGGGTGTTAGGGATAAGTGTGAAGGGTGTTAGGGTAAGGGTGAGGGGTGTTAGGGATAAGTGTGAGGGGTGTTAGGGTTAGGGTGAGGGGTGTTAGGGATAAGTATGAGGGGTGTTAGGGTAAGGGTGAGGGGTGTTAGGGTTAGGGTGAGGGGTGTTAGGGATAAGTGTGAGGGGGGTTAGGTCTTAGGGATAAGTGTGAGAATGTTAGGGTTAGGTGTTAGGTTAATGGGTGTTAGGGATAAGTGTGAGGGGTGTTAGGGTTAGGGCAAGGGGTGTTAGGTATAAGTGTGAGGGGTGTTAGGGTTAGGTGTAAGGGTGAGGGGTGTTAGGGATAAGTTTGAGGGGTGTTAGGGTTAGGGTGAGGGGTGTTATGGATAAGTGTGAGGGGTGTTAGGGTTAGGGTAAGGGGTGTTAGGAATAAGTGTGAGGGGTGTTAGGGTTAGGGTGAGGGTTGTTAGGGATAAGTGTGAGGGGTGTTAGGGTTAGGTGTTAGGGGTAGGGGTGTTAGGGATAAGTGTAAGGGGTGTTTGGGTTAGGGTGAGGGGTGTTAGGGATAAGTGTGAGGGGTGTTAGGGTTAGGTGTTAGGGTGAGGGGTGTTAGGGATAAGTGTAAGGGGTGTTAGGGTTAGGGTGAGGGATGTTAGGTATAAGTGTAAGGGGTGTTAGGGTTAGGGTGAGGGGTGTTAGGGATAAGTGTGAGGGGTGTTAGGGTTAGGTGTTAGGGTGAGGGGTGTTAGGGATAAGTGTAAGGGGTGTTAGGGTTAGGGTGAGGGGTGTTAGGGATAAGTGTAAGGGGTGTTAGGGTTAGGGTGAGGGGTGTTAGGGATAAGTGTGAGGGGTGTTAGGGTTAGGTGTTAGGGTGAGGGGTGTTAGGGATAAGTGTAAGGGGTGTTAGGGTTAGGGTGAGGGGTGTTAGGGATAAGTGTGAGGGATGTTAGGGTTAAGGTAAGGGGTGTTACGGATAAGTGTGAGGGGTGTTAGGGTTAGGGTAAGGGGTGTTAGGGATAAGTGTGAGGGGTGTTAGGGTTAGGGTGAGGGGTGTTAGGGATAAGTGTGAGGGGTGTTAGGGGTAGGGTGAGGGGTGTTAGGGATAAGTGTAAGGGGTGTTAGGGTTAGGGTGAGGGGTGTTAGGATTAGGGTAAGGGGTGTTAGGGATAAGTGTGAGGGGTGTTAGGGTTAGGGGGAGGGGTGTTAGGGATAAGTGTGAGGGGTGTTAGGGTTAGGGTGAGGGGTGTTAGGGATAAGTGTGAGGGGTGTTAGGGTTAGGTGTTAGGGTGAGGGATGTTAGGCATAAGTGTGAGGGGTGTTAGGGTTAGGGTAAGGGGTGTTAGGGATAAGTGTGAGGGGTGTTAGGGTTAGGTTGATGGATGTTATGGATTAGTGTGAGGGGTGTTAGGGTTAGGGTAAGGGGTGGTAGGGATAAGTATGAGGGGTGTTAGGGTAAGGGTGAGGGGTGTTAGGGATAAGTGTGAGGGGTGTTAGGGTTAGGGTGAGGGGTGTTAGGGATGTGTGAGGGGTGTTAGGTCTTAGGGATAAGTGTGAGAATGTTAGGGTTAGGTGTTAGGTTAATGGGTGTTAGGGATAAGTGGGAGGGGTGTTAGGGTTAGGGCAAGGGGTGTTAGGGATAAGTGTGAGGGGTGTTAGGGTTAGGTGTAAGGGTGAGGGGTGTTAGGGATAAGTGTGAGGGGTGTTAGGGTTAGGGTGAGGGGTGTTATGGATAAGTGTGAGGGGTGTTAGGGTTAGGTTAAGGGGTGTTAGGAATAAGTGTGAGGGGTGTTAGGGTTAGGGTGAGGGTTGTTAGGGATAAGTGTGAGGGGTGTTAGGGTTAGGTATTAGGGTGAGGGGTGTTAGGGATAAGTGTAAGGGGTGTTAGGGTTAGGGTGAGGGGTGTTAGGGATAAGTGTGAGGGGTGTTAGGGTTAGGTGTTAGGGTGAGGGGTGTTAGGGATAAGTGTAAGGGGTGTTAGGGTTAGGGTGAGGGGTATTAGGGATAAGTGTGAGGGGTGTTAGGGTTAAGGTAAGGGGTGTTAGGGATAAGTGTGAGGGGTGTTAGGGTTAGGGTAAGGGGTGTTAGGGATAAGTGTGAGGGGTGTTAGGGTTAGGGTGAGGGGTATTAGGGATAAGTGTGAGGGGTGTTAGGGTTAGGGTGAGGGGTGTTAGGGTTAGGGTGAGGGGTGTTAGGGATAAGTGTAAGGGGTGTTAGGGTTAGGGTGAGGGGTGTTAGGGATAAGTGTGAGGGGTGTTAGGGTTAAGGTAAGGGGTGTTAGTCATAAGTGTGAGGGGTGTTAGGGTTAGGGTGAGGGGTGTTAGGGATAAGTGTGAGGGGTGTTAGGGTTATGGTAAGGGGTGTTAGGGATAAGTGTGAGGGGTGTTAGGGTGAGGGGTGTTAGGGATAAGTGTGAGGGGTGTTAGGGTTAGGTGTTAGGGTGAGGGGTGTTAGGGATAAGTGTGAGGGGTGTTAGGGTTAGGGTAAGGGGTGTTAGGGATAAGTGTGAGGGGTGTTAGGGTTAGGGTGAGGGGTGTTAGGGATAAGTGTGAGGGGTTTTAGGGTTAGGTGTTAGGGTGAGGGGTGTTAGGGATAAGTGTGAGGGGTGTTAGGGTTAGTGTGAGGGGTGTTAGGGTTAGGGTGAGGGGTGTTAGGGATAAGTGTAAGGGGTGTTAGGGTTAGGGTGAGGGGTGTTAGGGATAAGTGTGAGGGGTGTTAGGGTTAAGGTAAGGGGTGTTAGGGATAAGTGTGAGGGGTGTTAGGGTTAGGGTAAGGGGTGTTAGTCATAAGTGTGAGGGGTGTTAGGGTTAGGGTGAGGGGTGTTAGGGATAAGTGTGAGGGGTGTTAGGGTTATGGTAAGGGGTGTTAGGGATAAGTGTGAGGGGTGTTAGGGTGAGGGGTGTTAGGGATAAGTGTGAGGGGTGTTAGGGTTAGGTGTTAGGGTGAGGGGTGTTAGGGATAAGTGTGAGGGGTGTTAGGGTTAGGGTAAGGGGTGTTAGGGATAAGTGTGAGGGGTGTTAGGGTTAGGGTGAGGGGTGTTAGGGATAAGTGTGAGGGGTTTTAGGGTAGGTGTTAGGGTGAGGGGTGTTAGGGATAAGTGTGAGGGGTGTTAGGGTTAGGGTGAGGGGTGTTAAGGATAAGTGTAAGGGGTGTTAGGGTGAGGCATGTTAGTAATAAGTGTGAGGGGTGTTAGGTCTTAGGGATACGTGTGAGGGGTGTTAGGGTTAGGTGTTAGGTTGATGGGTGTTATGGATAAATGTGAGGGGTGTTAGGGTTGGGTGCTAAGGTGAGGGGAGGATGATGATAAGGGGGGAAGAGACACAGGGGTGTCCTTGCAGCAGAGATCAAAAGAGTCCTTCAGGACTGTATTGCACACTGTGTACAGTAGCCTATCTATGGTTTTCCCTATTGATGCAGTATCACCTACACTCAGCCTCCTCTCAGTAACATTGCAAATTAGTTATGATTCCAAAATGGCTGCTGTGCATGAGGTAGAAGGCTCTGGAAGGGAGTGTATGCTGCTGATTGGCTGGAATGTGTCTGCTGACTGTGACATGCAGGGTCAAAGTTTGCTCAATGATAAAGTATAGGGGGCGGGTCGAATATCGCATATGTTCGCAGTTCGCCGCGAACGCGAACATGCTATGTTCGCCGGGAACAGTCCGCCGGCGAACTATTAGCGACATCTCTAGCCGTGTGTTGAGTTAATTTGAGGGGACATCAAATTTACACTGTTATACAGGCTGTACACTTAGTGTTTTTACTTCAGTGATGTCACATGAAAAGATATAATAAAATAACAAAAATGTGAGGGGTGTACTCAAGAGATACTGTATATATATTTCATCATGCTGTGGTCCTTAATCTTGCACAGTTTGATTACATTCAGGCCATAAAGTTTTTCTGCTGTAATATGAGGATGTTCTTCTCTATAATTGACTACAGGTATATTCCACTAAACGCTACTCCTGTGTGCACTGATTCCCTGTAGCGCTCTTTTCCCATATAATTTCTGTTTAGCGCTAAACCCTGCTATAGTGATGTTAACATCCAAACCCCGTTCATCTCTCTCCGATTTGCCATAGTGCTGTCTAAGCATTATGGCGATAAAATGCCCCGTTTAGCATTTTTTTCACTTAGTGCTCCTCGTTGAGAAATGCACATGGATCGCTTAACAGGATATTGCTGTGTAGTTTATCACTCGTTAGACATGTCTTACAAATGTCTGTGACTTGTCTACAAATATAGCATTCATTTTGACAGCAGTCAAGAAATATTTGCCTTGTAATCTGGACTTTTCCAAGCTTTTTGAACACTCATTTTGTCACTTGAGTTGAATTTTTGATAGCACTATGAGTAACAAACATTTTACAATTTACTTATTTCTTTACTGTGTATAAAGTTATTATCTCTCTCATTCTCTCCCTCATTCTCTCTCTCTCTCCTTCACACTCTCTCCCTCCTCTCTCTCATTCACACTTTCCTTTTCTCTCTCCTTCTGTCTCTCTCTCCTCTCCTTCCTTCTTTCTCTCTCGCTCTCCTTCACTCTCTCCTTTTTCTTCTCTCTCTTCCTCACACTTTCCTTCTCTCTCTCACTCCTCTCTCTTCTTCTCTCTCCCTCCTCTATATTCCTATTTCTCTCCCTCATCCTCTCTCCTTCACACTCCCCCTCCTTCCCTCTCTCTCCTTTTCTCTCTCTTTCCTTCTCTCTCACTCTCCTTTTCTTTCTCCCTCCTTCACTGTCTTTGTCTTTCTTTCTTTCTTTCTTCCTCTCCTTCTCTGTCTCTCCTTGACACTTTCCTTCTCTCTCTCCCTCCTTCTCTTCCTTCCTCACTCTCTCCTTTTCTCCCTCTTTCTCCCTCCTTCTCTCTCTCCCATTATTATCTCTCTCTCCTTCCCTCTACTCTCTCTCTCTCTCCTTCACTCTCTCCCTTCTTCTCTGTCTCCTTCACTCTCTCTGTCCTTCTTTCTTCCTCTCCTTCTCTCTCTCTCCTTCACACTTTCCTTCTCCCTATGCTTCTCTCTCCCTCCTTCACTTTCTCCTTTTCTCTCTCTTTCTCCCTCGTTATCTCTCTCTCCTTCTTTCTCTCTCTCTCCTCTCTTTCCCTATCACTCTCTCTCTCTCCTTTCTCTCTCTCTCTCCTCTATTTCTCTCATTTTCTCTCTCTCTTCCTCTTTTCTCTCTCTCCTTCTTTCTCTCTCCTTCACACTCTCTCTAGCTTCACACTCTCTCGCCCTCCTTCACTCTCCATCCTTCACTCTCTCTCCTTCTCTCTCCCCCTCTTTCCTGCTCTCTCGCCTTCTCTCTCCTCTATCTCCTTCTCTCTCTCCCTCCTTTTCTCTCTCACCTTCTATCTCCTTTTCACTCTACCTCCTTATCTCCCTCCTACTCTCTCTCTTTCCTCTCTCTCCTTCTCTCTCTCTTTCACATTCTGCCTTCTTCCCTCACTCTCTCCCTTTTTCTCTCTCCTTCATTCTCTCCTCTTCTCGCTCTGCTTCACACACTTAATCTCTCCTCTTTCTCCCTCCTTTTCTCTCTCTATATCCCTCCTTCACACTCTCCTTTTCTATATCTCCCCTTCCTTCACTGTCTCCTCCTTCACTCTTCTCTCTCTCCTTTTCTCTCTCAGTCTTCCTCACTCTCCTTCTCTGTCCCTCATTCTCTCTCTCTCATTCACACTCTCCTTTCTTTCCTTTTCTCTCTCTCTCCCTCCTTCACTCTCTTTCCTTCACACTCTATTTCCTTCACACTCTCCATCTCTATCTCCATCTCACCCCCTCTCTCTGTGCTGCCTCTTACCTCCAAGCTGCTCCTCATGTCCCTGGTGTGGTGGCTGCTCCTCTCCCCTGCAGGGATCCGTGCCGGCAGAGCAGGACAACAGGAGGCAGAGAGGCACAAGGGAGAGCAAGGGGCTGGCAAGGTGGCCTTGGGGAAAGGGACAGGAGAGCCGTGGGCAGGGGGGGACACTTTTGTCACCCCCAGAGAAGGGCCGTCCAGGGTGCAGCACCCCTCCCACCCCCATGACCTACACACTGTGTCCATATATAAAAAAATCCACAAACATGTAAAAATAGTATTAATGCCAATACTGGTGATATCCGTCTACCTCTATTTACCTTTCAAATTGTAAGCTCTCTTGGGCAGTGACCTCAACTCCATTGAATGGAATTATCTAACGTCTTAGTACATTACATTGTCTTTATAGTTTATATAAATATTTTCAGATGTTGATTGTGCATTGGAAACGACAGTTTACAAATAAAGTGTAATACTATGTAATATCCTTAAAAAAATATGTCTACTGATATAATGGTGCATCATTTCCATGTCACGTTTATTTATTCCTTATACAAACGGTGATTAATTTGGTGTTGGAAACGGTCTAAATAGATTTTCATACTTATGTTCATTTTGAATGTTGTATAAATAAAGGTGAAAAACGACTTGTCTCTCTTTATATAATTGGTAAGAGAGAAGGGGGGTTTGTAGTGCTCCTCAGCTGCCAAAGACTATTTCTTGTCAGAAGAGCTCAACTTAAATTCCAGAATACATTGGCCTTATTTCAAATATATGCTAGATATTGCACTACTGTTTAAACTCATATTCGAGACACCAATCAGGCAAAAATAAATATAAATAAATATATATATACAGTGCCTTGCAAAAGTATTTACCCCGTTGACGATACCTATTTTGTTACATTACAGCCTTAAGTTCAATGTTTTGTTAATCTGAATTTTATGTGATGGATCAGAACACAATAGTCTTTAAGTTGGTGAAGTGAAATTAGAAAATATATACATAAAACTATTTTTTAGAAATAGAAAACAGAAAATTGGCATGTGCGTATGTATTCATCCCCTTTGTTATGAAGCCCATAAAAAGCTCTGGTGCAACCATTTACTTTCAGAAGTCACATAATTAGTGAAATGATGTCCACCTGTGTGCAAGTGTCACATGATCTGTCATTACATATACACACCTTTTTTTAGGAACTCAAAAACTGAAGTTACACCTCAATTTAACTGAAAATAAAAGAGTTTAGACACTAAAATATTCTCTAAGCAAGAGAAAAAATGGGCGCCGAAACAAACGAAAACGAGGCTACAGCAGTCTAAAGACGCAAAACACCACCAAACACCTACGAATTGCCGAAAAACACATACAAGATTGCCCACAGCAAGGTGGTGAACCCAGGACCTCTGGAAGTAAAGTTACACCTCGATTTAAGTCCAAATATAGGAGTTTAAACACCCGAAAATCACCTAAGCGAGAGAAAAAATGGCTGCCAAGGCTACAGGACTCTAAACACGCAAAACACCACAATAAACACGCAAAACACCACCAAACAGCTACGGATATTCCGCCACAGCCACATACCACACATTAGCCGCCATTTTAAAACAATAACTTATACAATGCGGAAATACACAGCTACGCTAACGGATTTGCCTCGCGCACCCACACTATTACACTGCACACATTCATCACGCTTACACAGCAGCTCCACAGCACTAATGCTGCAGCAACATCAAAACAGATTGCCAGCTCTTCAACACAATGCTTCCTCTATATATTACTTGACAAATAGGTGAAGTATATTACTTTATTAATGTATTATTTATTTTATTATTATACACCAAACAGCATTAGCTCACTTTTTCATTTTTTGATGTGCAATTTGCTAATATATATATATATATATATATATGTTAATATTTACTAGATTACTGGACATTCATGGCTGCTTCACTTATATATATTAACATATATATATATATATATATATATATATATATATATATATATATATATACATATATATATATATATATATATATATATATATTTTTTTTTTTTTTTTTTGTATGGTGACTAATTCCGAGAATTGTTGGTAATTATTAAGTAACTCCGGGCAGCAGTCATTTTTTCAACCTGCCATCAAGCAATTGTAAATAATTGTATCACCTATAAGTAATTAAAGGTGATTATTCCACTTTCCCATCCGTCTACGCATAGCTGTGGGCTTGTTCTGCAAACAGTACAATCACTGACAGAGCTATGTTTGTCATGAGATGTATGAAGGCTGCAGAACAAACCCTGTGGTCTCACTACACTTAATGCTGTTGGGTGGTCTGCAGTGCTACTGTTTGCTTTAGGAAGGTGGATGGAAATCTTTCACTTTGTCTGTTCCTGTCTGCAAAATACCACTCTTTTGATCTGAAAAGAGCAGGCAATTTTTTCCTTTCTGGTGCCAGCAGGAACATCTTCATCTCTTAATTCAGCATTCTTTATATTATGATGTCATTACCTATGTCTGAACTAGTTGTGGCTGAAAACAGCTGCTGTGAGATTCACCGAACAAATTGTTCCATGATCCCCTAATACAGAGGACTTTATCTGGTAACCAATTTGCGTGTATACTTTTAACTAAACACATTAAAGCACCGCTGTAGCTTAGGAGAAACAAATGTGGAAGACTATGTATTAAATGTTCCATTTTGTTTGCCTTTCAGTAGTTTCTGATAATTTGGAGAGAGAGAGATTGTGTTCTTGTCAATTGAACAATAGATTGCAGTGTGTAGGAGGAGTTAGAGGGAAGTATTATATTTTAGTGTTTGACTGTTACCTCTTTCCCTTGCACATGCTCAGAAGCATACAATTTGCAAGCAGAGGTGTAGGAGCCAGCAGGGGGATACAGATCATTGTATACACAGGTTGTAAAATAGCTTATGTATACATACATGCAAAAGTAGAAAAACCTGGGGGGGATTTGTCCCCCCTATCCCCCCCCAGTTCCTACACCCATGTTTGCAAGGTTAGTTTTAAGTTCTGTTCTTGCTTGTGGGCCCTCCATGTCTAATTTTTTGCATATACAAATTATATTAATGACATGAAATTTGCTCAGTTACTATTCACCTGTTTTCTCAGACATGCAGTTTTGCAGTCTCTCATTGGTGGTAATGATGATGTCCTCCTTACCAAACTCCTCACAATCATTCTGCACTATTAGAAATGTTTGGCCGCTTGTCAGGCTATAAAATAACAGCAATCAAAAATACCCATGAACATCTCTCTCCTTCCTCACATCGTCAAATTAGGCAAAAATGATTTTGTTTTCCACTGATCCATTGGGCATTTTCGCACCAATTCTACAACACAATTATTCCACTTTGATTACTACACCTAGTTCAATAAATCCAAAACAATTTCCAGTTATGGACGCCAAACAGTTTTGTTTCATTAGGGTGAATATGCAACCAAATGTTAATATCTTTGAAGATCTACTATCTCTTCTACTCATTTTCCTTTCTCATCATAAATTATGACATTCAATATATACAGAAGGTAATAAGCCAGTTTATCTTTATGAATGATAGATATCACTTTATGTCCCACAAATATTAATGGTGGTTACAGCCATCAAAGACAAATATCAGCTCATTGTAACTACTTAAAGATAATTTCCAGACTCCTCAAAATTATCAAAATCAGTAAATCAGGTAGCAGGTTTGTGTGTGATCACCTATGACTTTTATTTTCCAAAATATGACCATTTTGTATAGACATGTAATGCCTAATATGGGAATATATGACTTAGCTGTGGACATAGATGACCACTCTTAGCAAAAAATCATCCATGAAGCAGCATGTACGACTCTTAACACAAATCTAAAAGAAAGGGCCTGCAAGATTTGGAACTTCTAGAATATGACGTATTCACCCATGCAGTATCACATTTTATGTCACACTTTAAAATAGTATATTTTAAACAATACAGACATGTTTTGTATATGAAAACATATGATCTGTAATGTAGACAACTTGAAAACAACTTGTTAATTGATATCAAGTGACAAGAAGCATTGGCGATATATTGCATCTTCACAAGGTTGTGATTTACTACAATGCATTCCTAGTGCTAGATTTAATATCACTTATTTTTGATGCAATAAATATTTAATGCAGCATCGAAAATGTGGGAAAAGGATATAGGTTTAAGTTTCATGCATTAATTGTACAATTTTTGACACAGAACATATTTTAAATAAAGAGTAATAATATTAATAATGTTGATAATAACATATTAATAACATATTGCCCCTTTGGTTATATAATAGCACATTTACAAGATGCCTCATCTCCCTAAAAGCACCTACCTAGTAAACAATACTTTTCCTATATGCAATACATTTACATACAAACGTAATTAATAAACCTGCAGTTATCATTAATAGTAATTTGTCTCAAGATGACATTGCTAAGAGATTTTAAAGCAAACACATAGCAGTTGCATGTAAACAGAGTTTATGTGGATATCACTGGAGAATTTTGGGAATTAAATGGACCTGTATGTCCACAAGAGGAGGCTCAGAGAATTAAATGAAAGACTTCCAAGCAATACGCAAGGTTTCCCCTACTAGGAGGTAGGAAACTCAATAAGATATCTTTGCATTGACTAAAATAATTATATTAATGATTGTACTTTTTGACAGAAAGTAGTATATTGCGACACAAATCCAAATTCAGAGACTATAAAATATCTTAGCTTTAGAATGTTTGATTAATAGTAAAGTGTGTTAAATTGTTTCTTGGCAGTGGAAGTCCTGTCCCGCAGTGTGCTCCCACCCCTTGGATAGCCTGCGGGTATCTGTGAGCAGGAGGCTCTGACTCTTACACTGCTGGCATGCGATGCAGCTTCACAAGCAGTAACGCACGTAAACACTTCACTTTCAGCACATCTGCAATTGCCATATCCCCAAACCATCCAGAACTAGAGGATTAACTTTATTGTACATTTGCTCAGCAGATCTGGTAACGTAATATTTACTTTCTGAATATTCTTGAGTTTGCGCCCTGAATCTTAAGGAAAAAAATGTAACCGCCACACTACTTAAAGATTACTGCGTTCTTGTAAGCTCAGCTGATGCAGAAAGCAGCTTTGCCACCTTGTAGATGGATTGTTTCAGCTACACAGGTTTGGGAGGGGTGCATTACATTTTTCAGTTAATATAAAACAGATGCATCTTGTTAAGAGTGTATGGTTTAAGACTAAAATAACTAAATATACCAATATGCATAAAATCAGATATCATTTTAAGGTATCAATCCAATCTCATATTTTATTGTATTTAGTTTTATGCTTTATATAAAAGCAGTCAGCAATTATTCCAGGATAATTTTAAATCTAGTTGTTATTCAAAAATTATTTTCCTATAGTATGTTTCTTGAGGTAGATTTTGATAGTAAATCTTATTCTAACAAAAAGACAGAACCTTACAAATGGCAGCTTCCTGTTGAATGTTGTTCAGAAAATACTTAAAGCAACATGGAATACAACAGTTTTTTTTGTCAAATTTTTAAAAGAGACCATTTTAAGCATTTAAAAAAATATTTTTTTGCATAAAAATATATTAAGTAAAACCTGTTTAAACTTCATTGAAATAACAGGAAAAGCAGAGATCATACTTTAATCTGTCGATATCATTGGCTGGCAGAGAGCAAGCGCCCAAGAGCAGTTAAACTTCTGGAAACGTTTTTGTGCTTTGAGAAATCACACTGTGACGTGTTATCAAATACTCTCTTCCTGATGCAACAAAGAAAAAAATATTTCCCTGTCCCTTTAAAGCATCATGGCATTTTTTTTGTTCTATCTGAAAGAGGTTGCTTGAGAAAGTTGCAAAAAAGAGCAAAATAAACTCTTTTGAATATTTTAGTGATTTTATGAGCATGTTCTGTGATACAAAAATGTTGAGTTCTCTGCGCATAGTACTGTGTGGTTCATTGAAACTTTATTGATTAAAAGATAATATTTATTTACATACTTAACAGACCATTGAACGATGCAAAAAATTATGTTTTAAAACATTTTTAACTTTGAGCGTGTAATAATACATTGAAATGTCATTAAGCTATTTTTTAATTAGAAGAACATATATCATGATGCCTCTGTTGTTTGCTGGAGGCATCCAGTTTAATTTTGTAAAGGTTGTATATGTGAGAGGGGTGTTTAGACTTCTGCAGGAAAAAACTTGCATTTACAGTTTCTGAGTAGGTGCAGACAGTATTGGTGGTAAATTCTAACTGCTCCAATCATATAACCAGTCCCTCTCTCCCTACTCCTCCACCCTCCCAAAGTTGTTCAGTAAACAATGGTTTCAAGCTTTCTGGGATTGGTCACTTCAGACAAGATGGAATCTTGCATTATACACATTAATCATCAAAAGTTAAGATTTAAAAAAAAAAACAGGTTTTATGTTTGTGGCTTACATAGCTGTCAAAGTTGTTAACTTGTTATAAACTTCACAAAAAAGGTACTTTTGTACAGTTTTCCTTTAGGCTTTTTAATTCATTTTTTTATTTAGTTTATTGCTGAGATCATAGCAAATTTCATATAGTTTTTCAGACTATGGTCTAGATTTACTAAACGTCAGGGGGATAACAACAGTTTCACGATTGGGGTCTTTTGTAATCAGCCTTTTTCACGACCCTGGATGAGGGGGACTAGGTTCACACCCTAACCCCCCTGCTTACTGTTACAGGAGCACCCCTGGATGGTCTGGGTTCTAGTAATCTCAGCACTTCCAGCTTCCAGGAACTGGCTAAGGACCTCAGGAACACAGGAGGCAAAAAGCAGGCTTGGCAAAATAATAAACATTTTTATCTCTATCTTTCTCTAAAATGACAGATACACTTTTTTTATGTATCAACCAGCAGAGCAAACGTTCATGGTATTTGCTAAGATTGTTCTGTCCTATAAACTAACTGTAAATATGCTATATTCCATGATACTGTTTCCATAATTATATCTTAAATAAATTATCTGAGGAGCCGATCTGGTAATAAGCCTTCACAGTGCTTTGTATGATAATACTTAGAGAACATGCTAGTCTAATCTAACTGATGAAAAGCATTATAAATCACACCTTTGTAATTATAATTTGTCTCTGGTCGTTGTGCATACATATTTGATAGCACTATCATGGCAAACTAACCAAGTAGATGTAGACTTACAGAAGCCTTTGTGGACGTCATTCTAATAAGGCTGTTTTAGTGAATACATAGAAGGGCACTGCTACCATCATATGCAAATGATTGTGTTTTTTCATCCTAAAGGTTACTATTTTCTATTATCACATATATAGTTGTGAGTAGAGCAGGCTTGCCAAAAGTTGTTGGTAATGCCATGGTAAAATTGTGGGCTTGCATAGCGAGCCCGCGCAACTGCGGCCGAAGGCGCTCATTGCGCTGCTGGAGATGAGCACCGTAGGCGCTCATCCCAACGTCCGGCGGCACAGGCAATGAGCGCTGAATGGGGGGAGATGGTGGAAAGAGACACATGGCATTCCCAAACACAAAACTTGCAGGTTAACGAACCCTGCAACAAGCGGGCCATAGGCGGGAGGAAAGGCTCGCCGAAGGCGCTCATTGCTGGGCTCGCGATGAGCACCACAAGCGGGAGAGGGTTGCAATGATCACCAAAGGCGCTCATTGCGAACCTCGCGATGCACGCTGAAGGGGATCATTGCAAAGCAGGAAAGTTGAAGTACACAGGGGAGAGGCTCGCAATGAGCGACAACTGCTAAATGCATACTGTGGGAAAATCGCGCAACTGTGCAGTTGCCTTCGTGAATCGTGCAGGGGAGAGGGATGGGGAGAGAGAGGCAGAGAGGGAGGGGGAGGGAGAGAGAGAGGAGGCAGAGAGGGAGGGAGAGAGGAGGCAGAGAGGTAGGGGAGAGAGAGGAGGCAGAGAGGGAGGGAGAGAGAGGAGGAGGAGAGAGGAGAGAGAGAGAGGGATGGGGGAGTGAAAGAGAGGGGGAGAGAGAGAAGAGGAGGGGCAGAGAGAGGGAGAGAGAGAGAGAGAGGGTGAAAGAGAGAGGGATGGGGAGATTGAGTGATGGGGTAATGAGGGAGGGAACGAGACAGGGAAATAAGGAGGAGAGGGGGAAAAGAGGAGGGGGAGAGGGGGTGGAGAGAGAGGAGGAGAGAGAGAAGGAGGGAGGGAGGGAAAGTGATGGGGGAGAAAGAGAGGAGGAAGAGAGAGAGGGGAGAGAGAAAGAGAGGGATGGGGAAAAGAGAAAGGGATGGGGCAGCAAAGGAGAGAAAAAGAGAGGGAGAGGGAAGAGAGATAGGGAGGGGAGGGAGGGGGAAAGAGAGAGGGATGGGGAGAGAGAGGGAGTGGGGAGAGTGGAGATCAAGAGAAAGGAGGAAGAGGCAGAGAGAGAGAAGGAGGGGGAGAGGGAGAGGAGGCAGAGTGGGATGGAAAGAAAGAGGGAGAGGGAGGGGGAAAGAGAGAAGGAGGGTGGAAGGGGAAAGAGAGAGGGAGACAGATGAAGAAGAGAGAGAAAGTGAGAGAGGGAGTGGGAGAGAGACAGAGATTACTCAGAGCGCAGAACGCAACAGCACACAGATAGACAGGGGACGCACAGAGAGAGACAGGACAATTGAACATAACATATGATACCTTCATTTATGACGGGGAAGTTACTAGTTGCATATAAAATTCACTAAAATGTGACACATTTTTCACATTATGGTCTTACAATGAGATAAATGTCGGCACTGAGCCTTTAAAACGTCATGATTTTTGATAGGAAACTGATGATTTACTGATCTTTTATACCTGTGCATGGTGTCATTTGTATAAAATGGCTGACATACTGCACAGTCCACATTGCTTGAGCGTAGATTGTAAAATTGTATTTACTTTTTTAAAATGATAGCTTTTGTGAAAGTTTTGTTATTCATATATTAATAAGATTTAAAGGAACACTGTATTGGTCATACAATAACGCTTCATTTGTTTCTCTACTAACTGATAAGCAAAAAAATCTGAATTTGAAGCAAGAGATTTAATGAAGCCTTTAAAACCCACATTTTTTTATTTATTTATCATTTTTTACATAAAGTACACAAATGCATTCAAAAACAATATCACAAACAATAAAACTATACATCATACATACTACTTAATACATCATTTGAAATACATGTACTCATTCAACCATTATCTATCTATGTAAAGGTATAAATGGACATACAGTAACTATCCCAAATGGACCAATTATCTATTATTTATTCTTGATATTTTTATACCAAAATTTTGAAGATCTTTTTTCTCAATGTCTATTCTTTTGTAGAACTGTTAAAACGTATTTCAGCTTTGAAATATACCATACCATTTTACTACTGTGGCTATTTGTATAATAAAAGCCTTTTCTGCAAGGTAACGTTTTTTTGGCATTATATAGAATAAAGCTATATCTGGTGATGAAGTCATATTTTTTTAATAATCTTAGAAATACAGTCAAATCATGAATCAAAAATTATTCATGCATTACATTCCCACCATATATGTCTGTGAGAGCATTTTTGGTCACAATGTCTCCAACACTTATCCAGATTATTATCCTTGCACATTATCACAATTTTGGTTGGAACTGAATACCATCTGTGTACAGTTTTAAACTCCACATTTAAACTTTAGTATTTTTGCCTTCAGCATATCTGCTTATTTCCGCCCAATATCAGTTTATCAGTTGTCCTAGGGGTGCAAAAATGGGAAGGGGAAGGGCATGTTGGTGTGATTATTAATCACAAATTACATCATAGCCATTAAGTAAAAGGGTCACCTGTATCTGGGAGAATTTCCTGGGGACCTAGTGGCAGAGCTACACTACAAAAGTTACTCCTATTTGGGAATTGTCCAGGGGAACCTGGTGACCTAACACATTATTATTTTTGTGTAATACATACATGGCTAGATACTCTCCAGTTAAAGAGGCCTGGACAGGCTCTCAAGAGATACCGAAAACAGAGGGATCAAGAACTCCAACAGTAATCTGTGAAGCGGATCCCCCATGACACGCTACACATACCTCATATTGTGGGGTTAATAAATGTGAGTGTTTTGGTTTTCTTTACATCATTTTATCCAGTGGTGATATAATGTATTTTGCACTAGGAGGTGGTGCACTTGTTTCCCCCTTCCCTTCTTTGTTTTCTATTATATTGAGGAATACTACATGGACAGTATTCTACGGCATTACATCTGGGCCAGAACTGTTTTGGGCTGTACACAAGAAAATGGGACTTTGGATCAACCAGGATCAAGCATTGACCCCTCATTATCCCTACGAGGAGGCAGTTTTTCTGAACAAACTTTAGACTTCACTCCATCGGAGCACAATTCAAAGGTGGGAAAGAATCTGTAAATCCATCCCTATCTAAGAATTATATACAGGGACTATAATTTCCTATTAGTCCTATTGTTATTTTACGTTTTGTTATGGTGCATATAATTTTTGTCCTCGGGGTGGGGATAATATATCTGTCACCTTCCATGCAGTAGCCTCTGCAGGCAAACCTGGAGATTTTAAGACCTCCTGGGCAGCTCTTCAAGACCCTGAAATACTGAAGTTCAAATGTAAGTTTAAAGAATTACTTTTGAATTTATTTTCATCAGGTGCTTTTTTACAAATAAATAAAATGGTAATGTATATGCAGTGGTCATTTAATCTACAAATTCTTACAAGAGAGGGGATTCTTCCTTCCACTTGTTACCCTTTATATGTCCAGGACTATTCAACTTTCCCATTATTATACCTGTATATCCAAGATTATCTACCTACAGCCTTATTAAATTAAGATTCGGTAAATTTAAAAGGGCTCTATTTAGGCACACAGCATATTTTTTTTACAGAAGTTTTTAGTTAGTGAACTTCTATCCAAAAGCAAGGTCTTCACTAACTAAAAACTTTTGTAAAAAAAATATGCTGTGTGCTTAAATAGAGCCCTTTTAAATTTACCGAATCGCAATTTAATAAGGCTGCTAATTTGGTTTGTGATTAGAAAGTTATATGATCATAGTTACATATAAAGCATATATAAACAATACAAATGTTATTATATGTGATTAGGAAATATGTCTACTTGGTGGGTTAACCCAAAATAACCTCACATTTATTTTTCATGCAGTTATTGACTCCCTGCCTCATTTCTAATCCAACCTGGCATCATACTGTTTTTCTGATTGCCTCTTAAAGCAAGTTTAATTTCTAATTGAAATATCTGCCCTAAGGAAGATTTAGTTCAGTTCTGCAGAGTGTGCAAAGTACTGGATATGAAATTCATTTGGTGCAGTATTTATGAAGCAGCTCATTTACGGACAGTTTACTGAGCAATCATGTGTAACCTGGTGATTATAGAGTAATGTATTAGTGACAGGACCCCTCCAGGCGACAAGACATGGACAGTTATGTAAATAGTTAATAAGACAATTCATGATCTGTATGATGACTAGGTAAGGCTCATGCCAGATCTAGCTATGTAAGAAGGCACAATAGTCTTTTTAGATGAGATTATGGGCAATGTTATTGTAAAACATTACTAAAAATAGACCAGCTTTTCATTATTAACTATTATTTGCAGATATATTTAGTAAAAATAAAGAGAACCTGAGAAATTGAAACTAAAATCATGTAGCTTGTTTTATTATTAAAGACAGAAAAATCTGGTACAAAGCTAAATTTGCAGGTCTCCGTCCCATTGTATGCTGTGCCTTTGAGACAAATCAACCTCCAAATCGTGTTTTGGAGCTATAGGGTAACTCTATAAACTGGTGCACCAAATGATGTGAAAGATGAGTGGGCATAGCTTTTGTACGTGAACAGACAATCATTTTATTAAAGGATTCCTATAATTATGTATTATGCCTGTAAGTACTCCTCTTAGCCATACATCTAATGTGACAAAGAAGTTCAGAGTTATCAAATATAGGCAGATATAAGGATAATCTGTCTATAATCATATTACCCCTAAAGATAGGGAGCTTTGAGTAAAACAATATTTTTTTGGTTTATCATGCATGATGTAGCCTGCATAGTTTTCCCTCAAGGGGTGGTTGCCCTACTATTCATGGTGAAGCACACATTACTTTTTTAGGCTACTTTAAACTGCACTAAGTTGTTTATTTCCTGCCGTACTAGAAGCTGCTGATGTAGCTGTTTATCACTGAAATATCCAGTTAGAACCTTGTAAGACACATTGCTGAGGGTGTCATAGCAGCAATCTTCACTACATAGGACTTCAGATCATTATGAGAGATATTCAAGTAATTATTACATTGCTGATGAGATGATTGTCAGTCATCAACATAGGAGTGAGGGATAAGAGAGACTAGTTTTGAGCTATGTGTACACTACACTGATATATACAGGAACACCTGCACAAAGGGGCAACTGTAATTCTACATTTGCATATGACATTGGGCAAAATTTAGATATAGCCTTTAAATTATTAGTGTTTATTTGTAATTATTCTTAGTGTGGGATGCCGCTGAATTGTTTTCCTTTTCTTCATATGAGAAAGCTTCTAGTTTATTATCTCCTCTCACTTGCAGAAGAAGATCAACAGAAACAAAAATGGTGGCTGCCATTGCAGCATAATTGCAGATAATAAATTCATGTCTGTATTATAATTTTACTTTCTAAAAATATTCTGCCTGTTGTCCAATGTAAAAGATCATTCTACGGTGATGCGTTATAGTCTTAGATAATGTCAGGTTTTGTAGCATGTTCTATCCGTATTTCAGGAGGATGTCTCTATGGGAAAAATTGGTACTTGAGCAATTAAGCCAGTGTCCAAATTTGGAGGCAATACCAAATATTCTAAAGGATCAGAGTACTCGTTGGGACAAGCGCATCATATTTTTCTATAGCTCAAGTGGATAAAAATAAATACAGTTAAAACAAGCTGCCCTTTGAATTACAATTCTTAAACCAGCAAAATGTAGCTTTTTTTATTCTATCATTATATTATATTAGTGGACATTATAAAAGCAGAAGAGACTGTGTGAGAGGAACAGAAACATCTTTGTTCCATGCAGTGCATCATCATGTTCTGATCTGTATCTGAGTTTTCGTAGATATTCTTTGTCAGATAATGTTTTTGTGTTACCGACTATTGAGTCCCAGGAGCACTGTGCATGAGGTTCACTAACAGTCCAGTCTGGGACACAGGATGAGATTACATTAATCTACCGCAAGCTCAAGGCTTCAGGGCCTTTCCTCTCTCTATTCTCTTGCATACCAAGTTACCATGACAAACAAAGCGGTTCCAGCTTTTGAAAAGTAGAACATTATGATCTCCATTAATAATGGAAATATTGTGGCATCCACACAGGTATTTTCTATGTATTTGGACTCATAACTACTTCATTCAATACATGTGTTCTTGATTGACATTGGATTCTGAGCATAGGCTTTTAAGAGTTGGCAAAATAACTGAAGTAAAAGACTTGCAATGTCTGGAAAGTTTATGTACAAGTACCTTTCTGAACTCTCCAAAGGGCACTAGAGTCAACAAAATATAAAACGCAACATTATGAACTTAAATGATCATGGAAACACATTTATTCATTGCTGCATCTGAAATGGCATTTCAAAATGCTTTATGTTTTTAAAACATAGGTCCCATGGCTGAGTAACTTTTCTGACATAGGCAAAAAGCCTGCTCTTTTTTAAAATGTCCTCACATGTAATATATATATATATATATATATATATATATATATATATATATATATATATATATATATATATATATATATGTGCAAATATTGAAATAAAGCCCTACTAATGTCAGTTTGTTAATGGATCATTTTTATGTGAAGTGTGAATAACAAACCAATTAAATCTTCCATAATGAACTCTTAACAGGAATTGTAATGAGAATAAAGTTAAAATACATTTAGAACAATAAAAGATTCACAGTAAGTCCGGTCATACTTTGGAACTCACTTGACAAGGAGTTTGTGAGAGCAGATTTAGTAGACCACTTTAAAAAAATATATATATTTTAATTAAAAAAAGGCAACAAACTTAAGTTGGATAACAAGAATAAGAGGGTGTTGATCCAGGGAGTAATACATAATTTGTATTTGGGTTTGGGAAACATTTTTTTCTCTCTTTATGAGACAATGGGCAATATTTAAATAGGGTTTTTGTTGTCTTCCTCTGGCTCAGTTAACAATTCACATAATACAAGAATCAGAGGTGAACTGAAAGGGCTCAGTCAGTGACACTGGGCCTCAAATCACCCACCTGAGCAGAAACACTCACCAGCTGACATCTTTCCCAGTTTCATTCACCATCAGGCCTGAGCAGTCATTTCCGCAGGGGCTCAGCCAGTGACACTGGGCCTCATAACATCCACAACATCTTTCCCAGTTCCATTCAGCTTAGTTGTTTTTTTTACCTCTAGACCTATAGCCTTACACACAACCATGCTTCTGCCCCTGATCTCATCTAACAGGCTCTCCCACCTACCCAAACCAACTCACCTATGATTTGTGTAACTTTATAGTGCAGGGTTCTGCACTTTCACATTCAGTTTTCCCAGCTGCTACACCCACAGATTTAATCACTAATTTACCCTCCACTCTATTTTTAATCACTTGCCAAGCCACTGTTTCTCTCTTTTAATTGGTTCACCTTTTGTTTCATTACTCCTTTAGTCTGTAAGCTTGACAACTCTAATATGTATACTTGTTAGCAGGTTCATCAACTCTTTTTGTAACAGTCTGTCAAATTATGTATTGTCATACCCATGTTTTATTGTACCCCTGGCCCCCCTGGACACACAAAATGTTGACTCTATATAAATTAGAGATGATGGACCATGATGGACTAATACTCAGGTACTATGTTACTATGTAATCAAGCCAAACAAGTTTACAAAGTGATTAGTACATTCATTCCTAATAATAATCTTTTCAAGTCCTCTAGAAAACAGCAGATATTGCTTAGTCCAGAACATTTTAAGTACACAAACATTATTCTTATTAACATTGTCATTTGTGTTTACTGTATCCTATTTGTAAGGATACAGAAAACACAAATGACAAAGGTCAAATACATTATAATGTACACAGAAATACCAAGACTATGTAATGTGAAAGAAGATTTAGTGCAGCAAAATATAGGTCCCCCTTGGGACTACAGGACTACATTTCTGATGCACAAAGAAGGGCTTCTATTAGAAGATCCAAAAGACCCATGTTTTCTTTTAAACATTTATTGCATCCACTTTATCTAAAATAGGCTGTATTCATCACATATAATATAATGGTATATACTATAAATCCTAGGATGAAGATGAACTTGTCAATACAGATTCCTTCTGGTACAAGTCCAGATAGTGAGTCTTTACATGAAAATCATGACATAATTTGAAGATCCAAGACAGGGCAACTTGTATCTATCACATCTCTACTCAATCTGTGTCTTGGAATGCTGTATAGAACATTGCAACCCTTCTTATCTAAATGCCAAACTATGGTAAATGTCAGTGCAAGAGATCACGGAGCCAGTATATAAGAAAAAACATTTGTAAAAGTATAAATATAAAAACATACAACTTAACACTCTTCATAACATGTTGTTTAATAATAGAGTAACCTTTTGTCTTTGTGATGCCTGTATTTTAGAAGTGACAATTGATGCAAATTGGAGTAATGTCAATTCACAGCTCTATTATTATTCAAAACACAATGGGCCACATTCAATTCCAAGCCCGTAACTCGATTGCAGATGGCCGAAGGTCTGTGGGTGCGATTCCGATGCTATTCAATTGCTCAAGCCCACAAGTTACGGGTCCAAAGCCAAAACCGTAAACCATGCACTGGCTTGTAGCAGTTCAGGACGGGAACATGATGAACTAAGCAAACCCGTAACCTCCCATTTCAAATCAGCCAATAGAAAGTGAGAATGTTATTATTACGGCAGTAAAACATGGAGGTTACATGTCAATTAATTAGGTCCGGGGGTCCGGCATACGATCAGACTTGCAAACCCGCAAAATAAAGAATGATGAAAATGAATGCCAATACTGTTCTAGTCCATATGGGTGGCCTGATATGTATTAACTCATTGATACCCAAGATTGATTTAACCGCGAAATGAAACATAAAAATTATTTTTGTTTCCTGTCGGTTTGTGAGCTTGAGACTGTTGTGCAATTAATTTTAATATCTATCATTGCTTTCCCCGTTATTTACAGTGCAGTATTGATGTTTTATTTGAATTTACAGGGCTACAAATAGGTGTTGAACCCCCTTGCGGGTCCTCTCTAGGATTCGTAGGATTGTCTCCTTCATTTGCCATTTACGGGTGTGAAAACATTTGTGGGCTTGGGGAAATTGAGCAATTCAATAGTGATTTGCGATTTTAGCATTGCGAAAGTGAAAGATCAAAGGCTTCTGGATGCTGTAAGTTCCGGGTTTAACCATCGCAATATTTTCAAGGCCGTAACTTGTAACCTGTTTGGCGCCTGCCAAAAGATGGCAATTGAATAGCAACCTCACTACAGGCTACGGGATCGCCCGAAACCTCAACTGAATAATGGTCAAGTATGTGCAAGCCTGGAAGAAAGCTAAACCTTGCTCAGCTTCTAAAACAAAAATATGATGCTATATCTAAAATGTATTGACACAAAAACACATTAAAACTATTTACAGGATATGATGATAAATACAATTATTGTTGGGGGATTTTGTGCGGGGTGATTGCATTATTTCTTTCTTTATCTTTTATTTATAGACATAAAACGACCATTTCACTTCAGGATGCAAGACAAATACAAATATGGAAAGTTGTGTTTAATCATATATATTACATGTAAAATATCATGTGCTGTGTGGCAAACAGAACAAAACCAAAAGGGTTAGACTACATTAAAAAAGTAACATTAAACAGATACATAGCACATATGGTAAGCTAAAAGATTTTCTTTTTCTTACTGATACCTCCCTGGGGCATTACAGATGAAACTTGTTATCTGTCTCATTTACCTGATGGCAAAGCTTGATAAGATGTCATGAAGTACTTTTAACTGGAGGCAAAGTTGTTATTCATCAAAAGAGGCAGCAGGTGATTTAACAGTTACTGGTGATGAAGACAGAAGAGGACCCTTTAAACTCAGTAACTGCTGGAGGCGACTGAAGCGTAAATAAGAGTCGCCACATACTAAGGATGGCATTATATATCAAGCATCTTGAGTATTTGGGCAACTTTATACTTAGGCCATATTTATCAAAATGTAATTTTATCTCATAAGACCACTACAATCTAATTTATTTTATGATATAATTATAATGGTCTAAAAAACTCATTGGTTGATAAGGATCCTTTTAGAAAAAACAAGTAATTTTTTTTTTTTTTTATTAAAAACAAAAGGTTGTTCATTGCCTCACATAAGAACTTAACTTTCTATTATTTGCCGCCTATAACCTAAAAAGGTAGGTCAAAATATTTTCTTTACCAGGACCACTGGAAACTACCTGAGAGTCGTGGCTAACCACTAAAATATTACAGAGAATTTTAGAGAATCTCTTAATGATTTTCTGTCTGTTGTTATGTACTTTGTGTTATTGTATATAGTTATAGCATGTGCACCTATAAACATGGTTATTTAGGCACTTCAGTACTATCCTTTATGTATATATATTAATTGTATAAAATTAATATTTCTTTAATTCCATTTATTCTAATTGCCTCCTGAATGAAATTCCTCCACTGAAAGTATGCAAACCACACTTTAGGAATCTCTAACCTAACATTACTTTTGACAAATATGCTCCAGTTTTTATTTATTTTTATTTATTTTTATGTTAGATTAATAATTTCAATGATAAATATATGCCTTAGTAATATTTATTAAATACTAAATACAGACTCATATTGCATTTCTTAGAAGTTCTGACAAATCTTGATGAGGCGTCTTTTTCATCAATGCTGATGCACATTGGTAAATTGGATATTTCCTAAATCCTTCTAAACAACATTTGGCACAAGAGCAATTTAATTCACTGTAATTTAGAGGAAATTGCTTAACCCTTAAAAAAACTATAATTTGTGTCCATCATGAGTTTATTTATTTATGTTTTCAAGGGATTGCATGTAAGAATGTGAAAAGTACATATTTAGGTGCAGCATCTTAAAAGATTCATGTCATGAAAAAATTGTCAACTTCCTTAACGAAAAAAAAAGTCACATACCATGATGTTAAAGAGTGTTTATAGAGACACTACAAAATAATTGGTGCCCTCAGGAAATAGACTTTGTGATCCAGCTTTGTAGTAGTAGCAGCAGTCTATGCGCATGTTAATGTATAGGTGCATTAACAAATCAGGAAATAGACTCCCACCTTAAGGAGTAAGTAGATATGACATGTGAGGGATTTGTACCCTTGTGGAGACATATAAGTATAAACATGAAATTAAAAGGTGTTTGTAAGTAGATATATCATGATTGCCCCAGTCTTGTATCTCTGGAAGCAGATATGGAGCTTTGAGCCAAGTCACAGTAAGAGACTGGGTGGTTTTACAATGTGTTCAGTAGAGGGATAATGGAGTGGGTTAAATGATCAAGTTACTGGTTACAGAGACTCTGCTGAGGTGTTTATGACACCTGGAAGATTAAAATAAGCAAGTCTTTACTGAATTCGGAAGGCACTTGCTTTTTGCTCAAACCTATGTTTCCCCAATAGAGACAATATTATTGTGTTTGCAAACCCTTTGGTCAAGTGCCATGACATTTCTAAATAATGGAAGCAACAGGTCTAACTTTCTGGAGAGAGAAAAATCACTCCTGTGGAGAAGATCCTGAAACAACATATGATAAAGACATATCTTATGGCTTCCTCCTTCTCTGACAGATAGTAGTCTACTGTAGGTGATTGTGTAACAGTCGCCCTCTGGCTGTCTTGGTTTGGCTCCCTTTCCCGTCTGTTTTACCTGTCTCCCTTACTGAATAATTTATCTTGCCATCTGCATAAATAGAACACCTGTCCTAAGGCTAACTCATAGCTGTAAATAATTTAGTTCAAAACCTTGGTAGTCTATATTCTAATAATGGCATGGTTTATCGGGGCACTAGCTTGAATCAAGAACCATCGTACAAATCCTTCATTGTATTTTTGCTTAGTTTAAAAGTTTGGCAGGTCAGTTTTGGACTAAAAGATTTTCTGAATGCTGTTAGTAAAGATGCAAAATTTGGGAATACAAAATATAGATTCTGTTTATTGCTATTCTTTATATGGTGGTTCCATATTCAGTAGCTCTGTAAAAGGAGTCAAAACCATCATTAAAACAAATGGTGGCTTGGGAGAATTTTCGATCAAATGTAATATATTTAATGTGGTTTTGTACAAAATGACCAAAGTTTGTCAAATGTTCACTAAGATACTGTATGTATTATAAGACACTAAATGTTTTATTTTATTGCATCTGTGTGCACTTTTACCATAAAACACATTGCTTAATATGTCTGTCTTTACAAATAAATGACAATAATACATTTTTACCTATCACTTATTAAACAAATTTCCATTTGTTTTATTATGCCGAGTGATCAATTAATATTTTAACATGATTACAATCACTCTTTGTTTTTTTCACACATATTATATATATAATCTGTGTGTTATATTTTGCATTGCTGCATAAATGCACTATGTCATTGTGTACCTCTGGGACATTTGTAATGAACTGTATTAAAAAAAGCTGTACATTGAAAGTACTGATTCTACAAATTTCCATCGATGTAAGCAGTAAGAAAAAAAAAATATGGTACATTTGCATCCATAAAACAGTGTGCTAATTATAATTTATAGAATATCAACCAGAAGTGAAAAATGATCATGTGAAAATATATCATACCAGAATCTTAGATGTAAATCATAGAAAATGTATAAGTGGATCTGAGGAGAAAAGTTATAATTAGATAAAATCACTGGGTGAGTTACAACTGAAGTGTATATAATATAGAGAATTATCAACCTCACAATTGTAATGATAATAATTAGCTGGTAATTAGCAACATATATTCTCAGAGGGAGTAAAGGTCAGTAAGAGGGTGCTAATGATGGAAGATACCGCAAAGGTGTAGCAATTGCTGTATTTCTTGGGGAACTGAGAGCAATGCCTGCTTAGCCAAGGGTCTTTATGAGTGCTGTTGGTATGTTTGTATGTAAAAAGACAGCAATAAAAAGCCATCTTATTGATAACTAACTTTTATTTTTTAGTGATAGCTAACTGTGGATCTGTATTATAACAAAACCAAGTGGCATATTGCACTGCAAGATTGTTGTTCTGTAGACTGGTGTAGTAGTGACACGTTCTCTTCAAGATTGTTGTTCTGTAGACTGATGTAGTAGTGACACGTTCTCTTCCTGCTAGTACCAGGGCATATTGAGAAGTCCAGAAGAAGGTCTTTGAGCAGATGATCCTTTTAACCATGTTTTTTCAGCTTTAGATTTTAAAGAATGGATATCCAGGGGTTTACAGATGAGTTCAAGAGCAGGAAATAAAGAGAAAAAGGTACTCAAGAGCAACCAGTGAAGTTTGTTAAAAAAGTTTTATATATATAATAGTGATGTATTTTGAAATGTAATATATTAAACAATGTTAAGTATTCTTCACAATTTATGATTCTTTATACATCGTTATACTATGTACTGATATAAATAGTACATATTAAATAATAAATACCAGGCCTGATGTATGCTCTGATATCTCAATGCAGTAGGTACATTTTGAAGTCATGAAATTAGTGCTAGAGTGTTACAAGTATAAGACAGGTGCAGATTAGATCAAAACATAGCTGGAATTTTTGCACAATTCTAAAAAAGTATATATTTTTAAAGTAATTTCCACATAATCCACTTCTGGATTGTTACCTTGTCTTGGTGAAGGAGCTTGTGTACTGCAATGAAGCTATACCATGTAAGGTCATACAAGATGGGCAGGCCATAGCAGAGAGGTCAGACAAATTGCGATCCACTGGAGAAGGAACTGGCAACACACTCCAGTATCTTTGCCAAGAAAACCATATGGATAAGCAGAACCAGAAACACAGACACATGTGCCTCGCATGATGTATCCATATGGTCACAGAGAGTCTGACACGACAGAAAGACTGAACAACAACAATGCATATAATAATAATAATAATCATAATAATAATAATAATAATAATGTAAACATGTAAATGGTTATGCCAGCTATAGGAACACAACTTGGTGAGTGCAATAACAATAACAGTCGGTGGCAGATACAAGGTGTATAAAGTAGATCAATACTTTAACAAGGTTCACATTATTAAGGTATTCAGCCTTCCAACAATTCATAACAAATTAATGTATTTACGTTTGGATATAATGAATACATCCAAATTCAACATTTAAACCAGCATACATTTTACCTATACTGTTATCAATAATGATGGTAACTTTTTGACATATGAAGTAGTTGGGAGGTCTTTTCTCTATTGTACATGAAATATCATTTTGTTTTCTTGAGGTGATAGAATAACACTTTTTTTCATATCTTTCCTGGTAGATCAAACAAAGGATTTCAGAGAAGACGGCAGGGATGTAAGAAAATACAAGAAGCAAACATAATATCTGTCATGTAATTCTGACTTCCTGTCGTCTTTCTAAATGAACATTTTCTAGGTGAGGCTGCGATCTTGTCAGGAGCTCCCCTTATTATGTGTGAGTGCTATAAGAATAAGAATGACAGGATGATAAAACATGATGCCAGGCTCCTTTGCCCACTCAAAGACCCTCCCTGAGGGATCAAGTGTCTTGGTTGTGCTTTGAGGTCAACCAGACACCTCCCCTGAGGCCTACCTGAGGCCTACCTGAGCTGAACAATATATCTAGCATAAACTCTTGTCAGGTAATACAGCTGTTATCTGAGCCAGGATCAAAGTGCCCTCTGTGCTCTAAAAAAAACTCCCAAGCCAGGCTAGTCTTTAACCACATGACAGAAAGCTCAGGGGACACCATTTGGTCTGCACAGGGACAAGCTGTCATGAAGGCCAAGCTTTGAAAGTCACTTCCTGTAGAAGCCATGATCAGAGACACTATAATTTGCTCCAGGGATAATGTTGAAATATGTATATTTAACCACACGGAAAGTCATTACAATATAATGAATTAGAGGAAGCATACAAGTGATCTGTTTGAATAGAGTTAACCAACACAATTTTTTTTTTACATAGAACAATTTCTGCTTTACATTCGCTTTGCATCTGGTTAGCCAAACACAAACATTGCTTTGCTTCCTTACACTCTGTTTTACAGTTAGTTGCCCTTGGTTCAGCTTCTCTTTTTTACGCTAATAAGCTGCTTTTTGCAGAAGTTTGCTCATTTTCATTTTACTTCCTGCACGGACGCATTTATTTCTTCTTTCATTATTATATCATTCAATATTTATTATTAACTCTGTGAGGTAACAGAATTAGGTTATAGATTATATCAATGACCCGATGAATGTGCTCAGGTAGGAGACATATTTAAGGGAGTTAAATATGATTTGTGGTAATTATTTTACTTTCAATTTTCATTTGCTGTACAAAGCATAGTATATATGTACATGGCATGGAACACATTTTTATAACATTTAAAACATTCTTTTATAAAAGCATGACAGAAAATATAGGATAAGGCAAAAAATCATTACAAGTTTGGCCTCATTGAATTAATTGTTTGTGTAATTGCAATTGTAAGTAATTGTGTTTTCAAACATGATACAGTTTATATTTTTATATTACGTTGATTTGCTTATTTCATATTGTGAATAATTTTTTTCTGATTCAGTTCTTAATGACTGCATTTAAAGGGCCACTTTCTATGATGCATTTCAAAGATTGTGTCTTATAAATGACCAAAATGTTGTTTAGCATGTAAAATAATATATATTAACTGAAGAATATTACCAACAAAGTATCACAGAAACAGACAAAAACATAATTACCAGTGAATGGACACGAAGAGTAAACAAAATTGCATGGAGAGACTGTTAATTGTTTTTTCTTATCTCATCTGCAGTCCAGATATCACAATCCCTGTAATATCCCACGACAGTGCAGTCTCTTGTGTCTCAGTTTAATGTAATTTATATACAATATGGACCATGTATTTCTCATACAAAATACATTTTTGTAATGATTAAAATATGACCTTTTAAATTAACTATATAAGTTTTTGTACTACATCAGCCTTTTACAGTCCACATTCAGTGTCTGGGAAGCACACAAATATATAATAGAAGACTGTGCAGTGCTGTTGCCGATGTCCAGTTGATGGATTGCAGTATTGCTAACACAGGAGGATCCAGGTATCCCCTCCCTCAGTCTGGGTCAACATCTTTTGGCTTTGATGTGTATTTTTATTGCTAGTAATTCTAAATAAAACATTTTATTTTAATATGGCAGCCCCAGTCAGAGAGGCCTGTTGTCTTTTCTCTTGCATATTAGTACTTACATTTTATGGTTTAATTTTAAAATATCATTGTCTGCATCACATCATTCTGGATACTGTAACTGAGCCTGTCAGCAGATAAACCGTGATCTTCTCAGAAAAAGGATATACTTGTAAATTCTGTCTCTCTAAAACAATTGTGAAAAGTGTGTTCCTAAAAAAGTTATATTTTATTCTAAAAATCCACATTGAGTTATTTTGTTTAATGTACCACTGTGGTCAGTTTTTTTAGATATAGTTTTTAGAGTAACTAAATTTGATAATGGGTATAATGTTTTAAATAATGAAAATATAAACAAAACTTTTAATTTTTAACTTTTATCTGCAATTATTCTGTGTGGCAGAGGCCCATCTTCTCTTGTGACCTGGTTGTATCTGCTACTTTATCAGGCAGGTGTGTTCTTGTAAATGAATGAACTTTCTAGTAGACATGTTGAAAGCACTGAAAGCACTGGTAGTTTTTGCTGCAACAATCCTATTGTACAAGTAGAACTTTTATCTGCAATTCACTTCCCACCTCAGGAAACCGATGGATTACATGCATTACTGCATATAAAAGTTAATACATTAGAGGCTGTACTATTATGTATTTTATATTTTAAAGAATATTTTGCCTATTTTCAAGTAAATGTCTTAAAAATAGTATATTTTAAAGGGACATTGAAAGTATTTTTTCTTTGTTGCATCTGAAAGAGCGTATTTGCACCACAGTGTGTATTAAATTTAACTCTTAAAGCATAAAAAAACAGATTAATATTTAACTTATGTGGGGGCTTGCCAATGAGCAGCAATATAGATGCATGAGTCATACTCGTCTGCCAATAAAATCTACCGACATACGTATGCTCTGTGCACTTTCTGTTAGCTTCAATGATTTTTAAGAATGTTTTACTTAGTTTTTTTTAAAATGGAAAACACAACTTAGTTTCGGTATCAGTTGATTCCCCTCAACACCAACCAACATTCAACTTATAATACTGGTAACTCCAAGAACAGGTTACTTCTACATACTTACTACAATGCACAAACAAGGATCCAGCACATGGGTTGGTGCATTTGCAAAAGCCATCTCTGTTTAGGTAGACAGTATTGATAAAAAGTACAGCCAACTTCTTACAAGACACCACAAGATGTAATTCTTCAACAGACTTACTGGCTCCTAAGCTGTGATTGTTTGTCAGCTCCTGCTGCATGTACCCTACTGTATGTGTAATTAGTCAGATCTAAGAGTCTCACTTTACCATCTACAGATAATCAGATATCTCACACCCTCTCCCTAATGAATGTTTCCTGAACTATACTGTGTCATGTACTTTTGGTCATTTGATAGCTGTCATTTCCTACCTTATCTTTTTGATGACCACAACATTGTTTATAACAGTGGCTAATTTTCCTAGATTTTATTTGTGAGCCCTAGCCACAGAGGGAACATAGCATTCTGAAGCCTTACATTCTCTTGCTTCTCCATTAGCCATTAAAGTTATAATCATTTTCCTGTTCCTGTAACATATACAGGTGGTCCCCAGTTTACAGACAACCGACTTAGTTTCTATAACTTATTATTACAGGACAGAGGTATTATTATTACAGTATTACATTGTATTATTATTACCACAGTTGAGCCATTATAGTATTGTTATTATTATTATTCATCAGAGATCCAAATTACATACAAATCCAGTTTAAACACAGTTTCATGAACCTGGGGATTGTCTGTGTAGGGAGAGATATCAAAGGTAGTGACGGGCAACCTGTTTGACTGAGGGGTCTCATATGCGGTTCTGAGTCCTTAAACAGGCTCCACATATCTTTAAACGTTTTTCATTTTACTCAAAGTAAAAAGGTGATGTCACTGTACAAAAGGAATTAATTGGTAACAGAGGTATAGAGAATGAGAAGTGTTTAGGCTTACTTTTTGGTATTATTTGCTAGTTTTAGACATGTATAATGAACATGCTCTCCCACTGCAGAGAACCGGCTGGGGACTGCATGGGAAGTGCATGAGAGTTGCATGTGGCCCCAGGGCAATCTATGGCCCACCACTGATCTAAGGCCTTGCTTCAGCCAGCCTTGCCCAGTACCACACATTTAACTGGAGATTGAAGAAATACAACTACAGATGCAACCTCAATGAAAACTGTAGGGAACTGATGGTAAATAATAGACGAGTTTTTAATCAAAGGTTTTAATCAAAATTACTTTGTCTCTAGTTGACCGCCTCCACTCAACCGGTAATATTCTTAAATAGTTGACTGTTGCTAATGCTTGAAAAAATTCAATATTGTTTCCACAATTATGCCACTGCATAATTTAATATGTCTATATTTTAATTTATATTTCAAAATCCAAAGTATGTAGAAGATTCAACTTTGACCTAGAAGTATTGCTGTTAAATAGGTATATTAGTATATAAACATGGGTACTGAAAAATATAAAGTAATTATAGGGAGATACAAACAAGAAACCAAGTTTAAGAGACTGTGCAGTGTGTTCAGTGGAATGAAACATTTCTCTCAATGTTGTAGATGGGAATAAAGACAGAATGTCCATTCTGAGCACACCTATCATATGTGTGCAAAGCATATCAGCAGGCCCATTTTTTCTGGAGAATTACTCAGTAATCCTAAGAGGTTAGAGGAGTGGGTGTCATCCTGGTCCCTACCACACACTAGTGAGTGATTCCAGCTTTAATGGTGGGCGGCAGGGTAATCGCTAGGTGGCGTCGCTGACAAGTGTCGTCACACGCCGGAGACCCATGGCACCACACATGGCTTGTTGGAGAGCTGGTGAGAGAGCCTAGGGACCGGATCACTATCTAGTAAGTACAATGTGATACATAGCTAGGGTCATATGATTTATGTAACTAGAAATTACATAGGGTAAATTGAGTTACTGCGACAGTGGTGGGCGGTAAGGAAATTTTACAGTCAAAGTGGGTGGTAGGTATTAAAAGATGACGACCCCTGGTTAGAGTATAAAAGGTGTGAGGTGCATATGCACGCCACTACCAGAATCCCAGAATGCATAGAAAGTACTGTATACTGAGAAAGTGTTTGGGATGCCAGATCTGCTGACATATTGTGGACAAGTGTGCTCTAAAAGCAGGGGAGTAGGAACCCACAAAAATCCTGGGGGGTAGAGTATATACACAAAAATATATATTTATCTATCTATATATCTAATACAAGTGTGTGTTTGTATATATGCGAGCAGTTTGCAACTGTTGAGGCACGTAGGGCCGCAAGTGTGAGCCTTGCAAAGCGAGGCGAGCCATCAACGACCGCCGAGACAGGCTGCAATGAGCGCTGAAGAGCTCATTGCAATGCGTCCCTCGCAAAGCGAGGCGAGTAGTTGAGGCACGCGGGTCTTAGGCTGCAATGAGCTCCGAAGGCTCTCATTGCACTTCGAACCTTGTGAAGCAAAGCGACCAGTTGAGGCACGCGGGACTTAAGTTGCCTGTAGGACTTTGAAAAAGAATTGCGGACCAAAGAATGCGGACCTCGAAATTCAAACTAAAAAAACTAAATATGCCTCAAATCAACTTAGAAACTCACAAACAGCACAGGGCAAGAGCAAGGGAGCCTGTGAATGAGGTTGCAAGTTAATTCAAACAATATTTGGCGACTTTTAATGAACGAAAAGAACCTGAGCAACAACAAAAAATGGCTGCCGAAAAAATGTAAACAAGACGGAAACGAGGCCCAAGGACGTAAAACTGCCCGAAGGACATAAAAACTACCCCGAAATAGTACAACTTAATGCAACACAGTAACGGGCAGTAACTTTTAACCAAAGCAAGTAACACTTCAAACAAGGCTGTAACACAATCCAAGGCTGTAACACTGATCGCAACGCCCCTAAACTACATTGGGGCACAGACTTGCAATGAGTGCCGAAGGCAAGCATTGTGAGCGCCTAAGGCGCTTAGCGCAGTGCTCGGCATGAGCGCCGAAGGTGCTCAAAGGGCCATAGACTTACAATTTACAATTTTATTGCCCCGTCAAGTTGCTAGTATATATAGAAATATATATGTGTGTGTGTCTGGATATGTGTGTGTGTGTACATGTGTGTATGTATATACAGTGGATATAAAAAGTCTGCACACCCCTGTTAAAATGTCAGGTTTCTGTGCTGTAAAAAAAATTAGACAAAGATAAATCATTTCAGAACTTTTTCCACCTTTAATGTGACCTATAAACTGTACAACTCAATTGAAAAACAAACTGAAATCTTTTAGGTAGAGGGAAGAAAAAATATAAAAATAAAATAATATGGTTGCATAAGTATGCACACCCTTAAACTAATACTTTGTTGAAGCACCTTTTGATTTTATTACAGCACTCAGTCTGTTTGGTTATGAGTCTATCAGCATGGCACATTTTGACTTGCCAAGATTTGCCCACTCTTCTTTGCAAAAACACTCTAAATCTGTCTGTCAGATTGCGAGGGCATCTCCTGTGCACAGCCCTCTTCAGATTACCCCACAGATTTTCAATCAGATTCAGGTCTGGGCTCTGTCTGGGCCATTCCAAAACTTTAATCTTCTTCTGGTGAAGCCATTCCTTTGTTGATTTGGATGTATGCTTTGGGTCGTTGTCATGCTGAAAGATGAAGTTCCTCAGCTTTCTAGCAGAAGCCTGAAGGTTTTGTGCCAATATTGACTGGTATTTGGAACTGTTCATAATTCCCTCTATCTTAACTAAGGCCCCAGTTCCAGCTGAAGAAAAACAGCCCCAAAGCATGATGCTGCCACCACCATGCTTCACTGTGGGTATGGTGTTCTTTTGGTGATGTGCAGTGTTGTTTTTGCGCCAAACATATCTTTTGGAATTATGGCCAAAAAGTGCAACCTTGGTTTCATCAGACCATAACACCTTTTCCCACATGCTTTTGGGAGACTTCAGATGTGTTTTTGCAAAATGTAGCCTGGCTTGGATGTTTTTCTTCGTAAGAAAAGGCTTTCGTCTTGCCACTCTACCCCATAGCCCAGACATATGAAGAATACGGGAGATTGTTGTCACATGTACCACACAGCCAGTACTTGCCAGATATTCCTGCAGCTCCTTTAATGTTGCTGTAGGCCTCTTGGTAGCCTCCCAGACTAGTTTTCTTCTCGTCTTTTCATCAATTTTGGAGGTAGCTCCAGTTCTTGGTAATGTCACTGTTGTGCCATATTTTCTCCACTTGATGATGACTGTCTTCCCTGTGTTCCATGGTATATCTAATGCCTTGGAAATTCTTTTGTATCCTTCTCCTGACTGATACCTTTTAACAATGAGATCCCTCTGATGCTTTGGAAGCTCTCTGTGGACCATGGCTTTTGCTGTGGGATGTGACTAAGACAATTTCAGGAAAGACCAACTAGAGCAGCTGAACTTTATACGGGGTTAATCAGAGGCACTTTAAATGAAGGCAGGTGTATGCTGACTCCTATTTAACACGATTTGGAATGTGATTGCTTAATTCTGAACAGCTACATCCCCAGTTATAAGAGGGGGTGCAGACAATTGAGTTGTACAGTTTATAGGTCACATTAAAGGTGGAAAAAGTACTGAAATGATTTATCTTTGTCTAATTTTTTTACAGCACAGAAACCTGACATTTTAACAGGGGTGTGTAGACTTTTTATATCCACTGTATATATATATATATATATATATATGTTTGTGTGTCTGTGTGTATATATATATAATATATGTGTGTGTGCATATGTAAATATATATGTGTGTCTGTGTGTGCATATATGTATATATATATATATATATATATATATATATATATATATGTGCATTTATGTTAATGTGTGTGTATTTATATATATATATATATATATATATATATATTTATATTTGTTGTATATATATATATATACACACATGATATATATATAAATATAAATATATATATATATATATATATATATATATATATATATAAATATGACATACATATAATAGCTGTCAAATTACGAATCGTTGTCACGCCAGCGAGCAGAAATGAGTGCCGAAGGTGCTCCTGCGAGCCTCGCAAAGCGAGGTGAGCCATTGAGGCATTGAAAAACGCGGGACTTCGGAAGCGCAGGATCGCCTTAGGCTGCAAGAAGTTGAGGAACGCGGGACTTAAAGGCCTCAGAGGCTGCAACACCTGCAACAGCATGAGGCACCACTAACCAAACACTGCCATGAAGACCAAGGAACCCTCCAAACAAGTAAGGAACAATGTTGTTGAGAAGTCAGGGTCAGGTTATAAAAAAATATCCAAATCTTTGATGATCCCCAGGAGCACCATCAAATCTATCATAACCAAATTGAAAAAAAAACATGGCACAACAGCAAACCTGCCAAGAGACGGCCGCCCATCAAAACTTAGGGACCGGGCAAGGAGGGCATTAATCAGAGAGGCAGCACAGAGACCTAAGGTAACCATGGAGAAACTGCAGAGTCACACAGCTGGAGTATCTGTACATAGGACAACAATAAGCCGTACGCTCAAGAGAGTTGGGCTTTATGGCAGAGTGGCCAGAAGAAAGCCATTACTTTCAGCAAAAAACAAATGGCACATTTTGAGTTTGCGAAAAGGCATGGGGGAGACTCCCAAAATGTATGGAGGAAGGTGCTCTGGCCTTATGAGACTAAAATTGAACTTTTCCGCCATCAAAGAAAACGCTATGTTTGGCGCAAACCCAACACATCACATGACCCAAAGAACACCATCCCCACAGTGAAACATTGTGGTGGCAGCATCATGCGGTGGGGATGTTTTTCAGCAGCTGGGACTGGGAATCTGGTCAGAGTTGAGGGATGGTGCTAAATACAGGGATATTCTTGAGCAAAACCTGTACCACTCTGTGCTTGATTTCAGGCTGGGACGGAGGTTCACCTTCCAGCAGGACAATGACCCCAAACACACTGCTAAAGCCACAGTTGAGTGGTTTAAGGGGACACATGTAAATGTGTGGGAATGGCCTAGTCAAAGCCCAGACCTCAATCCAATAGAAAATCTGTGGTCAAACTTAAAGATTGCTGTACACAAGTGCAAACCATCCAACATGGAGGAACTGGAGTAGTTTTGCAAGGAGGAATGGGCAAATATCCCAGTGGTAAGATGTGGCAAGCATCTTATCGAAATTGACTTGGAGCTGTGATTGCCGCAAAAGGTGGCTGTACAAAGTATTGACTTTAGGGGGGTGAATAGTTGTTGCACATTGACTTTTTCTGTTATTTTGTCCTATTTGTTTATTGCTTCACAATAATAAAAAAAAAAAACATCTTCAAAATTGTGGGTATGTTCTGTAAATGAAATGATGCAAATCCTCAAACAATCCATGTTAATTCCAGGTTATAAGGCAACAAAACACGAAAATGCCAAGGTGGTGTATACTTGTGCAAGGCAGTGTAAATTGAATTAAACCATTCAGGGGCTCAGAATTTTCACATTTTATTGTGAGACATAAATAAGAACAATAATTAGATCAAATAACATAGCATTTTATTTCACTTTAACTGTACTCAGAGGAATTGAGAGCCCAATGGGATGGTGGCAATGTAGAGGAGGAAAAGAAGGAAATAGGTTATTACTATGAAGTGGAATTCTCTTCCATTAGAACATCAGACACAAGCTATACTTTGGTTCTTGTAAGCACAAGTCACACTTTGGTACTTGTAAGCACAGGCTGCACTTTGGTTCTTATAGGCACAGTCTACACTTTGGTCCATATAGGCACAGACTGCACTTGGGTTCTTAAAAGCACAGGCTGCACTTTGCTCCTTACAGGCACAGGCTACAGTTTGGTCCTTGTAGGCACAGACTGCACTTTGGTCTTTATAGACATAGTTTACACTTTGGTCCTTATTGGCACAAGCTACCCTTTGATAATTATAGGCACAGTCTACACTTTGATTCTTGTAGACATAGGCTGCACATTGATTCTTGTAGGCACAGAATACTCTTGGGCTCTTGTAGGCAAAGACTGCTCTTGGGCTCTTGCAGGCACGAACTACACTATGCCACAATATAGAACTTTATTCCACTTTATGAATGACAGGATGTGGGGTGTTGCGAATGTGTTGAGTTCTGAGCAAGCGTCGAGTTCCAAGCCAATTTATTATCAGTGAGATGCATTGAGTCTCAAAAATTTTGATGACGAGGACGAGGTACCACTGTATATATAAAATAAAAAATATATATATTTATCACTTTTTGTTTTCCTTGATATGTTTAATTTCTACTAATAACTAATAATTGTGACCTAGTCACTTAATATTAATTTTTAAGCTTCAGACTACTCAAATAGTGTATATGAGTCGTAAGTATTATAGTAGTCTGAAGCTTAAATAAAAATATTTTGTGACCAAGTCACTTTTAGTAATTATATACCACTTGGCTATAAAAAAAACTAATTATAAGGCTTAATATGTGCCTTTTCCTATTTTCAATAATTGACAGTGCCTCTAGCACACTTATGCTCGACTTTCCAGTCAGCTCCTTCCCTTCTACTCCTAAAATCCTGCCTAAGTGAAGCTCAGTGTGGCATGTGAGTGATCGCGTGCTCAACCACAGGTGCTTAATTATTGGGGTCCAGATGAGGGTGGCCCCAGAAGCACACAAAAAAAGAAACACAAAAAAAATAAAATAAGGCAGCACTAGCTAGCCAGAGCTGGGCCCTGGTGCATTGCTACAATTCTAGATCCGCCTCTGGTAAGACCCAAACTCTTAACCTATATTGTACCATTTCCTGCCCCAATTGCAGAGGTTGGTAGGTGGGAGGAAGTTAGGGCTAGTGTTTTCATACTTTTATTTGAGCGTGATGATGTTAGCTCAGTGTCTATCAGTTAGCGTCTACAAGATGTTTTATAGTGTCCTCATTGGCTGGGTAGGCTTAGCGAGCAGATTGGTTGTGAGATAGGGCCATTAGCAACTGTTACACTTATTGAACTGGGTGCAGAGTGTTAGGGTGGTAATTAGCTTCAATTAATGCTCCCTAAGCAACGCTAATGTGATCAAGGGCAAAATCAAGTCATATAAGAAAATGGTACTGGTAGTAAAGAATATTTATTGTGTTTATATCTTTTATTTGCGTTTCAAAAACATTATTAAGCTTAGTTGCACAAAACATCAAACATTTTGGCCACGCCATACTCTATTACTATTTATAGTACAGGATAGCCTTTTAGTACTGCTTACAAATATATTATTATTTAGTGATATGCTGTATATACAACGTGATAAACCTTTCCAGAGGTAACACGACAACATAACCCAGCACATAATAAGGCTTTAACTGTAAATCATTGCGTTTCCCTATTTGATAAAGGCTGTAATTTACCCCTTGTGTGATCACTTGTTTCTCTGTGATGTAAATCATGTCAATGTTGTTGTCCCTAAATGGTTCAGAATGTCAAATAAAACATTGCTTTTACCTTGAAGAAAAATGTTTTTTGAGTGGATAAAAAAAACCAAGAAGCAATTCATGTGGATTAAAAGCAATTGTTCGGTTGCCCCTAGCAACAGAATGTAGATGCAGCCAATCAGCTAAGTTGATATATTGTTTTGACATGCATATATATATTTCTATCATAAATAGCAACATAGGCCTAATAACAGTTGGAATTAAAGGTTCAACTAATGTAGTTTCAGCGTGTCATTTGAAAAAGTACATGCAGAAGTGTTCTTTTTATCAAATGGATAGAAAGTACATATTGCGGCACATGCATGAGTGATAGCCATTTTGTGCAAGACACCATGGAAATGGAAGTAATTGCACTTTCATTAGCCAATTTACTCCAATGTATGTATTTTAGCAATAAAGTACATTTGAACTCAGTGCAAAGAAAATACCAATGGATTCCATTACACTAAATGATAGATAATTGAGATCCTCACACACATTGATCATTTCACTGTTTTAATGCTGAAAATACCGAAATATAATTATTCCAGGTCAAAACTCCCCCTAGTATTTTACCTGAAACATACACTGTTCAGATTACATTTTTATGGACATAATTCGTATTACACCCTTAGATCATGAGGTGAGTGAATATAAAACATTAATCCAGAATATACACAGTAACACTGTAGCGAATATGATGCCTCAGGTATTTACACAGAGAGTATCATTTTAGTATATTTGTTGTTGTTTAGTCATTCAGTCGTGTCCGACTCCTCTCCCTGACCCTATGGACCAAAGCATGCCAGACACATCTTGTGCTAATCCAAGGTTTTCAGGGCAAAGGTACTGGGGTTGGTTGCCAGTTCCTTCTCCGGTCGACCGTGATTTGGCTGACCTCTATGTTATGACCTGCCCATCCTGGGTGACCCTACATGGTATAGCTCACAGCTTCATTGAGGTACACAAGCCCCTTCACCACGGCAAGGTAGCGATACAGAAGGAGATTTCAGTATAAATAGGTTTAAAATGTATAGACACCAAGAATTCATGCAGGATATAAATAAGTTTTAATGTTGTGTTGTTGTTAAGTTGTTCAGTCGTGACCATGAACCTATGGACTGCAGCAGGTTAGGCACATATGTCTCTGGTTGTGTTTATCCATACATTTTTCTTGGCAAAGATACTGGAGTGGGTTGCCAGTTCTTTTTCCAGTGGACCACAATTTGTCTCACCTCTCTGCCATGACCTGCCCATCTTGGGTGACTGTACATGGTTTAGCTCAAAGCTTCATTGAAGTACACAAGCCCCTTCACCACGGCAAGGTAGCAATCCAGAAGGGGAGTAATGTTGTATACACACATAATCAATGCAATAGACTTTGTACATGAGTTTCCTATCCCCAGATTCAAAAAGCTTTACAGCAGGGTCTTCAAAGCAGATCACTGAAGGGTGTAGTGTATTTTTATGGAGAAATGTGTCACAAGACCAGATTATGCCACATTTAGAAAATCATCTATGTAATATATGTGCTGGAGGTACATACTGCAAATGCAGTTTTATGATTGATTTTATGAATATATTTTTACTGTACTTTATATGGGTAGTATATTTATTTTCTAGCATTCTCCTTCCTTTTTTATCATACTTTGTAGGACCTCTCTGATTGCTATCTATCATATAAACAAAAGCTGTATGATCCAGCCCTTGTGATTTGCAGACAATCAGAAGGCATACTTCATGAGCCAGTAGTAGTGTGAGTAGTCTATGAAATATGTGGTAAGAGAGGGCAGTGGTTGTTGGGATGTGAGTTGTGAAGTCATATGTATATGTAACAAATGCAGCTAGATTTATAGAGCAACTGTAATTTGTGATGTAACAAACTAACAACTATGCAAACCATAAACATAATCTAATTTTGAGATTAAATCTTAAATGTTATCACACTGTGCTTGTGTTATGGGCACTTCCATCTTGCAGTGCTAATTGATATCAGTCATTTAACAGAACTGAATAGAGATGTAATATTAATCCACAGTTCCACTAATTCCTTTCAGTTGTTTTATCATATTAAGTACAAAAGTAAATGCCTACCACCAATATATCTAAAGTTAATATAAAAGAAATAGAATTTAAAGCCTGTATTTATTATTTTAAACTCAAAACATTTTGCCCGAACATATCATGTTCTTCATAACAGCATACTATAACTATGACACTTTTCAGCCATGTTGTACAGGAGTGTGTAAAACAACGTAATTTGAACACAAGGGTGAACTGGAAATATATCCTATCATATTCCGGTCCAGTTAATATGTATTATTCTTTTTGCAAAAAGTTTAAAATTAAATGTAATTAAGTCTTACATGTGCTCACATTCAGCTTTATTCAATTGCTGCAATTTTGAGATCCAGGCTCACAAGGGATGTTAGGTCTTAGAATTAATAGCACAACATTCTCAAACTCGCAAATTGGCATAAATAAATATTTTATTTCATGTTTCATTCCCGTCCAAAGTCCAACGGGCTTCAACCTCCAAGCCCGGACTTGGAATCAAACCTCCATATTTCATTGAAGTACTACATGCTTGAACAACGAGTTACGGGCTTGGAGGTCATTCCAGCCTGTAGGACTTTGGATGGAAATGAAACATGAAATAAAGTATTTGATTATGGTGATGTGCGAACTTGAGAATGTTGTGCTTTTAATTCTAATGTCACCCATTGAACACCCATGTGTTCCCCATCATTCACAATGCTTTATTGATTCTATATTTGCCTTTAAAGTGCTCCAATGTTTTGGGCTTGAACCACGAGTTACAGGCTTGCATCCGCGATCATGTTCAAGCCTGCAAATGCTACTGTCCAGAGCATGGTTTCTGAATCTCACGACCGGCGCCTAACGTGCGGGCCCGTGCCATTGGAATAGCAGAGTAAAAGTAGAGCAACGGGAGGACGCAACTCGATCGCAGCCATTTGTCTGTTTGCGATCGAGTTACAGCCCTGAATTGAATAAGGATGATTGTAAGTAGATTCTGTTGGATTTCAGAAGCTGGATCATATAGGCATTACTATATTTTTACTTTTATTTATAAAAATAAAGTACAACACTGAAAAAAAAAGGCAATGTGTATTGCATGGGTGTAGAAACTGGGACAAATCCCCCCAGATTTTTCTATACTTGTATGTATGTATAAATTAGCTATTTTATGTCCTGTGTATACAATGAGCTGTATCCCCCCCCAGAATTATTCTGGCTCCTACATCCCTGTATATATGTTAACACTTCAATAGGGTACAGGTTTCACCAAATCAAGTTAATATTTAGAACAAAAGAGTTCCACATAAAATGTGTTATTTTTCTTGAAATATCACATATATAGGGGGGCGGAGCTTGCGTCTGCTGGAACTGGACGTGTTTTTGCTGAGCTCCTGCATCAAGCTCTGTATTTGGGCTTTTTAACTGCCCTGGAGCTTTAAAATAGTGCTAAACACCCAATATCAGTTGGGGGAGGACGAGGGGGTAACCCATAACCCAGTGGGACCCTTAAACGGCACCTACGGAGGCACAGGTACGAGAGAGGCTATACCAACCTATTTACTTCCCTTCTCCTGCTGGGAACTGAAAGGGGGAGAGGACAACAGAGGTCTTGACCCAGTTGGGGCACTGAAGACACGGCTGGGAGTTGCTGGGGGACCTGGACGGAGCAGATCCAGGGGCAGTGGGCACTGCAGAGATCTTGGGACCGGACGGTGGCCATTTTTGCTCACCACGAGGCTGGAGCTGGAGAGGAGGCCTGGGTTCTGTGAGTACCTCATGGTGGTGGCGGGGGTTCCCAGGGACTGCCGGAGGTGGATGGCTCCAGCCGGAGGGGCCCAGGGAAGCTTTGATCCCAACTGAGTATAATCTAAGGAGTGGCAAGGCGGGGGGAAAAGCCCGCAAAACTGGGGGACGCCATTTTAGAATTCAGGCCTGGAGAAGAATCTACAGCCTATGCTCACCCAATGTCCCTGAGATCCTATACCGGGTGAACCATCTGCAAAGTAAGTACTGGAGGGGCTAGAGGAAGAAACAGGAAGATCTGGGGTGGCCACTTCCCAGCTATATTAAAAGGGGTAATGAGGCCCTTATTAACATCTTACAGCAGGAGTAAGACTGCTACAGCTGGAAATGTGATTAATGAAGGGAACCTACTTTTCCTACAGTCTTGATACCTCATATCTGGCTCTATCCACTCAGGCCTATAGACATGATTACATTTACTGACAACTCAGAAAACTAACAACTCATTCCAAACATACTACAAGCTATCTTCATGGCCCCTGGCTACATTAATCTACATTTAACTTCTATGTGCCATTGATGCTGAACTACGGACATTGTTCACTTGATAGCTGCACTTGGAACACCTCTGCCTCTTAAAATTACAACCTATACATCATACATTTTGCTGTTGGAGTGACACTTTTGCAGTACCAGACTACAAAATCATTTGAAGGTGACGCTCCTAAAGGAAGCACAGAAGTGGCACAAGCACACTCACTTCAACACCCCAGCCTGAATGGGACAACAGAATGGACTGAACCCACGAGTAATAACCTGGCCACAATTCCTGCAAACACACCTTTCTCTTCCGTCTAACAGCCTGTAAAACGAGTTCCTCCATTTTTGGGGCACCCCCGCCGCAACGAAGCCTGTGGCCTATCTCTACCAACAGGCAGACAACAGGGCCCACAGACTCCCTACTCACACAGAACCCACCGGGAGAAGACGCAAAAAGCCAATCCACAAACAATAAGGGCCAAGAAGACCAAACAACCACGGAATGTTCAGCACTCTCCAAGAACGTTGAATAAACCTAAAGAGATGTAAGAAAGAAAAAGTGCCGCAACATAGGGATGCTAACATTAGCACTGGGACATACTAAGTGACCCCTTATCACTGAGAAAAATCGAAACCATAGAACTCTCAGATGGCAATGCGTTGCACTAGGAAAAACAACAAGGGAATTCAATCTTACTGCTTGCCAAAGTGTTCAACGAACACTCCAACCAATAATACTACCATTGCCACAGTCCACGCAACTGCTCACAAGGAAATGTCGGCGCCTAGCACCAAAAGCGACATCCAAGACTTAAAAGAATTAATAACCAACTTTAGAGAAGAAATCAAATCTGACATACAGAGAGTGAAACGGAACTATCCACAGAGATACAAAATGTGGACGATAAAACAACACAGCTAGAAACAAAAAATTCAGATATCATACAACATAACAGCAGGCTAGAAGAAGAGATCTTGGCCTTGAAAGAAGAACAATCAAGGCAGCAGCTACAGCAAGAAGACTTAGAAAACAGATCCAGATGACAAAACATTAGACTGAGAAACGTGCCGGAGACAGTCAAAGACCTCCATGCGTACCGAAGCGATCTTTGTGACATTCTCCTCCCAAACACCCACCCGGAAAATATGAGAATGGACAGAGTCCACAGAGCCCTAGGCTTCCGACCTTCACCACAAGAACGCCCAAGAGACATCATAGCCAGATTCCACTACTACTCCACCAAAGAACTATTTATGAAGGCCGCAAGGAAAGGCATTCCTCCCATTGAGGGTCACCAGCCTCTGCTCTTCTCTGATCTGTCTCCGGTAACCCTTGCCAAAAGGAGACAAATGAAACCTGTACTGGACTGTATCTTAGCGCAAGGCTGGAGGTATACGTGGGGGTTCCCATTCCGCCTCAATGTCTCCAGGGAGGGAAACATTTTCACTGTCAGAACTCCAGAGGAAGGAATCAACTTGTTGGCAGAATTGAACATCAGAGTCAACGACGGAGAGAATCTACACACATCAGAAAGCCCCAGAGAGAGGAGACCTCCCTTGAACGAAGACAGAGACTTAACACAATAAGTTGCCATCTTGTATTTACCCTACTACTCTGATAATCAATGCTATTTAAAAGTTAAATGAGTAGGACCAGTAACACAGTAATCACACCAGTGAGAGAGGGAAACGTCTAAAGCACATCATAGATAGACAACCCAGGCCATAGAGGCAAAGACACAAGACACTTAAAAGGCATCCCTACGGGTGCTAACAAATAGCCACATACCCCCACAAAAAGTAAAGTTTGGGCGGTCCGGTTTAGTGTCAGCTTAGAGACACTAATTGGCCCACCAGTAAAATAATAAGAGGACAGCAACCGCTCTCCTCATAGTAGTATAAGTTACTACGCTCTATTTAACCAAAGAACAACAGAAATTTAAACTACACTAGGAATTCTCTTGACCACCAGAGAGACGCACCAACAGACTCTCAAACCTAGGCTTAGTACCCAGAGTAGCCATAGGGACCTCCTCTAGAGGAGGAGAAGTTGTCCGTACAGTTATTAGCCCAGGTTTTGTTGACCACATAGAATTGTGTATATACAGTTGCTTCGTTAACTACTGTTTCTCTCCTTGAGTACAGACACTCTCACACGCATTTGACTGCTGAGCGGTTTTCGGGGCGGAGACCAGCAGGAGGCACAGGAACACTAGACCATACGCATCCTGGAAGGTGAGACAACCAACCGCACTCACCTCAGTAAGAAATATGGACATTGTCATAGCGTAACATAATGCTCATGGACTGAACGAACCAGTCAAGAGGGGGGTGGCCTTGAGGGACTATCAAAAATTAAAGCTAGACATTGTAATGATTCAAGAAACTCATTTTAGAAAACAAGCAGTACCAAAATACTGGGGGGGGAGTCTTCACACAGGCGTTCCACGCTACCTCAGAAGCCAAACAAAAGGGAGTCACCATTTTGTTCCACAGAAGACTCAACTTCCAACTAAGTAAAACCCAAAGGGACAAAGAAGGCAGGTACATAGCAGTTCATGGGACAATACATGAACGGAAGGTCACACTTTTGAACATATACGCCCCGAACACAGACCAAACACCATTTTTCCAGAAAATACAAAAACTCACAGATAGTTGGGATGACGGGCTTAAGATAATAGGAGGAGACATGAATGCGGTTTTGGATCCATCCAAAGACAAGTCAAACGACCCAGACTCACACAAAACCCCCACGGCGACCAAAGCACTCAAAAAACTACTAAATTCAAATTGTATGATTGACACCTGGAAAATATGAACCCCACAGAAAGAGAATACACATTTTTTTCAGCTAGACATGGGTCGCTTTCCAGAATAGATTACATCCTGATTCAACAAAACATTGCAGGGAACCTAACCGAGGCCTCAATATGTCCCATAGAATGGTCAGACCACAAACTGGTCAAAATTTCCTTGAGAGACCTTCTACCGAAGTGAAATAGTCCGACGTGGACATTAAATCCCGGCATGCTAAACGACCCAACCACACGCGAAAAAATTAGGGCGGAAATCACAGAATATCTTGATCTCAACAAAGTAGGCGAGATAAACATAGACGGAATTTGGGCAGTCCACAAAGCAGTAATCAGGGGAGTCTGCATACAAATTAGTTCGATCAAGAAAAAAAAGGACCAAGCACAAATTTCACTACTAAATCAGAAAATATCAGAGGCCCAAAAACTATACGGTAAAGACAAATATCGACACACTTACGAGAAGGTACTAGGATACAAACAAGAACTCAACTCTATACTGAGAGGAAAAATGGTCACTTTATTACAACGAACCAAAGCCATATTCTTCAAAAACGCAAACAAGCCTTACAGAATGTTGGGCAATAGACTAAAAGAAAAGAGAGCGAACTCATTCATTGCCAAACTAATCACCAAAAATAAGCAAATAGTCTTTAAACCAGATCAGATAGTAAGCGAATTCAGGCAATTTTATGCTGACCTTTACACCAAATCCGGCAACTCGGGTACCCCAACTCACAAACTAGAAATCGAAAACACACTAAGTAGCATAAATATACCACACCTAGACCCCGCTAAAGCCAGTTCCCTATTAGAGCCCATATCGGTCAAAGAAATACATGAGGCGATCAAGACAACAAAAGCACACGGGGCCCCGGGCCCAGACGGGTACTCGAACCACTACTACAAATATATGAGTGACCTACTCAGCCCTACCTTGCACAAACTATTTAAAGCTTCTTAGAAGGTGGGAAAATAAAACCGGAATTCTTAGAAGCCAAAATAATAGTTATCCCTAAACCAGGAAAAGACCCAACCCAATGTGCTAGCTATAGACCAATTTCCCTGATCAACACCAACTTAAAAATATACACAAAAATGTTGGCGTCTAGACTAGCGGAACTGATTCCTGAGATAATACATCCGGACCAAGTAGGCTTCATAAGGGGTAGGGAAGCGCCAGATAACACTAGAAAGATCATTGACCTCATTGACATAACTAGCAGAGGAGAAAGCCACGCAATGGTGTTAGCACTTGATGCCGAGAAGGCTTTTGATAGATTAGACTGGACATTTATGAACTCAAAACTGATCAAATTTGTTTTACCGGAAGGTTTTCTCAAAAGCGTCTTATCACTATATTCGTAACCAACTGCTCAGGTAACTTACCAAGGACACAATTCGCAAAAACTCAAAATCACGAGAGGTACACGACAGGGGTGCCCACTGTCCCCACTGCTGTTCGCCCTTAGTATAGAGCCCCTAGCAATAGCTATTCGCCAACACACAGACATATCAGGAATACCGGTCGGCCTGACAGATCACAAAATAAGCCTCTTCGCAGACGACATTCTCCTAACAATCTCAAACCCCCTAGTCAGTCTTCCCAACTTATTCAAACTCTTGTCTGAATTTGGCCCACTGTCGGGGTTCAAAGTAAATACGAGCAAAAGCAAACGCCTAAACTTATCCCTCCCACCCACTATGGAAAAGCAACTAACCAACAATTTTCCGATAAAATGGTCCCCAAAATCTATCAATTATCTAGGCATACAAATTACTAAATCGACTAAGGCCCTATATGAAGCGAACTACCCAACCCTCATTAAACAAATAACAAGAGACCTGCACAGGTGGTCAGAGCTAAAGATCTCATGGCTAGGAAAACTACATGCCATTAAAATGAACATACTCCCCAAACTACTTTACCTGTTTAGGACCATACCAATATCAGTTTTGGCAAAAGAATTGAAAACGATACAAAAAATGTTGACAAGCTTTCTGTGGAACAACAAAAAACCTAGAATAAACAGAGAAACAATTACCGCAACTAAGAAAAGAGGCGGTCTGGCATTTCCAGACATCCCCCGTTACTTCAAAGCAGCTAGACTAGCCCAATTAGCAAAATGGTTTGTCAGAGACTCCGCCCCAGTATGGTTCCAGATAGAGAAACACACACTGAGGACCAACGACTTAATCATGCATCAATTACCATGGCTCTCCATCCAGAAGGGCTTTAAGCTACCCCAATCACTACCAACTAGTGTGAGGCACACAATAACCTTATGGAAAGACATAAATAGGAGGACCATGCTTCTAAACCCAGAATCCGGGCTTACTCCCTTGTGGCCCCAATCGGCCAGCCCCAAAATAAATACTAATGACCAATATAGCTAGTGGACCGAAAATAACTGCTCAATTGCGGCAGATTTACCTGTAGTTAATCAAAAATGGTCCACTACTGCATTCCTAGACAAAAAACACCTACCTCCAGGGGAATGGCTTAACCTACTCGCTATAAATCAAAGACTAACTCAAACCATCAGGAACAAAGGTGGACAAAACAAATCCATATTCGAAAAGTGTTGCATTAATTACCCAGGAGGGAAAGGCAATATTTCCACAATATATAACAACTTATGCGAGTTAGCCAAGGACCAATGGAACAACATTCTGAAACAAGCAAAAAACTCCTCACTTAATATAATTCTGAAAGAAAATTCATATAAAGTGGTACCTAACCCCAGTTAGAATGCACCTAGGAAACCCGGGGATTAGTGATATATGTGAAAGAGGATGCAATCAGAAAGGGACTCTAATTCATAAATTTTGGGAATGCCCTATGATTAAACACACTTGGGTAGATACATATAAAACATTAGAGAAACTATGTTGTCAGAGTTTTCCCATGAGACCAGGGGAAGCCATCCTGGGTCTACCGGTAGAGGGGTTGTCCAACTCGGAACAATTCCTAACCAACCAAACCATCTTAGCAGTTAGAAAGATAATAGCCGCCCACTGGAAAACACCCACCCCAACATATGTGATAATCCTAAACAAAATTGAGTTTGTTCGGTCCATGAGCATTTTGTCCGCTGAGGGGAATCATAACTACAAGCGCTGGGCCTCCTGCTGGGCCGCCTGGGAGACAAGGTTCGGCAGGGGAATGGGGTGAGTAATACTTCCCTCCTAAGGGCTCTAGAAAGGAAAACAAGACAAGAGAAATCTTAACTTATCCAACACCAATAGCCTATCACAGTTACCCAAGATCAGAGGCTACATCTACTAGGAGAGTTGATACCGGTCAGGGTCAGGACTATATGAGGACAGGAAACACAGTTTACAAAGTTCATCCCAGTGTTATGGGACTTCACTACTCATAGTTTCCCCCTTAGCCCCAATTCAGTTAAAAGTTACTTTCAGCAGACATAAAACTAGAAAACGGAAAAAGAGGAGGAGTTCTTGGACAGAAAGACGTTATATAAGAAGATAGATGTGATGAATATGCTCATTGTTATTTTCTACTTACCACGTCTAATGTGCTGTTTTTGTTTACTCAACGAGTTTTGTCTGACTGTCTAATAAAAATCATTTAAAAAAAAAAAAGAAGAAATATCACATATATAGTTGTGAGCAGGCGGGTTGTTGTTAACGCTGTGGGCTCGCGTAGCGAGCCTGCGGCCCTTGCGAAGAGAGGGCCTCAGTTGCCGAAGGCGCTCCATGCCAGCAACTGTGGACCTCGCAAAATTTACGTACTTACAAGAAAGAAATATGAGATGCAGGACTTACAAAAAAAAACATTACGACCTCACAAAAATACGACCTTACTGCCCGAAACCTGCGCACATGAAAATATTAAAAACACAATAAATACACACAACAAATACATAAAAAGCTTACCTACAGCAAGGGGGGGCACCCAGGACCTGGAAAAATGAAAGTTACACCTCAATTTCACTCAAAATACAAGAGTTTAGACACCCGAAAATCCCCTAAGCGAGAGAAAAAATGGCCGCCGAAAAAACGAAAGCGAGGCTACAGGACTCTAAAGATGCAAAACACCACCAAACACCTACGGATTTTCCAAAAAAGACGGACGCCATCCAAGAACAAGGACGCCAAATCAGCCACAGACGCTTACCACACATTAGGCGCCACACTAACTTACACAATGCGGAAGTATACAGCTACCCTAACGGATTTGGCTCGCACACGCACAGCCCTTACAATCCTATTGCCGTCATTTTTTGACTGGCAAGTCGCTAGTTCTTTATAATTGCTAGGTGTTAAGTCCCATGTCAAGGAAAGCCCCAAGTTCATTGGATTCAGTGATTATTATTATTATTATCTCCAATTCATTGCAAATGTTATATTACGTTTGTATTATGAACTTTAATACCCATGCAAAATCACTTTTTACCACTCATTTGCTCTGAACCATTTTCCTTTTCTTCCTAGATGGAGAGATTACTATATAGTGTATGCAGAGGAAGGATTTTAAAAAGAGAGTGAAAAGTCACTGTCCAGCTGGAGAGAGCCCTGAGGTTCCTCTTGGATCTAGAGTTTATACATTGATGGTGTCCAGGGCTAGGACATAACCCAAAGCTTGGGACTCCATGTGGACCTATACCATAGCTGATCTAAAGTCCAGTCTTATTTTAGTTCTTCTAATGGTTTTATGCACAGAAAAACAAACTATTATTGGCATGCTGTAGTACATAATTGAAAAATATCACATAAATCCTTTTTAACTTCCTACATGATGTACTTTAAGTTTTTCAATATACTTATTTATGTAACTGTATTTACCTTGGCTAAAATAGCATACCTTTATCTGCGGGGCAGTGAGCTAATTACCATGTTGTTGGCTTATTTTTGGCTACCACGTGCTGATTTCTGTAAAGTACTTAATCTGCTGTTTTTCTCCAGATCTCCCACCTGCTTAATTATGAGATATCTGCCTACAGTAGGCTAATTTGTACTTTACATGATCCAGCCCTAGGTGTGATACGCTTTGAACGCTATTACAAATTTAGTTCTAATACATATAGTCTTATAATTATTCTAATATGGTTTAAAAGTTTGTTGTGTTTAATGCAGAAAATATCACACTTAGTGTAATTTTACTTAAAAGCAAATAATCATTTCTCAAGCTAATGATAACACTAATGTGGAGACCACGAGAATGAGAAAAAAAACAGCTAGAAAAATGGATATCTCATATACAAAACCACATCCAGAGTGGAGCCTTGCATGCAAATAAGTCCCTACAACAGTTTTGTATGTGTGTGTAACAGCGAATAGTAATTAACAAAATATGATTGTATAAATTGATCACAACCATTACAAGATTTTCCATTTCCTTTCCAATACCTCCACCTTTTGATGTCATATACATGCGTATCATGTAAAATAATAATTATGAATCTGTCTATTGTATTAGGTAAACACTTGTACAAAGTGTCTATGCTTGTTTTAATAACTAACCATATAATACTAACCACACACAAATTCATAATATTGAATTATTTTCTCCTTTCACTCAATGATATGTATTATAATAGATGCCAGGAAGTAAAAATATTTTCCTATTTGCCTTCTATAGTAGAACAAATAATAAGATGAATAATGCATATCACTAAGTAATATCTGTTTGCTGTTGACTAGTATTGTAATGCAATGTGATTTTTTTGTCTCACATGCTCATTTGTAAGCAGTATTCTCCAATTACATAGAAATGTGAGAATTATAGAAGGCTTTGAGACTTACCACAGATCTTATTATAACGAGTGAACAATAAAGATACACTGAATCTAAATTTTTATTTGCAGCAGTTCCCTAGGAAAACTGAGATTGAAGAAGAGAAGGTAACTTCCGGGCCCTTCATGGTGAGCCTTAATAAAAGTGTTAAAGAATTGAGGCCTTTAAATTCATAAAAGCAGCAAGATTATGGGAGGAATTTACTATAATGAATTGCAAGGAGCAGATATCTACAGCGGCTCATCCGGCATTAGTGCTACTCAGGTCTCCATGCGATTTACTAAATCGCTAGTATGAAAATCATATCCTGATTTAGCAATGTATATACATCCCTTATCCATCCTTTTATGATCAGAGTAGTAAATAAGTGTTATAGGGGGTCAGACGTGTACTGTTTATCAGTGCCGTCCATCAGTCTAGGTTAGCAATAGATCTATGATGACATATGGCAAAAACAAGCCCGGCAAAATTATACCATGTCGGGGTATGGTCACCTGCACTATATATAAATAAAACAGGTACCTAACGTGAACACATTAGCCCATTACCTACTATAAGCCCAGGTATTCCCGGGAACCCCCATCACTCTCCCCCATACATTGTGCTTTGGGGTATGGGCACATTAACCCCATTGGGATGCCTTTGAGGCCCCTAAATATAGCCATTGGGGTCCAGGAGGATGAAATTAATGAACTTAGTTAAAATATTTATATAAAACAAAACAAGTTTGCCTAAAGACTCCCATTAACATAATATCCATGAAAAACTAAAACGACACCAGTACTTTCCTATCTTTGGCAAACTCTGCACCTGTTTGTTTTAATTTCCACTTCTGCAACTTTAATATAACCTTTTACAGCATCATGACAACAATATCATAAAACTTTACTGTATTATTATAAAGTTCTACCATGTAATTATACATGTACTTTTGAAATTAAGGAACCAAAAAACTTCTAAAAATAATGGTAAATCCATGCTTGAGAAAAGGGCATGTGGGCCTGAAATTCTACATTGTTACACAATTTTGAGCCCACATGGTTAAAAACAGAGTTACTCTCTTTATTGCAGTTTCTTCTATGTGCAGTGTTACAGCAATATTATACAGTTCTATTATGCCACTGAACAAGGTTACAGCATTATTATACCGTCTACTATGGTATTGAAGCAGCATTATTATACTGGTCTACTATGTTATTGTAGAGTATTAGAGCAGTATTATATTGTTATACTATGCTCTTGTACACTATTATAGCGTAATAGTTATCTATTATGCTATAGTAGTGTATTAAAGAATTATTATACTGTACTACTATGCTATTGTTTAGTTTTACAGCATTATTATACTGTTCAACTGTGCTGTTGTAGAGTATCACAGCATTATTATACTGCTCTATTAGGCTATTGTACAGTGTTAACAACATTTTTATAAGGTTCTAGTATGTTCTTGCACAGTTTTATAGGAATATTTTACTGTTCTGCTGTGCTATTGTAGATTTTTACAGAATTATTATATAGTATGTATTAATTCTGACCATAAATATAAAAATTTGAGTTTTCAATTTTATGCTAAAATGAGTGTTCAAAAATTGCAGTTGAATTTTATAGATTAACCTGAGTTAATTAACATTGTGCTTTTATAGTGAAATGGAATCCATTTAAAAACTGGTTTATTTTGCACTCAATTTATTTTATTTTAACCATCCTTCGTCCAAGATTTAGATCTAAAAATATGGACAAAATATGTAGTTCTGTTGCTATTTGTTTTGTATAAAGAAATCCATATTTTGATGTCACGTCTGGAGAGCAATGTTAACCAAACCTCCATAAAACTCTTAGATCCAGAGTTGTAGCGCCTTATTTTATAGCAGGGAGGATTAAGATACTTTTCTAGCACATCATCTTTTTTATTTTTATAACTTTGTTTAATGTGCCGTCATTAGAAATGTGAGGGTGGAGGAATGCCGGGCTGGAATGCATTGAAACTGAAAACTTAATGACAGGAGACAAATCATATTGAAGAAAGCAAACACATGTACAAGGTCTGGACAGCTGTGCAACACATAAAAACCTTCTAATTGAGCTGTTTGGTATTGTCACTCCATTCTAGAAAGATTATTTACAAGTGTTACTCTGTCCGGATGGAGATCACAGAATTATCTCTGGGCACAACATCTGTCTTATTTTGGAAAGTGTTTTTGGCCAAGATTTCCTAAGTCATTGCAGCCCTTCACAGCATTCATTACACTATATTTGCTACTAACTTCTCATTTCCATGGCAAGCCTTTGTCAGGGTTGTGTTGTATTTCAAACTAGCTTCAAGGACTAACAAGGATTTCACTGAGCTTATTTTTCTCCTTTAAAACCATGGCAGCTATCCAATAATACTAATTGAAATAGTACCTATTCTAACAATTTTAACAGTTTTTATAAATTTATAATTGTTGCAAGTTATAAATAAAATGTTATGAATATACAATCAACCAGAGGATGAACAATATAATGAAAATAATCAACATATTGCCAAGAATTCTTTAAATCTTCTATTGCATTTGTTCCCTACCACATCTGATGGAAGACGGGTCTCACTCAGTCTTCTACCCTCCAAGTTCATACAATGACTTATTTCCTAATATTCCTATTCTATGAAAACTGATTTGCTGAATTTTAATTACACATATAATATGAGTGACACTTTCTTTCATATCACCAGTTTCTTCTTTCCTCAAGCTATTTCCCCATAAGATTTCTGAAGGACCATGATCTTATGCAGTTGATAACAAGCAAAATATTTTAGAAAGTTTAAGATAAAATAATACAACCTTTATTTTTTAAGTGTTTCATTTAATTTAGCCTTGATTAATGACATACATTTGCTCTTGCTCCTGGGAGGAATGTAAGGGACTTTTGATGAAGATAATGTGATAACATCTCTGTTCAGTTTTCTTGAAACTCTGTCACTATATAGAGATAATAGAACTAAATAGAATAGTAACTGCTAGTAGGATAGCCCAGGATAGAACACTCCATGGCACAAGCAGAATCTCTTAAATTTAAGATTTTCTCTAAAATGTATTATGGCTTACATCATTGCTAATTTTATTAGTTTCTTTGATTTTACAGTCTGCAATGGTCCTTTAAAACCGTGCACCAATTACTATAAAGGCTAATTTCTAATGTCTAAATTATTCATGACCTTTCGGGTGTGTGGTCTAAAGCATCATATAGCAGGGCATTGAAGTCGAGACTGCCTAGTGATCTATAGTGGTATTAGTGTAGCACTCAGGGGCAGATCTACCAATGCACTCCTATGGGGGGGGGAGGGCGTGCTGTATAATAAATAAAAAAAATTCCATTAAAACAAATGTCTGCAGTGTAGTAGCCCCAGGATTCCCACCACGGCCCAACCCGCCGAAGCTTCACTGGGACTCCCCTGTACCTCCTTGACCACACACACCCCTCCCAACCTAAAATGTGTGTGTCTCTTTAAAAAATAGCATTTCTACTGAAGCTCCAACTGCTGGCAGTGTGGAGAAGTTCAGCACACTGGGGATGTATATAAGGGAGGAAAGTAAGAGAGCAAGGACTGCAAAGTGACAGCAAAAAACAGGGGGATTGGTTCTGTGAGGGAGAAGAGAAGGAAATATGAATGGGTGCTATGTGAGATTGGGTGCTGGTCAGGGATGGGTCCTGAGAGGGAATGGTTGCTGACAAGAACTGGGTGCTATGTAGGGATGGATGCTAAGAAGGGTGGCTGCTGTGTGAGGGTGATGTTTATATATGTGTATATGTATATATATATATGTGTATATAAACGGTATGTGTACATACAGTATATATCTGTAGAGGATGTTGCAGGTAAGTGGAGTGTGTGCACCCTGGTGCTATGCTGCAGGCAGAGGGGCTTTGCAGAGGCAGGAGTGTTTGGATCTGGGCGGGGCCTAGCGCAAAACTATTTTTACATCCCCCCAAGGGGAGCCCAGGGTCCTCCATTCTCTAGCCACTAGCTGCACTGAAAATAGTATGATTCTTTCACATTGATATTCCAGAATCTTCTAGCTGAATACTGCAGATCTATGGATGTTTACTTTTTAGATTAGGGATAAAAAATAGTAAGACAAGGTATCCAATTAAACTAGATGTATCAATCAGCTGTTATGTTGTGTATTGATCAATTTTATCCTCATCTATGTTCTGATTCTTCAGGAATAGTTGGCTTTTGTCCATCTCCACAATAACTGGATCTGAATAGAGAAAGTGTTCAACCAGCATCCATAACTTGAGAAGAACGGAATAGATAAGTGAGTACTTTGCACTTACTGTTCATGTCAGGGGTATTGATTGCACTAAATTTATGGAGTCTATTCATGTAAGAGTATTCTCTAGTGTTATCTCACCTCTCAATAGCAAACCTTAGAGTTCACAACAATAGGAAGAATCTTTTTTATGCTAGTCAGAGACATTCTGTTATCTTGCTCACAAAAACACTCTTAGTGCAAATGGCTTCTATTTATCCAGTGGTTTATCATCAGATAAACTGCTCCACTTTCATATATATAGGACTAACTGCATTCCAAGAAATGCTTAGTAAAATAATGTTCCTGATTTTTTATTCTGAAAGGGAAATTTATATAAATGACCACTGTACCATATTATCATTGAAAACTGGATTTTGGCTATTAACCACTGATATTATTGACAGATCGACATCATACACATCAGTAAAATCACATTTAATAAATAGTATAATATATATGTGCACACAGGTCGGTATTGGATTTTTAATTATTCCGGTATATACCACAATCTATAGCTAGTGAAGGCTGACAGGGGTCTGGGTACACAGCCACACACCATCAATGCAGCCCAATGTATTTCAACCCTCACAAGATCTTTTTGGAGAACTGATGCCTAGTCTTGTTTTTTTTTTTTAATCTGCATTATTCAAATAGTTTTGTACCCTTAATAACACATAAGACAACAAAGAAGAGTACATGTGTGCACGATAAATAGTTTTTTTTATAAACAATCATATCACTAACCTAAAAGACCATGAAAGAATAAATAAATGCATTGAATTAATATATCAATCTACTTATCAGAATCTACAGAATGTACAGTATCTCACAAAAGTCAGTACACCCCTCACATTTTTATAAATATTTTATTATGTCTTTTCATGTGACAACACTGAAGAAATTAGACTCTGATGCAATGTAAAGTAGTAAGTGTACAGCCTGTATAACAGTGTAAATTTGCTGTCCCCTCAAAATAACTCAACAAACAGCCATTAATGTCTAAACTGTTGGCAAAAAAAGTGAGTACACCCCTAAGTGGAAATGTACAAATTGGGCCCAAAGTGTCAATATTTAGTGTGGCCACCATTATTTTCCAGCACTGCCTTATGGGCATTCACCAGAGCCTTACAGGTTGCCACTGGAGTCCTCTTCCACTTCTCCATGATGACATCACAGAGCTGGTGGATGTTAGAGACCTTGCACTCCCCACACCTTCCGTTTGAGGATGACCCACATATGCTCAATAGGGTTTAGGTCTTGTGACATGCTTGGCCAGTCCATCACCTTTACCTTCAGCTTCTTTAGCAAGGCAGTGGTCGTTTCGGAGGTGTGTTTGGGGTCGTTATTCATATTGGAATACAATGAACTGTAGCTTCCCAGTGCCAGCAGTACTCATGCAGGCCCAGACCAAAGATATATACACATATGTATATATGTGTATATATGTTTCCATAATATGTTGTGTTGATTCCCCCTATATGCGTTTACCTGATGATGTCAGATGCTGCCTCCACTCTCTCTGCATCGCTGTTTACGTTCAAACTGAGGGCTTCATCTCATATCAGTGTTTTTGTTCTCTTTGTGCCTTATCCGTTTATCTGTCATTAAGGGATTATTTCAACTACCTTTCCTCAGTATAGATGTATACTTTTGGTGGTGAAAGTGTCATGGTCTGGGCATGCATGAGTGCTGCCGGCACTCAGGAGCTACAGTTCATTGAGGGAACCATGAATGCCAGCATGTACTGGGACATACTGAAGCAGAGCATGATCCCCTCCCTTTGGAGATTGTGCCACAGGGCAGTATTTCAAAATGATAATGACCCCAAACACACCTCCAAGACCACCACTGCCTTGTTAAAGAAGCTGAAGGTAAAGGTGATGGACTGGCCAAGCATGTCACCAGACCTAAACTCTATTAAGCATCTTTGGGGCATCCTCCAACGGAAGGTGTGGGGAGTGCAAGGTCTCTAACATCCACCAGCTCCGTGATGTCATCATGGAGGAGTGGAAGAGGACTCCAGTGGCAACCTGTGAAGCTCTGGTGAACTCCATGCCCATGAGGGTTAAGGCAGTGCTGGAAAATAATGGTGGCCACACAAAATATTGACACTTTGGGCCCAATTTGGACATTTCCACTTAGGGGTGTACTCACTTTTGTTGCCAACGGTTTAGACATTAATGGCTGTGTGTTGAGTTATTTTGAGGGGACAGCACATTTACACTATTATACAGGCTGTACACTTTACATTGTAGCATGGTGTTATTTCCTCAGTGTTGTAACACATAAAATAATTACAAAAAGGTGAGGGGTGTACTCACTTTTGTGAGATACTGTATTTTTAAATTATGTCTATCTCAATCAAATTGAACTAATACACTCTCAAGAGTGGCATATAAATATATGACATAAAGGTTCAAACCTGTATCGTAAACAATACAAAAATAGTCTAAAACTAATTGTCAAATTGAATTAACTCCCATATATTGCAATAGTGTTACTTGTCATTCATTACCTATTCATACTAATTAGAAATGTAAGCACAATCATAATAGTCAAGTTCTTAAAAATAAAAAAATATAGAGTAAAAAATTAAAAACAACATAAAACTCTGTATTACAAATTCAATAAAATTAATGGTTAATAAAAAGTAAAAAAGACAAAAAATAGCAACAAAATGCAACTTTCAAAAAATACATAGATAATAAGATGTATGGTAGCCTGGTTTCTAAATCATAGTTAAAAAGGAAGGACCTCTATGGCACTGGGGTAGGACCTCCGTGGCTAGGTAGTATTTAGATACCACAAGGGTCCTTACAGGACCCTTATGGCATAGGGGTTAAAGCAGTGTGCAACAGGGGTCCATTAGAGCCTTAATAGTAGGGCTTAATTGATAGGTTCCACTGAGGACCTTCAAGGCACGCCAGGGAGTTCTAAATAGAACTCCTTAGTTCTGGTATAAGATTCCCTTCAGCGCATGGGAGGAGGGAAACCCCAGGGATTCTTTGGGCTTTTTAATCCTCACTGTCACTTTTCCACTTGTGTAAAATAACACTTTAGTTCCTTCTTTCTCCTTGTCACCTCTATTGGAATAGGCTCAATTTCTTCTTCAAAATCTCTTTGATATAGCAAGCTAGATGCCATGGAGCCACCACCTTTAACCCTTCTTTCTAACAACCTAACCCCAACATCAACCAGAACACCCAAACTCTTAAAGCATGCACATTTTTACTTTGTCACATCTAAAACTGAGTATTTGAAAATATTTCACTTTATATTTTCTTTTCTGGATAGGCTGCTGAAATGTGCAATTGCCAAGTACTGTGTCTTTGTCAGTATATGAACTGTACTATAAATGAATCAACACATTCAGCCTATACAAAATACAGTGTTATGATTGGAGCATGTGTTTTTTTTTCCCCTTAAAGAGGCAGTGGAAGTATATTATATGCCATGATACACATATATACACAATAAGTTTGTTGAACGGAACATTGTGTTATATGCAGAAATAGGTTAACCAGGACAGGTTGATAAATTGTTTCATTAGTTGTTTGTCTAGCACTTTAAAAAATGAAAGGTCTATGTAGTCATAAATCTAAAATATACACTTTTTCGAAGAACTACACTTTAGAATAGAAAATTAAATATCCTCTAACATATTATTTAATGTGCCATTTTCTATCATTTTGGATTTTGCTAATCAACTTCCTAAGGTGGGAGGACACTTTGAATACATAGGAAATGTCTAAACTAGTGCTGTGCAACCACTTGGTAGGTGGAACTTATATTGGCTAGTGAGTTGGTCGGCTGAATTTAAAATAATCATTTTAGTAAATAAATTGTCGGATACCCTCCTGATAAAAACATGCAGAATCAACTGAAAAAATATATCCATGCAAAAAAAAAATTTGGTATCAAAGATAAAGATGTAAAGTCTTTTTATCTTGTAGCTTTCTAAAACATTTACCCATTATTAAGTTTAGTTATTTAAAGAACCATATATTACACATGTGACCAGAGTAGTCCTTTAACAATTGGAAACAATGGATTGGGGAGAATCTCCATCTACCTTGCCTGCTACACATTTTAAAATTATATGTATTTAATACATGTTTTAATATATTTCATTTTTGCTTCTGGTAATTGCACCGTCTGAAAGAGAGCTCAATTTCATACAGAAAATGCTGTCTTTTTTGTTTTGCAGTATTTTTTGAAATGCAATTAGGTCAAGCTACTAAATACATGGGGCCTCATTCTATTATCGGCCGTAGGAGATGCGGGGGCCGCAAGGACCGGCCGCAAGCTATTCTGCTATTCTATTCCCTTCCGGCCGCAAGAAAATCCTGTTTGCTATTCAATTGCTCCGGGAACCCTCTCTGCAAGGCTAAAGCCGAGCCGCAGCTTACTTGCAGCAAAAAGGTCCCTCAGGCACACAATTAGGCACATAACAAAGCCATAATAACATAATAAAGCCATCCTGCACTCTGAGGAGACTATAAGGTGATTGTAGGTGTTAGCATTAATAGCACAACATTCCCCTACACTCAAATCCGTAAATATTTTTTTTTTACATTTATGTCACATATCCATGTAAAAAGTCCAGAGGGCTTGGAGCACCTCAGACCCGCCCACGCTGCGGCCGGAAAATAAACAGTTAATGTAATCTCGGATTTGGGGTGATGTGCAAGCTTGAGAGGGGGTTGCTATTAATCCTCATGTCCCCCATTATGATCCCAAGCATTCACAGACCTTTACAGTGCCGTCTTGAATTTATTTTTGCATTTAAAGATTTCTGAGCTTACGGCCGATTGCAAGATATACGGCCGGCCGTAAGGGGATAGCCTTGCGGCGCCGTTTATTTGAATTGCAAGGTAACGGGACCCCCGCAAGGAATCGCAGCTTTGCGGCCGATTTACGGCCGATAATAGAATGAGGGCCATGGAGATTAATACATTAAATTGTAATTTCAGTATAAGCTACAAATTACCTAAGCTAATATTGTATGCTTTTATGGCATATTTGAGGTGTGGCGTCATGTCAAGTCACTAGTGATTCCCTTCACACACCTTTGTTACTGAGTTTATATTATAATGGTGATTAACTTATTACAATAATAATCTATATTACCTAATTATATTCACAATTTACATAATTTTTATTGGAACAGCAGTCTTAAAATAATCTTAGCAGTGACAAAGTTTCACATCCCTTGACGCCTCCATCTAGGCCTGAGTGCCCTGTGCTGTGATAATTTATATACTGCACCATATACTATAAAATATAAGAGAAAAGAAACTTGCACAAAAGCTACCGTATATTTTTTTATTAGTTAAAGCTCACACTTTTTTTGCTGTATCAGATTTTGTGTGGAAAAAAATATTTTGGTATTGATTTACTTTATTTTTGTTACAACTGTTAATTTCAAGGCAAACACCAAAACATCATCCATACTTTAATCCATTAGAAGGCATACAATGTAGGGGAAAAAAAGGTGATGGTGTCACATTTGTCAATATGTGGTGGTTATTAGCCATTTTAAGCAGTACAAATTGTGCAAAATACAAAATATGACATATTTGACAATATACATCAATTAAATATTGTAATGTACACTAAGTGCCAATACCATGTTATTATTATTAAGTGTTTTGTGGAAATTTGATAGTGTTTTTGTGAGCCACAGAATGAGACCTCCTGTGTGACTGGCACTATTACTCTTCAACATGAACACTGTGTCCTTAACATGTGTACTTCTAGTATTCATCCCCTGTATTTTCTATCATATGACAGCACCCCTGGCAACTGACATCGAATAGTGTGCATGGGAAAAATTCTCACCTTTGAGAATTGCCATCTCATCTTACAGTGGTTAATTTGTTTGAAATAAAACACACAGCAAGTGATCACTAGGAAACGCCATATCCGTCTACTAGGAAGTATTAAATTAGAAGGCTGACAGGTAGAAGACAGTGAGAATTATGAAGAGTGCTCCTGGATGTCTGAAATGTAGAAAATATGTCAGTTACCTGGGGAATTCATTAACAAAAGGCAAGGGAGAGGCAAAAGGGAAATGTATGGGTTGCATTACTGGGTGGAGCTCGCTCTGGTCTTAAACATGAGGCTGTGAGAACTGAAATGTTGACTCAGTCGCAAGATCAAACTTCCCAAATTAGCTGTCTTCAATGACAGGAAAAATACCTTGTTGTCCCCCTAAGCTAGGCTCTGTACTGTAAGTGAGAATATAGAGGCATGGACCAAGACTGGAACAGGTGTTTAATGTAGAGTTTGTATCCAGCAGGCTACTACATGTTTATAAACTGCTAGGGGATTTATAGGAGAATGATATGTTCTGGAGGAAAAACAACTTTAAGGCAAGTAGTGTAATTGTGGCCCAGATGGTGAGGGTGTCACTCTCTTGGTTAATGCTGTTTACTTTCTGAATGGTTGATCCAACCGGAAACAGTTAATAGAAATCTAATTTTCTGTGTTGGCATATTTGCTGTCATATAGTAATTTGTTGCTCTTTGAAGTAAAGGAAGTGCAGCAAAACAATATAGAGATCCCTCAAAGTTGTAGTATTGTCCTGCTCTGTGTCACATGAAACATTTATAAGCAGCTTATGTACTTTATATTTGTATAACTGTATATAGATTGCTGGAATACAAGAACAATAATCATGACAAGACTTGAGTGTTGCATCAGTATAACATACAATTGTGTAGTTAATACAGAGATTGGCTTAGTTGGAATAGTACACACAAACAAACATGCCTCCAATCTGGGTCAGATTTCCTAAAAAACAAAAAAGGTATAAATGGACGGAGTCACACTTGTTATTTAAAATATTCATACTTCTTATTTCATGTTCCTTTCTATCTATGTTTCTCTTAATTATTTCAGTATTATCTATATCCAGATGATTTAAAACATTTTAAAGACTTAGCTCCTATTCTTCCCAACATCTACTATATCTCCTGCTCCTCAAACAATGTCATAATCACTCCCAACTTCCAGGCTCACAATTCTTGGGGTTGTGTTGGATGCTGCCCTCTGTTTAAATCCCCACAAACATTCAATAATGAAATCATGTTGTGTTTGACCTGAAAAACACTTATATGACATTATCCTACACAAGACATAGCTGGAATTCTGAACCATTCTCTCATTATATCTCCTTGTTGGCCTCCCCACACTTATCTATCTCCACCGAGTCTGTAATGAACATGTCCGCCAGACGCTTATACCAGGCTCGGTTTCTGCAGTACCTCTCTGGCTTTCCATAGTCTCCAGAATAAACAATAAAATCCTGACCCTAACATGAAGCTCTTAATAACAGTGCACCCACTAATATCTCTTCCCATGTCCAAATACTCCACAACCTCCTTCTTTCCTTCATTCTTGTCACCTCCTTTCACTGCAGCCTTCAGGACATTTCTCAACTCCTTGCCTCACTCCGTAAGACTTGTCTCACAATCTTCAAAATCACATATCTGTTTATTGACGCTTATCACCTTAAGCATTAGCGTGCACAAGTGCATACTCAATCACTCACACACAACCTATAGTAAAACACACAGCCATCTCCACTCAACAGACTACTGCCTTGATCACTGATATCTTTCAACATTCACCCTCCTGTCTTACACCTAATCTATTTGGGATAAGGACCTTAACTCTGATGCACCAAGTTGCCTACTGAACCATCTGTATGGAATTTATACTTGTATTTATCTTATAATGTTTCTACACCTTTGCATCCAATGTAGTTTATGTTACTTTGTAAATAACTCAGAATATGTTCGCTTTTTATAAATAAACTGTTATAATACAGAATGGAAGCCTATAAGCCATTGCTCCTAATTTTAATTGTTTTCATAATCTATATGAAAATAATGCTGGAAATAACGCTGACTTCTTAGCTATATGTCCTCTTCTAGCCTGCCACTGTGCCCCTAATACATAACGTAGAATTCTTTTTAATACAACTTGTCAATCTCCAATGTAAACTAAGCTTCAAATTGACTGAATGATGTGATTTTTGTTATAACACTTTTAATAGGTATTATTATCATGGGTGCTCAGAACACTGTTATCGAATATCACAATTAAATATGTGAATCATATAATATGATGTTCGCAAATAACCGTTTGGGCCACCCAGTCATCTATTTTCTACCTGATTTAGAACCTCACCCACTATTTTGCTTCCTTTCATATACAGGATAGACATGTCAATGATGTTTTTATGTATATTGTGGTGCTGCTTTAATCTCACGGTATACCGGTTCCAGTCTTGCTGATGTTGCTATTGTTAATCTATCAATTCCTATAACCTATTAGGCAATGATGGGGAACTAGACAAAAATATGTTTTTCCTAATCCTAAAATTATTTTTAATTTACTGACTGTTAAAGGGACACAGTAAATTTCAAAACATGGTATAATATAAACTATGTGTTGTAATAATAAAATTGAAATTGAAATGCTATTAAAACATCCTTTTTTGTGATTACCTTTAAAATACCTTGATGCTGTATATTCTTTTTGACCGCCTTTCAGATTCTCCACTCAAGGGGCCCTATTCAGTTTGCTACAGTTACAGAGAGATTCAATTGATCAAGCTTGCAGCTACCTGGCCGAAAGCCTAAACTGTAAACCATGCACCAGTAAGTAGCATTTCAGAGCATGATCATGATCAATTAAGCAAGACCTTAACTACCGATTTAAAAACACCCAATACTAAATGAGACCGTCATCATGACATCATTAAAACATGGAGGTTAAACGTCAATCAATTAGCGTTTAGCAGTCTGATATGCAATCGGACTAGCAATAAAAATGAATGAAGGAAATGTTCTAGTCCATGTGGGGGGCCTGATATGTATTAATTCCTTGATTCTTGAGATTGGTATAAAATGAAACGTAAAAACAATATTTTTTTGTTGCAGATTTGTGAGCTTGAGACTTATGTGCAATTAATGCTAACGTCTTTGATCGCTTTCCCCGTCTTTTAAAGTTCAGTATTGATTTTTTTATATGTATTTACAGTGCTACGATCAGGTGTTTAACCCCTTTGCGATAGGATTTTCTTTTACATTTGCCATTTAGGGGTGTGAAATCATTTCCCGGCTTGAGGAATTGTAGCAATTGAATAGCGATTTGCGATTGTAACATTTACGGGCTTGGAAGATCAAAGGCTTAGCTGGGTTGGCGTTGCGATTTTGACAACCGCAGGGATTTTCAGCCTTTAACCCATATATCCTTTGCGGCTAGCGAAAAGATGCCAATTGAATAGCAAATTAGTTTACGGGCTACATTACAGGCTCCAGTAACTTACAATTGCTCAATTGAATAGGACCCTAGGTCTGCTTCTTATCTATTTCTACAATTACTATGACCATGTAAAGCTCCCCTCCTTAGCAATGATTAGATACAACGCAAATACATTTTTAATGGCATTCAGTTGATAAGACACGTGTTACTACCTATAGCCCTAGTTCTCAAGTCTGTCGGCAGGTACTAACAACAGGATAGGTTTTGAGCATATCCTGACCTAGGCACAAGTATGTCAGCCAGAATGCACGAGCCACTCACTAGCATACTTTCATTTAGATGGGGATATCCATAGACCCTGGCATGATAGCGGTTCCTGAGGACATTACGTTTTGCTGTAAATTTTACCACCTTTGGATTTTAAGCTGCGTGTCTTTAAGAAACAATATCACTGCTAATAAGGGATAAACTGTAACACTGTTAATGTATATAAATATTTGACTTTTGCATAGACAGCATAGTGTAGGTAAGCTTACTGTAGAAGCTCTACTAGTTAACAAGAACATACCACTACTGTGTTCCAATGGCACCCTTCATTTATGCTTTAATTATATTTAATTGGCATTTAACAAGTTTCTTATAGAAAGTTAAATGAAGAGCAGCATAATAATTAGCAGAGTATTCAAATACAAATTTGTCATGCACCAGTAATTGCTTGATTTTTTCCCAGGAAAGTTTAATTCACTTAACAATAGATTGAAAATATTTAAAATCATGCAAATATATAAAATTGTAATATGCTGGGAATTTCAAGTTCTGAGATTTTATTTTAATATGTTTTGACAGTTGGTTTAAATAAAATGCTAAATGTTTAGCCTTTACTATCTTGTTAATAAGATACGGAAAGGGGCACATTAAATCATTCATATGACCAATCCTATCAATAAAAATATAAAAGTATTAACAATGTATCTTTTCTGTAACTCCACATCTGATAATATGTTTTAATATATATTCCAGTGTTTCTGTAAAGAATTTTAAGATATTTCTGGTGGAGTTCAGGTTTGTTTATCAGTGGTCTATTTTGATTGACCCACTTGATCTACAGCACAGATGTCTTGAAATGATCACAGATATAATATGCAGATCTTTGTACACAATGGATAACAAACTATCAGCCCTATTAAATTGCCTCAAAGTGTAAAACCATAGCCCGTAACGTAGCCCGCAAGACTTACGGTTATTAAATTGCCCCTGTAAAGCAACTAGCTAACGACTTAAGTGTTAAGGGCGAAAAAGCCCTACGGGAAGATCTGTCAAGCCCTGTTATGTTCAAAAATCGCTATTACATTGCTACGAATCCACTGGCGTTCAACCCTGTAACCCGCAAATGGAGCCAAAAAGCCAATGCGTACTAGAGAGGACCCGCAAGGGGGTTAAAGTCCTATCCGTAGCACTGTAAATGCAAATATACACACACTACTTATATTTAAAGGGAAAGGGATGTTAGGTATTAAAATTAATAGCACAACATTCTCAAGCTCGCAAATTTGCAATATAAAATACATTATTTTATGTTTAATTTCTGTGTTATATTGATCCCGGCAATCAATGTGTTAATACATACAATGGAATTCGCATGGCCTTGAATATCATATTTACAGATTTATTAATATTGCATTATTTCTGGAATGCGGGTCCGAACGCAACTCATTTTTTAAACCCGTAAGGCTTTGAAATCTAACATTTATTTTTCATTGACTTAATGATGATGATCTAATTTGCCATTGGCTCTGTCTAAATCTGTAACTACAGGTTTGACTAATTGATCATGTTCACGGCCACACATGCAGAATGTTTTATGGGATTGCGTCTCCGGCCCGTAACTCGCAGCATGGTTGAATGTAATTGCTCTGTAATGCAGCCGAATTTCAAGCCCGCAGCCTTTGCGGGTGTGCCGATGCTGCTACGGGCTTTGAATTTAATAGGGCTGAATGTCTTAATTCCCATTGTGCGGAAAAAACAAAACAAATATTCTAGAAATGAAACTACAAAGATTTAAAAATGCAGCTATTTTAGATGAATTACCCCCGCACTTACTCCACCCTGATGTGTGCATATGAGGGCCTGGGACAATTACTTTAGGATGTTGTGTATTTAATCCTGAGCTGTATCAATCTTCAACTATAGTCTACCTTCCTGTGTAAAAGAGGTCAGAGTGGAAGCTGGGAGTTCTTGACCTACATTTAATACAGTATATATTTTCCAGTAACATATTCTTACCATTTCAACAAGTGCAAAATAAGAAACTGCGTGTTATTTGTTCTGGTTTATGCATCTCTCATTTTTAAAATTATTATGTGGTCCTTTAAATCCTGACCTGTTAGGTTGTCCTTAGAATTTTTACTGAGAAACCTTGGTCTGTTGACTTCTTTCATTTTGGTTACTATAAAACATGCAACCAGCATAGGTATTACCTTTAAATCAAAATAATGAGGGGATATATGGAAGCAAAAACAACATTACTCTACACCTCACCTTTGTAGAGAACATGTGAGTCCAGGGAAGGGGCGGATATTCCAATGATCTGGTTACAAAAATATAAATTATTAACAACCCTCTTGAATTTTCCTTAAAAATGTTTTTCTACAAATGTAAATAAAGCATTTCTATTATGGTAGTTCAGAGTAGTTGGAGAATGAATGTGCCTCTTAAAAATAAATATTATATGCTCTTAAAAGAAGATGGAGATGACTCATTTTACATGCTTCCATTTTTATGAGCTATAATAATATGAATTAAGTTCTCTTTATTAATATTGCAACAAGGATATATACATAGCAAATTATAACAATGCCACCAAATTTAACATTTTGTTTTATGCAATGAAAACTATTTTTTTCCAATGGATAGGAGATAAAAAAAAATATACATTTTATGGAGATTACCAAACTTGTGCCCTGATTTTCAGTGGTTCACAGTTGCATATTCTGTTATATATAGATGACCTTGGTGAAGCAAACTCTTTATAAGAGCAGTAAAATGTCCCTTTAAAGTTGGGGATTAAGTTTAAGGCACAGGGTTAGTCAGAGAAGTAGACACTATACATGGAAATGGGCAAGGCCCATAAATGATTATAGATAAGTAACCATATTTTAATATTTTAAACTAGACTGTAAAATTGTTGGTTGTCACATATTGTATGTTATCTATAATTGCTGTTAAGATTAGCTACATGGAGCAATATAATGTTATTTACACATCCAAAAACTGATTATTTGGGGGTTTAATTAATGGTTCCTACAGAGCAGCCAAGAAATTAAAAAAGTTATTAAATGTAATCATATAATGTATAGGCTGTACTTCATGTAACAATTCTACCTGGTTTGCCATTAATATGAATTAATGAATCACTTGGTATGGCACTTACAAGACTCATGATAATATTGCCAAATATCAATGTAAAATTACTGATAATAGTTACTACAGCAGAAAACCAGTCCAGTTATACTGTGCTGCACAAAGAATATGCAAGACACTATGGCCTTCATTCAATTGAACACATTCTAGTTACTGGAGCCCATAATGTAGCCCGTAAAATAATTTGCTATTCAATTGGCGTATTTTAGCTACACGCAAATGATTTGCGGGTTAGAAGCTCAAAATCATGCCTTTGATCTTCCAAGCCCGTAAATGTTACAATCGCAAATCGCTATTCAATTGCTACAAATCCTCAAGCACGCAATTGTTTTCACACCTGTAATTGGCAAATGTAGAAAACAATCCTACAAGTACCAGATAGCACTCGCTAATCGTAGCACCGTAAATACAAATTAAAAATCAATACTGCACTTTAAATGTCAGGGAAAGCGAGGAAAGACATTAGAAGTAATTGCACAACAGTCTCAAGCTCGCAAATCTGCGATCAACATTTTTTTTTTACGTTTTATTTCCATGTTATATCAATATTGGGAATCAAGGAGTTAATACATATCAGGCCACCCACATGGACTAGAACAGTATCGTCATTCATTTTTATTATTTTATACATTGCCGGATTGCGAGTCTGATTGCATATCAGACTTCTAAACCCTAATTGATTGACTTTTAACCTCCATGTTTTACTGACGTTGTAATGACGGTCTCATTTACTATTGGCTGTTTCTAAATTGGTAGTTACGGCCTTGCTTAATTAATCATGATTATGCTCTACTTATGGGTGCATGGTTTACGGTTTCGGCTTTCAGTCAGGTAGTTGCAGGCTTGTTCAATTGAAGGTAACTGTTGCAAATTTCAATCCCGCAGACTTATGGTCGGTATGAAGGCAACTGCGGGTTTGCAATTAAATAGGGTCCCAGGTATTGGAGGGCCTAGGTAAAGCTCACCCATATCCTTGAGAGGACTACCCTAACTTCAATTGAATGGAGGCCTATGTCTAAAATTTTGTTTAACATAACTGTATCTTTTACACCTATGGTGTCTGTGTTTAAGCTGTAATTCCAAGAGGGATGGGATGTTTTCTAATGCATTCCAAAGTCACAATACAACAATATTTTAGTAAGCTGATATACATCACACAAAATAAGCAGGTCATTCTTGAACAGAAAAATGATTCCCCTATTATTAACATATTTGGGGTAATAATCAATTTGCACACTGAAAGGAAGTACAGTATGTTGGTCCTCCCATTTAAGTATGGAGGCAAATATTGCATAAAAAAAAACTAGTCAAGTTCATGTTCTTGTAGTGAGATTAAAGACTATTTTGCTGTTGTACATCCCATGCTCCTTTCAGTACTGATGTCACCGCTTTAGGATATCATCAGTAGACACCTTCTATACTAAGCTGATAACACATAATCATGTCTCTCTCTTGCACTTGACACATAAAATTAGGTTTCAGGCTTTAATGCATGCCTAGAAGTGCTGTGATAATGGACAAGTGTCAATCATGAACCAAAAACTTGAAGTTTTAATATTTTTTTCCACCCCTTTAGAAAATGTTGCGAGTTTTCAATCTTGTGTCGGTGCTTTGAAAACAAGCACTATGCACATTTAATTTTAAGCTCAAAAACAGGGCCCTCCATTCTACTTAACCCCTGTACAGCTCTACGGAATATGTTAGCGTGTTACAAACGAAAGATAATTATAATTATAATGTGACTAAGATTAAGGAAAATTTCCAGGGCATAATAAAAATGTGGGGATTAAGAAAAACACAAGTATGCATAGTGTTACATCAGTACTCAAGGGCTCTATCTACAAAGTATAAAAACAAAAAGTTCATAACTCCTGAAACTAAACAGTCACACTTAGTACAGTAGGCAAGCAATTTCAGGTACATACTGTTGTTCCCCAATGATTTTGCCCGTTTAATATAGCGGCTATAACTTGACATATTCACATATGGCAGATCGAAATGTCATAGTTCTCAATGAAGTTAAGATGATTTTTCTAATTAATTCCCATCTGTTACATCAATATAAAGCAACCATAGTAATCTATGGTGACTAACATATTGCTCAAACTGTTGATTGAAATCATTGAAAACTGGGTAAAAAAGAAAATCAGACAGTGGATGTAATTGCAGAAGGGAACAGCCTTTAATCTATTATTTCAGAAACATAAAAGGCTGTAGGAAAAAGATAGATAGCTGTAAAATTCTATGTAAAGAAAACAAAGAAAAACTGTACAGATCAATATATAGAGAATAGAGAGGAACATTGGAAGCAAGGCAGCAAAAAGAAATAGGTTATACTGGGAAAATAGAGCACTTCAACAATAAGAAAATCAATACAATTTGTTTGCTTCTAAAAATCATTGAAAAATATTTTTTTTATTTTTATATCCTGTTCATTTGTAGAAGTGAAGATATTCATAGACTCCATGGGGACTTCATTAAAGCTCTATGTCACACAACAAACACTAAAAAGAATATTTTAAATACAATTTTATGGCAACATTCATCTTAGCATTTTTAGATAATGATAAATCCATCCTGAAATCTTTAACATGCAATAATGTCATAAACTGGGGTGACTAGGGGGAAATCAAGTTACACCTGGTGGACTTTGTTCAGAGATTTGATGATAATGTATTTCCAAAAGGACTCTTGGCTTCTGTACCATGTGATACTAATACAGGTATAAGAATGTCATTAATAAAGTGTTGTAAGCAGTTGGCATCACACCAGTACATACATTGTACATGGATATAATGTGTACTCATAATGACTCAATATTACAAAAAAATCTAGTACAAAACATTGCAAAGACTATAAACACTGCAATATATGCTTCATACAAAGGGTAATTTATTTTAACTGTTAATAGTTTTCTGAACTTCTGAAAGCATCTTTACCATTAGCCAAGTCAAGTTATTCAAAAGAGCATACTGTAAACATGGAATTTATGTGATGCCAGTGACATGTTCTTATTTATGGCTCTATTCCATGGCTCCCATACCAAAAAACAGAGTGAACTTCACTCTTAAAATACTACCAAGCTATCACATAACACACATAAATCTAACCACAGAGAAATGCAATCCAAGTGTTAGAACGGTCCCTAATATATTATAATAGTTGTTAGCGTACGAGTTGTTGCTAATGCTGCGGGCTCGCGCAGCGAGCCGCGGCCCTCGCAAAGCGAGGGCAGTGGCCGAGGGTCTCAGTTGCTGGCATGGAGCGCCGTAGGCGCTCCATGCCAGCACCTGAGGACCTCGCAAAGCGAGGGCCGCAGTTGCTGGCATGGAGCGCCGAAGGCGCTCCATGCCAGCAACTGCGACCCTCGCAAACTTCACGTCGCAAACCAAACAGCACAACACACACATTACGACACTCGCAAACAACATACGACACACGTTCACACACATTACGGCCTCGCAACACTCGGACGCAACTCGCGAACATTACAAAATGTAAAACACAATACATACACACAGCACATACATAAAAACCTTACCTACACCAAGAGGGAGCACCCGGGACCTCAAAAATACAACTTACACCTCGATTTTACTCGAAATAAAACAGTTTAGAGACTAAAAAAAAATCTAAGCGAGAGAAAAAATGGCCGCCGAACAAAACGAAAACGAGGCTACAGCACTCTAAACTCGCAAAACACCACAAGAAACTCGCAAAACACCACAACAAACTCGCAAAACGCAACAAATGACCTACGGATATTCATACCACACAGTGCACACATTCAGCATGCTTACACAGCAGCTCCACACCACTAATGCTGCAGCAACATCAACACAGATTGCCAGCTCTTCAGCACAATGCTTCAAAATAGGTACAGTATATTCATTTAGTAATGTATTACATATTTCATTATTATACACCAAACAGCATTAGCTACCTTACAATTTCATTTTGACGGGCAATTCGCTAGTTTGTTATAACCCCCAGTGCCTATCCCATAACTATTTTTAAAATTGCTATCACATGCCTCCAATAATGATATCCAATCTCACTGAAGAATACTCAGAAATCTCACAGTGCATGAAATTAAAAAAAAACCCTACCAGTAACTCCAACTCTCCCTGATTGCTCAAATTCGACACAATGAAGGGGTCAATACCACCTATTGCTATCCTTTATAAGTCTAGGTATCTCCCGGGATCCCCCCTTAATACCGGCTAACCCCTTTAAGCCTGGGTATTCCTTAAGATTCCCCATTCAGTACCCAGGGGCCATTGGGCACCCTTCTACTTACCCCTCTTGCTGTGGAGTGAGGTTCTATTAATTATATAGGGATCCCTATGAACCCCTATGGGGAATCTAACATAACCTATGGACCATCATTGCACGTCAACCACATAAAGTATAACCATGGCACACACATTTAATCCCTATACCATGTGCGTTCTTATGGACAAATATTTAATACCACAGGTGTCCATATGAACCCCCAATGCCACCTAATATTAATCCCTATAAAACATGGGTCCCTATGGACCCCCATGACACCTAAACTTAACCCTCTACTATGTGGGTTCCTATGGACCCCATGGACCCTTAACTACTATCACAGGGATTCCTATTCCCTCCATGGGGCCCACAATGTCCCCATAATTTCTAACACACAGAAAATAAGAAATAATTACACAATAGAGCCTGATGGCCCTGGGTATTCAGGGTGGAATTCAGGGACACACGGGCACTCATAGGGGATAGCAGGTCATAGGCCAGGGGTTTATAAGCACACTGCCTTTTTTGTATTGAACCCCTTCCCTAACATGGGATGGTGTATATAAATAGGGGTATGGGATCTGTGTTCATGTTAGTTAGTGGGTACAATTTCTTAGCATTGCTATGGGTACTACTGAGATTCAGACCCGGAGTCTCCTATTGGTTTACTTTAGGCAGGCTGCAAGCACATGATAGACCTAGAGAGCTACAAACAAACCCACCTGAGTACGACTCTTATGGGATTCTTTTTTGCAGTAGTAGCCATGAAATAGCCCTGCAAATTTGAATTTTATGCTACAAGTCTGCCTTATGGGAGTCCTTACAGTTACCATGGAATAGAGGGGAGTATGAAAACATATTTTGCACTGTCCCCACCCGGTATCATATAGTATATAGACATATTATCTCTACATAGCACCCAATCCCTCTCAACATCCACCCCCACATAGCACCCACCCCTCTTAGCATCCATCCCTTCATTGCACCTGGTACTTTTTAATAGCCATACCCTCTCAGCACCCACCTCACATAGAACCCATCTTTATCTCCTTTGCTCCCCCTCACAGAACCCATTCCCCCTGTACTTTGCTGCAACCAAGGAGACACAAGGAGGACCAGAGGGGCCCAGTAAGGGCCCGGGGGGGGGGGGGGGTCATGGCGGTTTTAGCCAGGGTGTGGGGGCACTCCAAGGGAGTCCCGACACAACAGAAAAAAATTACATGCAAAAAAAGAAAACAAATTGCACAGAACATAGAGAGCATTTGATTTGAAAATTAGTTTGCGATTCAGCCAATTGAATAGGGCTCTATATAAGCACAGAGCATATTATTTTTACAGAAGTTTTTAGTTTCTATCCAAAAGCAAGGTCTTCACTAACTAAAAACTTCTGTAAAAAAATATTCTCTGTGCTTATATAGAGCCCTATTCAATTGGTTGTCTTCTAACTTCTTTCTTATTCCACTGTTGGTTTACAAATAAAATATACAGGCAGACCGCGCTTAACAGTACCCCGTTTAAAATCGAGTTTACCTGTGATTTATTCTATTTTTAAAATTGACCTGTTTAACACTGTTTCGTTTAGCACTTGGTCTTCTAGGAACACATCTACAGAGTTAAAAGTGGTATGTCCTTTTAGCGCTGTTTCGCTATAACATTATTTTGACCCGTAATTCCCTGTTTAACGCGCTGCCTTGCTATAACGCTGTTTTGCTGCCAAACCCCTTTTAATGCTCTGATTCTCAAAAAGAACCCAGAATCCAGGATGACCCAGAAGCTTCAACATCACAAATGTAAAGTTTATATTTCTGTTAATGTTCAGTTTGTGTTAGTGTTATGTTTGCTGTTTGTTTAAGGTTCATATAAAACAAAAAAGTTTAAATTTCAATTGCAGTTGTGTATTTTTTTCATGAGTTTCCCTATCCCTATCTTCCCCATGTTAAACCTCCCGTTTATAGCTGTTTCGCTTAGCGCTCCTATTGCTTGGAACCTATCTCCCTTCTCTCCATTTTCCTCTCCTCCTCTCTATCTCTCCTTCCCCCTCTCTCTATCCCCCTCTCTCACCCTCTCTCCATGTCTCTCTCCCTCTTCTCCTCCACTCTCCTCCCCTTTCTATCTGCCGCTCCCTTTCTCTTCCTCTCTCTGAATCACCCCCTTTCTCTCCATCTCTCTCCATGACTATCTCTCTCTTCCCCTCCCTTCTCTCTCTTTCTTTGTCCCCGCTCTCTCTCTCAGTGTTACAAACAGGTGTTTAACCCACTTGCGTGTCCTACATAGTACTCGTATAATTATAACTAGCGTATAACTCGTAAAAACACATTTGCCATTTACGGAGTAGAAGGCAATTGTGGCTACATCAACGTGTGTAACTGAATATGGATTTTGCCTCTTTAACGCTGGTAACATTTGCAGGCTTGTGACATCAAAGGAGGAGATAGGACAGAGTTATGTTTTTGATACGCGCAATACTTTTGAGCCTGTAACTGGCAAATCGAATGCGAGTAGCTAAATGTAGCCCAAAAAAAAAAAAAATTGAATATCATTGAATTCATTAACACTTGAATATCAGTAACACTTACGGGCTCCATTACGGGCTCATGTAATTGCGATTTGGACAATTAAAGGCCCCAGGTCTGTGTTAGTTCCATTAATGTTTGCGTGTTCTTACGCAGCTCACATCACCTAACATAGATGTATTTTAACAACAAGTGCTAAAACCTTTATATATACATTTGAACTGCTATAAGTGCCTTCTTAAACATACGTATATTATTTCATCCACATTAATGCCAATACAATTTCCATTAAGACCATACTGTTGCTTAGTAAACCATATATAGAAAATATATAATTTATAATTATACTTTTTATTTATTATCTAAATACATACACAGAAAGTAGAGGTTTAACAAATTTGATGCCCACTATATTAGTAGTACAGTCACTGAAATCCAGTAGCACCATGGCCACGTCTTGTTTCCGTAGTTATCTTAGCCCTACGTTTCTTCCCTCTACATAGTATATCCAACTATATATATATATATATATATATATATATATATATATATATATATATTTACATAACTTGTTTTCCAATCAATAGTAGTGCAGCTCAGCAATGAAATGAAATCTTTTCTCACAGCAGGACACAGATTGCACTGCAATTATAAAGTGTTATACAAAATCCATTAGGTGTGTTATTAAGGCCAACTGCATAGTGGATCCACATATTGCACATTTTGTTCTTGAGGTACCATTATATCAAGAACTTTTGATTTTGAAACTCCATTATAATTTGCATTTTTCTATCACAGATGAACCACCTACTGCCTATATTATTATTATAATTATTTTGGTCTTCTATTTTTACTATAAGGACACATTCACAACAGCATAAAAACAACCATAAAAGCTGAGTTGTATGACAAAAAGTACATGGTAAAAGCATAGTAGGAGTGTAATTATTGCTCTTGTAAGCAGATTTTCTTAGAATCTGATTTTTTTTCCTAAGTATCCATATCTTTATTTCATATTGGCCCTATGCTGAAAAATATCTGCACATGACTAGTGCCCCTTCTAAGCATCTAACGAACAGTCCAGAAGCCCTGGACTGGTTCAATTATGGAGTCATAATAAAGTTCTCTGGTCTCTGTTCAACTGAAGAAACTCTAATGCTAATCTTGTGCTTAGATGATTTAAGAGCAGCCATAACACATGTACTTAGTTCTCTTGGTGAAATTGTCAAAGCCGGTTAGAACTTCAGACATTTTATTATAAGCCCACATTTGTAAAACATGCAACAAAACATATCTGTGTTTGAATCCTACATCTGGAGAGTTGTTACACTTAACTATGACCCTCACACAGCCACTATGAAAAGTGTATTTGGCATGAACTGCACTTTGTAATCGACATATGCACATTTTATTGTATGAAACGGGCAAGAGTTTAGTTACCTGGTAAAAACATTAAAAATGGGAAAAAAAAATCTCAACGGTTGCTAAACTTCCTGGAGAGAAAAACAAAGGGGATACCAACTACATATTTATTTTAATATAATTTGATATACTGTCTTCTGCGTCCCTGTGATGATTGGGCATGGAATGATAGATCCGAGTCAAACATACATAGGCTTTCCTTTCTGCTATGATTACATTCTTAAACCAGCAACATGTTTTCAATTCAAAAAGTATTGTAAAAAAAAAGTTTAAATTACTTTTGTATTTTTTAGCACCTTCCCACTAATAATGTTTCAGTTTCACAAAATATTTACTACATTCATTTAAATAAACTGGTATTTAAACCAGAATTAACTGTAATTGTTTTATTGATTTTGTGCACATTTATGTAGAATGTAAATATACAATCTGTACATTATAATATTAATTACCATAATAATATTTTTATATATAGACTTTCAGATTCACAAACTTTAACTCTCACCATGTTTATATTACAATGAACTATTTAACTTCACATGAAGATCATTCATTGTATTATCTTCAGTGTAACTATACACAAAGTAAGAAGATGCCGCAGTCAGGAAAGTGACACTTGTTGGTCATACTAACATATAACAAGTATGTACTGTACAGTATCCTGTTTTTTCTCTCAATGGAATTAAACCTTGTTTTTGTAATTTTGAAACTTTAAGTAGCTGACAATTTGCCAACTTGTCTGAAAATTGCTCTCCTTATTTCCAAGCTGACACAACATGTTTTAAGCAGATGAGTGTTCAATTTCATTACATTAACAGCATCACCATGAGCTCTTTGATGCATCGCTCCAGTGCTTAGTAATTTAGTAACAGGTTGGAAATGGGCTGAGGGGTAAAATGAGACCTGGTTTCTATAGTGACAACTACCCACCTCTTATTTTTGAATTACCAGAGTAGCAGAAGGCGACATTTTGCCACAGGGTGTAAGAAATAGTTTCCAAAACATGTTATATATTCAAACCTAGTCAATACCAGAGTTTCATTTCCAAGTTACATTCAAACATAATACTAATATTCAAAAAAAATGGTATAGTTTAAAAAAGTATATTACAACTATAAAGCCATCTGGAAAAACAAGTTCAATGTGTTGTGTTTAAAGGATAACTACAGGCCAATATTTAGAAAATGAACTATGTTTAAGGGTAAAACATATTTATTTATTACCTATTAGGTGCTTTTATTCTGTAGTGGGAACTAGTAATTTTGTTTCTGTTTATTGGCTTCTACAAGTGGGAAGTGAACTTGAATGCATAAAAACATATACAGTAGACTCTCAGTTAACTGGCACCCATGCGGATTGATAGAAATGTGGTTTCTGGTTGCTTGAGAGTTACATATAAAAGAGGCCTTGATTAGCTGGACATAGGATGCTCTAAAAAGTATATTTGTCAGGGAGGGCTGCTCTAGCAGCAGCAGCTTTCACTCCTCACTTACACACAGGTATGTTCGACTGGAGGGTGTGGTGCTGAACCCAGGGAATGTAACAACACTGCACTGGCTCAGTCACTCATGCCTGTCTGCTTCCAGGTAAAACTGAATTGCAGAGACATACAGTGGATGAAATCGAGGTTCCTGTAAGCATTTTGTAACAACCTGGCTCCTGGCATTTGTTGAGCCCTGTACATTTTAATTTTAATTTAAAGTACAGTATTCATTTTTTTTTCTGGTTGCTTGAGTGTTCTGGTTGCTCATTAGATAGAGCTAGTGACTTTAGGTCTCCAGTGCAAAAAAAAATGTTGGGACCCCTGGCACAGGGAGAACCAAACATGTATTTATTTTATCCCGCCCTGGGTCTTCTCTGGTGTTGTATATATATATGACTTTGATAGACTTAGTAAGAACCTGGTTCAAACCTATCCAGCAGAATGATGCGGTCCTTTTACACCTCTGATAGCAGAAGATGGACCAAACACAGGTACCACGCCCAGGAGCTTGCTTCCACAGACCAGGATCTCAGAAACACCATATAATCCCTTAAAATTAGGATTAATTCACAGACTGACACACCTTGTTTATGTAAGTCCAGGCACAACTGATACACCTTTATTAATTGTCACATTTTATACAATTTTCTGGCACACTGGCTGGCCAATCACAGTAGTCCCATCCTTAGGTACTTAGAAGAGGGACTAATTAACAATAGGCTGCCCCCTATGCTTACAGGGAAACCATGTACACCTGATGAGCTCATGTCTTAATCTTATCCTGGTGATTATATTTAGGTGGGGCTGAGTGAGTTATCACCAGATAACAACACTGTAACATAATAGACTGCCCCTGCTAACTATGAAACCCTGTACATAATGTCTTTAATCTCATCCTGGTGATTATACTTAGGGGTGGGGGGGCTGGGTGAGTCATCACCAGACAACCACCCTGTAATACTTTAACCTAAGTAATACAAAAATGCATAACTATAACAATAAAACAGGGTAACTCTGGCCAGTCAGGCCCAGGCCATAGTGTGGGCATGACAACTCCTCCCCCCTTCTTTCTAGTGGAGACTGGGAAGGTATCCTGCCAAATAGCTTTCCAGCTACACGGCTGCTACGTGTCCTCCTAGGTCTAAGCCATACACAGTCCCAACAATCTTCAGGGTACAAGAACCTGGTCCCAGCTGGTAGTGGTAAGTCTAGGGAGAAAAGGAAGCTTCCATAGTCCTACCCCCCCCCCCTTTCTGTGTCTTAATTCTGGGGTTGCACTGGGGGCATTGTCAGGTTACTCCACCTCTCCAACCCCCTAGTAAAAATCAATCCAAGATATAAACTTGGTGGCTCTCTGGGCACTCCGCCTACTCCTGTCCAGGGTGAAATCTCCCTCCTTCCCAATGGTGTAGTTACCTTCCCAAGCCCCTGGGGAAACATATAAGAACACTGGCCTAGAGGACCCTTCAAGGCAGTCCAGTGGAAACAGTACATCCAGACTAGTAGGAACGTCCAGCAAAAACTTGGGAGGGTCCTTCCCCAGCAAAACCCTCTCCTTCCAGGCAAGGGAGATGTCCTGAACTGCTGATTCGGGGATGGTACCAGGTATTCTTGGTTAAATAGAATACCCCAACTTCCCCCTTGCCAATGTGGTCCCTCCTTTCTAGTGATAGAGGCACACAAACAGTGTATTTGGACCACAGCAGGGCAGTCAATGCAGGGAGGCCAGGTGACAAACCACACCCTGGGGTATCCTCTGTGGAAATCCAGGAAAACTGGCCCATCCAATGGTGAACAAATCTGGGTTAATCCTGGGGCCTCACCCTCCCCAGCCAAGCCAGTACAAACAGCTGACTTGTGGTATTTACAGCAGACCATTGGCCTAAGGGACCACAAAGGCAGATAGCCAGTTCAAGTGCCTGTTCATCAGGGGTTATCACCACCCCACCCCCAACAGCCAGGGCCACTGTCCCCTTTCCCCCCTTCCTTTAAAGAAAATATTTTTCTAGAGCACCCAAAAAAAAAACAATCGCTCCATTGAGGACTGTACCTTCCGCATGTGACAGTCTGTATTCCTCCTGACGGCCTTGTCTGGGTACTACAATCCTTGGGGCTGTGCTGAGCTCACTGTCTCCCAGCCTCCTTGCTCTGGAACTCAGCCTCCTTGCTCTGGAGTGGGAGGCTCTCGCCTCCCACTGGATCTTTTCCCAGGATCCTTGGGCAGAATCTCCTGGCTCTCTCCATCTGATACTGCCTGGCATGTCGATACAGGCAGTCCTTGAGTACCGGCTGTTACTGCCTCCTGCACAGTCTGAAGAGCAGGGCTGCTTGCCGTTTCTGCTCCAGGGTCTGTGGCTGGCTCCTGGACAATGAATATCCAAAGAACCTCCCCACTAAGCTTACGGTCCATTGGTAGGGCCCAGTGCTCATTTGGTTCTTCCCTGACTATAGGAGCTGGGCAGATTTCTCCCAGGTCTTCCCCTGGGCCTGGTACTGCTGTGGTTAGGCCCTGTCCCCATGCTTCTAACTGGGTGAGGCTTAGCCCCCTAAAGCTAGGGACTAGTTCTTCTTCCTCCAGGTCAAGCCACGGTATCAAGGCAGCTTTGCTAATTTTAACATCCATGAGGCCAGAATTCTCCCCACAGAACATGCCACCCTCTCCCCGGACCTCTTGACAATTTTTATGGTCCTCTAAAGGGCAAGGCCACTGTTGTCCTAATGTCTAAACAGTTTCCCTCTGACCCACACATGGAAAAAATTAGCTGGGTCCCCTTTGTCTCTGGAAGGTGACTCTCCTTCATGCCTGACTGACAGGACCCCTCCCAACTGGGTAGTTAAAACCCTTCTAGGGATGCTTCTTCCAGTAGGGCCAGATAACCTGTTTCCAGTTGTAATTCCTGCCAGATCAATGGCATCAGTGAAAACGCCTTAACCGACCACTGGGCCACCCCCAGAGAGTTACAACCTCTCTTGAGCACATCCATTGTACGCTGTGCAGTGCCCACCCCACAATTCAGAAGGCCATATGCCAGCTCCCAGAGTGCCTCCTTCAGCCCTACTGACAAATAGAGCTCCACACTAGGGATTCCAACCTCTCCCATCCATGCTGCATACTGGTCCTCTAAGTCATTTTTCTGCACCACCAGGTCCTCCAGCCATTCAATTAGCTTGTGATCCGGCCATAGTCCCAGAAACGCCAACCATTGGTTTAATAGCGCTGTTTCTTGACACTCCATTGGACAAGAAACATTGGTTTATTATATTCTGTCTCCAGTTGAGATAAACATTCCTCATCCACAGGAGCTGGGAAAGGGCCATTGTTCCAGGACAGTGCTCTGCTGATGCATGCTTAAGTGTGAAAGCATTTCCTCTGGTCTCAGCTCCATCATGTCCTTGTAAATTGCCATCTTGCTGTGATTTACCAGAGATCCCACGACTGCCAGCCAACTGTCACAATCTGCTACTTCAATTGGACTTGGTAAGACCCTGGTTCAAACCCATCCAGCAGAATATTGTGGTCCTTTTACACCTCTGATAGCAGAAGATGGACCAAACACAGGTACCAAGCCCAGGAGCTTGCTTCCACAGACCAGGATTACAGGAGCACCATATAATCCCTTAGAATAAGGATTAATTCACAGACTTTCATTTACACCATGTTTATGTAAGTCCAGGCACACCTTTACTAATTGTCACATTTTATACAATTTTCTGAAACACAGAAGAGGGACTAATTGACAATAGGCTGCTCCCCTGCTTACTGGGAAACCCTATACATCTGATGAGCTCAGGTCTTAATCTTATCCTGGTGATTATATTTAGGTGGGGCTGAGGGGGGTTATCACCAGATAACAACACTGTAACATAATAGGCTTCCCCTGCTTACTAGGAAACCCTGTACATCTGATGAACACCAGACAACCCTGTAACACAATCAAAATACATACAATTTATATGTCATTTTCACCATAAGTAATACAAAAATGCATAACTATAACAATAAAACAGGGTAACTCTGGCAATCAAGCCCAGGCCATAGTGTTAAACAGTCCAGTCAGGCCCTGGGCATGACATATGTATATATATATATATATATATATATATATATATATATATATATATATATATATATATATATATACAGTTGTGCTCAATAGTTTGCATACCCTTGGCAAATTGGTAATATATGTACCATTTTTAAAGAAAACATGAGTGAGGAGGTAAAACACATTTCTTGTATTTCTTATGGGATTCACATTCAGTTGTAGGTTATAAAAGAATGGCACAATCATAAAACAAAACATGGCAACAAAGAAAAAAATGAAATGACCCTATTCAAAAGTTTGGATACCGTTAGATCTTAATACTGTCTATTGCCCCCTTTAGCATCAATGACAGCTTGCAGTTTTTTGTAATAGTTGTGTATGAGGCCCCTAATTCTTGCAGGAGGTATAGCTGCCCATTTCTCTTGGCAAAATACCTCCAGGTCATGCAAAGTCTTTGGTCGTCTTGCATGCACAGCACATTTGAGATCTCCCCAGAATGGCTCGATGATATAAAGGTCAGGGGACTGTGATGACCACTCCACAACCATATTGTAGCTGGACGTTTTGTGGCATTGGAGCAGTAAAGGCTTCTTTCTGGCAACTCCGCCATGCAGCTCATTTTTGTTCATGTCATATTGTGCTCATTAAAACAGCCACACCGTCTTTTTTCCAGAGCAGCCTGTGTTGCTCCTGAGGTTACCTGTGGGTTTTTCTTTGAATTCCGAACAATTCTTCTGGCAGTTGTGGCTGGAATCTTTCCTGGTCTACCTGACCTTGGCTTGGTAGCAAGAGATCCCCGAATTTTCCAGTTCTTCATAAGTGATTGAACAGTACTGACTGGCATCTTCAAGGCTTTGGATATCTTTTTATATCCTTTTCCAACTTTATGAAGTTTCATTACCTTGTTACGCAGATCTTTTGACAGCTCTTTTCTGCTCCCCATGACTCAGTATCTAGCTTGCTCAGTGCATCCACGTCAGAGCTAGCAAATTCATTGACTATTTATACACAGACACTAATTGCAATTTAGAAAGCCACATATGTGGGAAATTAACCTTTAATTGCGATTTTAACCTGTGTGTGTCACCTTGTGTGTCTGTAACAAGGCCAAACATTCAAAGGTATGTAAACTTTTGAACAGGGCCATTTGGGTGATTTCTGTTATCATTGTGATTTAAAAAGGAGCCAAACAACTATGTAATAATAAATGGCTTCATGTAATCACTATATTTCAATAAAATATATATTTTTTTGCAAGATCAGTCATGTTTTCAAAACTATTGCCAAAATGTCACTATTTCTGCCAGGGTATGCAAACTCTTGAGCACAACTGTATATACAAATATCACATATATAGTTGTCAGTGTACGAAACGTTTGAGATGTTGGTCATGGATCACACGGGACTTAGGCTGCAATGAGCGAGCCTCGCAAAGCAGTTGAAGCACGCGGGACTTTCGACCTGTACGACTTAGGACTCGTACATGGATTGTGCGCCTTGCAAAATTATGACTTTAATGGCTGAACCACGAAAGACATGAAAAAAGCAACAAATATGCCTTAAATTAACTTACACACACATACCACAGTGGGAGAGGCAGGGAGCCTGTGAGTCAGGTTGCAAGTTTGGTTGATGCATATTTGCCTTTTCTTCACGAGCAAGAAAAAAATGGCTGCTGACAAAATGCAAAACGATGAAAACAAGGCCCTAGGAGGTAAAACTAGCCCGAAGGACGTAAAAAATAGCCTTAAGCAGTAGCACTTACCAAAAGCAACACTTAATCCAAGCCACTAACATTTTACACAAGGCAGTAACACTTAACCCAAGGCAGTAACACAACCCAAGACAGTAACACTCAAGCACCAGGCCTATAAACTACACAGGGGGAGAGGCTTGCAATGAGTGCCGAAGGTGCTCTTTGCAACCCACACGATGAGCTCCGAGGCTCTTAGCGCTGGGCTCGCAATGACCCCCAAAGGTACAGGACTCCTCTCCAAACGCTCTCCAATGACATAGTGGGAATCCCCCCCCTTCCTCTGCAAAAAACATTTGCCCACAGATGGTGCACCGAGGGTGTGGCGTGTTAGTGCACTGTAGGGGCTGGAGGGTGATATGTTGGTGCGCCGTTCCAGCGAGGGAAGGGGTGGTCTGCTGAGGGGGCCCAGGGGGAAGATGATGCACTGAGGGGGCCCAGCAGGGGGATCCACTACACTACAGAAAACAATGTAAAAAACTTTTTTTTTAAAGTACATGGTTTGTAAAGATGCCTTATCTATATTTTGATATGATTGTATTATATGTACATGCTTTGCATCAACCTAACAATAAGACTTATTGAAACAAAAAAATCAGAAAGCAGTGGACACCCCCAGAGCAGGGCCCCAGTGCAATGCACTGGCTGCACCTGTGATAGATTCGCTCCTGCAACAGTTGATGACCTTCCAACAATGTTATATCATGTATTTTAAATGTTTTAAAACACAAATCAATGCATAACAGGGTGTCTTCACAGATTCTTCAGCAAATTAGTTCGGGTTTTCCGTGTCACTTTAAGCTCCAGCTGGAAAAATTAGATAATGTTCTTCAACATTTGACATGTTTCTCAGTGTCCATATTAAGTTCTAACTAATTCCCAAAAAAAGTTATTTAATTTAATACACACTGCTGTACTTCTGTGGTGTGCGCATAATTGTCCTTGTTCTTTTGCACTTTGACATACTCAGATAGCTAAAGCATTGAACTCTAACAGGTACTGAAATGGCACTTGTAGTTTTAATTGTATTTTCATCTGTTAGGAAGTCTTGTTCCTATAAGAAATGGCTTACCACTCTGTAACTTAAAATCAACGATAATAGCAATGTTTAATTTGTTCAGTCACTACCTTTCAATTAAAGGTAGCAGGTTAGTAAAACAGTATTTTATACAGGAAGAAGCTGTTCAAACGCACCAGGATATATATGGTTGGAACTGATGATTTTTTAAGCTACATAAGAGAATGTGATTTATAAAGCATACATTAGCATTTATTCCCTTTAAATGTATATGGTGCCTACTATAGTCAAAAACCTAAAAACCTAAAAAAATAAGACATAAGGCTATAGGTATAAAGCTAGTTTTTAATTAGAACAATGTTGATGCATTGACTGTTTGTCCCTGAAGGCATCCATAGTACTATGGTGTGAGGGGAGAATTAACATTTCTGCATGTGTAGGGCTTGCAGGGATCCTTGTGAAATGCCTGTTCTTGAACATATGTTCAAGATAAGTGTCAGATACCTAAAATTCCACTTATATAACAAATTCAGCCCCCTCTCCCTCCTCCTTCCTCCCTCTACTGTTCAGTACATTTTCTCATTTAGCGAGTTATCAGGAAGTTCTGAAGACAGACTAGAAGGTTTACACCAACATTTGCTCTAAATTATGAGTGTTTCTAAAACCGTGTTCTGCTGAACCCTATATAACAATGGGTTATTTCTGGTCTCTGGGGCAGCTTTCCAGATGTAGTAGAAAAGCAGCTACTGGGGTTCCGAGATGTATTTATGTCTTGGGGAGGAGTTGTAATGTATCATCGGATTCCACTGGATCCATTTTGAAATCATGGCGTTCTGTCAGCTCTTTGGGAGACCCAAATTGTTTCCATGGATGAATTAGTTTATGGAACACTACTCTGAAGGGCCCCGTAGACCACCCCAAAGGGGTTGGGAGGAGGGGCCACTTGACTTGGCAGGACCTGGTATGGGTAGGAGGTGGCTAGCTGGGGGAGGGGAGTCAGTTGTAGGAGTTTGCCGCCATTACCACCATTATGTCCCCAGCTAGCCATGTGTAAAGATACCCACCCACCCATCCCTAATGTTGCTAAATAAAAAAAAAAAAAAAAAAAAATATATATATATATATATATAAATAAATAAATAAATAAATAAATAAAAATAAATAAAAATAATAAAAAGATATTTAAAAATAAGGATGAGTAATGGAAAATGGAGGTATTATCTTGTATATTGTCTTAAAGCACTTGTTGGTTATTATTAAATGTATATTATATGATGTCAAATTATGTTTATGTGTTTGTCACAGCAGCGGGTGGTGAGGGGAGTCACCAGGACAGTGGTAAAATGGGTGAGATCCTACCCTACGGTGGTACGGATGTTCCAACACGGTAGGCCCTGGACGAGGGTTCAGGGCGTAGGGCGTACTGTCTCTGGCCAGGCTCCTCCCCTCACGTGGTTATGTTAATTATTGTTATGGTTATTACATCAGTTTGTGTTTACCAATAAACGCTGTGGCCAGTTATCCTCCCAAGAAGTTGTCTGTGTCTAATCATTATATTTTAATAGTTGATTGTGTATAAAACCCTTATGTGCACATACCAACTGGGCCTTGCTAAGTCATAATAAAAGCAATGTGAAGCTCTGAAGGGAAATATATTACCTGCAATATTTATTTTTAACTTGAAAACTGTAAAACTCTGTATATCACGTATCTGTCATAACGCATTTTTTTTTTAAAGTTAAATATGATACAAAGTAACTTTAAATTAAGGATTCAAAGTTGAGAAGTTTGATAAAGTGTCAATCTGTTTTGCTCAGGAAATGATTATATGAGGTTAGTAGCATTTCAAATGAATTTAAATAACTGCAGAAATCTCTGGCAAGCTCTGTAAAACTCATAGTAGTGAAAACAAAACTCTATTCATACAGGATGGTCCCTGCGAAATTAAGCTATATAGCTTTAATACATTGGCTTAATACATTAAGAATACAACTCTTCAATATGCCTTAAACTTTAAAAGGGTTTTACTTTGCATGTTGCCTCTCTAGAATGTGATGCATTTTTGAACAAAGCAGAAAAGGAAAATAGCTATTTCCATTTAATGTTGTGCAGCAAAGAGGAATTAAAACATGAGATTTATGGAATATTTCCCCCTGATTTATCAACGAAATGAATAAGCAAAAATGATCAGTGATGGTATTTTTTAACAATATCTGCTAATGCAAAACCCTAATGCATTTCTATGAATAGAGCAATATCTTCTCTGGAGGTCGCTTTCCGACCTAAGTACAGATGTAATTGTAGCATTGCAAATACATGTGACTAGGTTTATTTTTGTTATAATGATGAATCTGAATATTTTAAAAAATAGTGTCCAATGTATTCACTTTAAAATAGCGAATGGCTGCAGTGGATGACAGGTCTTACTGGCCCAACTTAAAAGCTTTTCATAGATGAAGGTGAGGGCTTTTAAAATCCAATTTCTTTTACACTTCTGATGGATTTATATATTTTAAAAAATGGTATATCGACTCAGTAAAATTCTTTCTTTTCAGCTGAAACTTTTATGATAACTTTCCAATAATTCCCTCATAATGTATAAAATATTTGACTCTCCATCATGGATAGAAGACTATTCAGTCCACTGCTTCTGTTTCTCTTTATTTCTCTACACACCTTCTTGTCTTTTGTGTTTATACTTCTTTTGACTCCTTATATCCAAGGTACCCTCTAACAATAAAAGCTCTTTCTCTTTGCTTTTGGAATGCAAGCTTGAAAGCCTCCAGGGACCTACTCACCCCAACTTCAAGATACATTAATACTTCAGGGTTGCAATTTGTGAACCCATTTCACTTGTGTTTGAATGTAGGTAGAAATAGAGCTGCTTCACCTGAACACAAAAAAAAGTTATCAATAAATTGTCCCTGAAGATTTGCGTGGTCTTGTGTCATCTCTACCATTTATTTGTGAAAGTGATTCTTTCTCCCATCTTGCTTTAGCCTGTTCCTCTCCAATATCAACATGTTGGCACTTTTTCTTTGAAATAGCTTCTCTTCATGCATTTTGACAACCACTTCAAAAATGCAAAAAAAAAAAAAAGTGCTAAAAAAGTGCTTTGTAATTCAGGAAATTAAAAAAATATGGCAAGGTGCATTATTGATAGTTTTAATCCATTGGTCAAATAATGTTCAAAACCTGAACAGTGATTTATTGGCTTCATGTATACCACTGTGCAACAGGAATTACAGTAAGGTATGAGAAGAAAATAAAAAAATAAAAATAGGTGACCTTCTATAGTGTAAATTAGAAAGGAGTGATGGAGAGGATCAGCGTTAAATATCTATGCATTATAAGTAGATATAAGTACATAAGAAAATCGTAATTGCTAACCATAGTGATTGTCAACCTAAGAAGTAGTTAATTACGAAGAATCATTAGTTCAGTGCTTTTACTTCAAGGCTTTTTGCAAACTTGATTCTTAGAAGAAACAAGAATGCAATTAAACAGAATGGGTATATTTGAGTAGAGATAAAACATTTGAGTATTAGGTCAAATGTGAAAATGTGTAGGTCTTGTGTTTGTATTACAAGAAGGAATCTACTGAATAACCAATATTGTTTGTAGAAACTTGTAATAATACCCTGCTAAGTCTCCCAAGAAGGAGTTTACTGATTTGCAAATATTGTTGGCAAAACCTTGTAAAAACTGTATAAAAAGGTAGTATGTGGAAGAGTTTTCAAGATGAACTACAGACTTGCTGTTACTCTGTGCATTCACCTCCATTGTATTGTATTAAACTGAAAATACAGAGTTTTTGTATCCTATCTTATTCTTCTGAGGGTGTGTGGGCGAGTCAGTGAAAGTGTTTTTCTACAACAAGAGCAACAACTAATACTGAGAGCAGCCTTTCATTTGTGATTGGATAGGAGCTAGGTGATGAGAAAATATAGCTGAAGTGAAGAGAAGTGGCACCACTAAGATAAGAAAAGAAGACATATTTTGTTTTCGTAAAAGCACTGGAGCCCACAGATGAATTTGCAGAGTTGGCAGCAAGGGAAGAATGCTGAATTGCTGAGAGGTCAACATTTATGGATGACTCTGATTAAAGCATAATTGCATTACCTGTACTCTGTAAGGGTTATTCTGAAATTCTGGCTTCACAGAGGTCTGATTTGGGAACCACTAGTCCAAAGTTACAATGAGCTTTATCCCAACATGCAATGATATAAGATTATGTGCAAAGTCAAATATTTGTAGTTATGTTTTTGGCTGAACAGGAAAAATCTATTTTAGTTCATTATTAGTTAACATTAAAAATATACGAACAAACCGCAGCATAGCAAAGCTTCAGCCAGAATATATAAATTAAAAATACAGTTTACCTCATTAATAGCTACTGCTGTATCCCTTACTTTCCACCTTTCTCATTGTCTTGAGTACTGGTGAAACCAAAATAAATATTTCAACTGATAAAACATTCATTAGACAGTGTAAGTAGCATGGGGCATTCTATGTAAAACATGGGGACTATATTTACAATTCTATAACCACCTGTATATTCTCTGGCTAAAGCTTTGCTTTGCTGTTGTTTGCATGTGTATTTTTAATATTAATCAATGGTGAACTAAAAATATCTATCTATCTATCTATCTTTCTATATGCACTCTGTGGTCCTAAGAAAAAAAAATGTGCATGCTTTTATCTGTGTGTCTGTGTTTGAGTCTATGTGTGTGTGTGCACAGATGTGTGTGTATGCAGGTATGTGTGTGAATGCACATGCGTGTGTGCATTCCCTGCTTCATCAGAATCTAGCTTCAAAATACTCACTGGGCTTTCTGGCATTGATAGATTTCCCTCTGCCCATAAAATACCCCCCAACTGTTCCATATTGTTTTTCTAGATCTGTCTGTCTCCTACCCAATGCTAGCACACCATCATTGACATGCTATGGTCCTCAGATTGCTCTCAATATACAGTGCTCTGTAAATGCACATCCACATTTTATTCTGTTCACTAAATTTCAATTGGTTTATATTTTTACCTGCAACAAAATTTGCTCTGTAGGACACAGGCAGAAAGATATACAGCAAGGTGTGGGCTCCATAAGTGGGACAAGGCATGTTGCAAAGCATAGAAGTTGAAGCATTCTACCTGTCTGGGAAATGAGAAGCTAGGGCACACTCCAGCAGTGACATCACCCACCGCATGCTCGGTGCTCATAACTGACTGAGCTCTTAGTCCCATCCAACTCCATTCTTCATTCAATCAGTCATTGGAGAATGAGAAGCATTGCCAGCACCACTGTACATGCTTGGAGGGTCTCACTCCATAGATTCCAATGCACCACGCAGTACGCAGTACGCAGCCAAATGGCTTCAGCTGCTAAACACCCCAACTCATTACTAATGCAGAGCACTCGAACACATAATACCCTTTTCTAATTCATTTTTGTTTAAATAATTGCATATGTATTAAGCCTAGCAAATGTATTAATAATATTTAGAAAATATTATTATAACTATCATTTACATTAAAAAGATATAGCAAACATTACAAAATGTTCTAGTGTCCAGGAGATAATGACCATCATATAAATGATTCCAAAAAACATGTTTTATTATTTTTGAATGCATTAATATTTCCAAAAATGTATTGGGAAAAATAAAGAAAGACTCTGGCAGAAACATATTCCAACCTGAGAATAACACGACTGACTTGTGCTTTATATCTCACACACAGGTGGGATGAGAAAGCCCCTTTTTTTCTCAGCAGTAATGCACCATCTACCATTATATCTGGATGCAAAAAAGGCTTTAAAATGGGCAATTATGAAAGAAATAAATACTATCACCACATGCCCTCAACAATAATAATTAAAAGAGCACACTGTAAAAGAAATCTATACCATAGAAACTGAAGTAGCAAAGTAAGACTCCAAGATGGGAAAATAATTGAGGCGCGTAGGGAAGAGTGTATAAGCTGCTATTATGTAGCATTGTGAAACCAGCTCCTTAAATAAAAGAATAACACCATACAGATTTCTCACTGTTAGCACAGCACAGGATCTGAGTTTAATATAGGAGTGGTGTGAGTCACACATCCGTATCTTCCCATCAGGTGTGGTGAAATGGTGGGACTGTCTTCTCCACCCACTCTATTAAACAGTGTGAGTTTTTGTTTTGCCCTATTTAAGAATCAGTCTATGGCACCATGTCACATATGAAAAGAGAAAATAATATACAATGTGAACCCACGCTACAAATGCTACCAATCTTACTCTGTCGCTTTTCTATATTACAGCAGATACAATGGCTCCTGAAACAGCTCCAGTCGATGCAAAAATGAGTTTAGGATTTAAGGTTTAGGAACCTCAATGCTAGCTCTGTGTATGGTTTTGGATTGTTACATCTAGTAGCAGTGATTTAATGGCAATTGCAATGCTTTTAAAGTGGACATTTATAAAGACCTACTGTGATATTGTGTAAAATATGCAGAATTGTACAGAAATCTTAATTTATTTTACAGCTATATTAATGTATTGTTTTTATATTCCTCATTAGAATAACGACATTAGAATACATTTGAAATAGTAATATAAATACTCTTAAGAGTCTATATCATAAGGTTTGCTTGGCGGCAATCATCTGTCAAAATAAAATGTTATTGTAACCCCAACTATTACATATATCCTCACATTCTTTAAATTGGCAAAACAGAATACAATGGTTTACTGGAAAGTATTAGTAGCTGTCAGCCAGAGGAAATAATATGTTATGTATCCCTGCATAAGTTCTGGAAATTATAACAAAATCATTTATTTTTCAGAATATAAATAAAATACAGAGTGAGTTTTTTATCCATCAAATCACTACACAAACTAAGAACATTAAATATAGCCTTAATAAGAAAATATATTTAAAAAGTTACATTGATGCAAAGGTGGCATGCCTACTCCCCGACAAACGGAAGGGGGGGGGGGTCGGTGAACAGGCAGGTAGAGAACGGAAAAGTGAATGGGAGGTATTTCGTCTAGTAAGTAGTAAGTGGTAAGTGAGTAAGTAAATAAGAATTCTGTCAACCAAGATGAAGTTGACAAAATTATAGTGTGGTGTTGAACATAAGCCTTATGGGATCTAGGGGTGCATATTTTATAATGTCTTAAATAATTCTGATTATGCTCTTTCATTATTTGTTGCTTTGGTGTTTTTACATCAAAAGCACATTTTAAATAATTACTTTGATTAACCCAACAGAATAGCAGTTGGTTTGCCTCAGGTACTGCTCTAAGCCAATCAGAATTATTTACATCTGGGACATGGTAGAATTCTGATTGGCTGCTTGTGAACATAATAAAAAAGTAAGTTTAGGGCTAACACCTGAAGTCAACTGACTACTGGTATCTCAGCATAATCAATGTTAGCATTTAAAAGGAGAACTGCACAATGAAAAAAAAAAGGTGTTTGAGCCAGACTAAGGGCCCTATTAAATTCGAAGCCTGCAGCGGCCGTGGTACAGCAAAGCATGAGGGCTTGAAATTCTCCGGAGTTACAGAGCAATTCAATTGAACAAGGCTCAACCAATGGGCCGGAGCCACAAGCCTGTAAACCCTTCCCGCAGCGCAAACTGTTAGGGTGCTGGAAGTGGGGAACAGCAATTAACGCAGCAGAAAAGGATTTTAAAGGACGTGAAAAACATAAATTATTGGCTGTCCTGTGGGTTTCTGAGCTTCGGAGAGAGAGAGAGAGAGAGAGAGAGAGAAAGAGAGAGAGAGAGAGAGAGAGTGAGAGAGAAGGGGCTGTTTTGTGAGTTTTTTGCTATTTTACCACTAAGATATATTAACCCTTAATTACAACACACATAATTACGGATATCACATAAGTCACACACGTAAATTAATACGTACACATAGCTATACATAGCAGTAGGCCACATCTACACCCCACCTACCCCTTCCCCCACATACAATTACTATAATACACATAGTACACACATTCTTGTTTTACCTCATACATATACACGTATATAATATATTGATTTATTCTTATATGTATTTCATAAATACCAGGAGGGTACAGGGGGGAGGAGGAAAGGGTGGAGAGAGAGGAGGAGAGAGAGGGGAACACTGCAGGAGTAGAGTGAGGAGAGGAGGAGAGTGAGGAGGGGAGGAGATTGAGGAAAGGATGAGAGGTAGAGGTATGGAGAAAGGGAGAGACAGTTCAGGGGTACAGGTGTATGAGAGCAGGAGGGGGGGGAGGGACGTGCCCCAGATGTAGGCAAACAAGGAGGGGCAGAGGGTTAGGAGCCAGGCGTGGAGGTAGTGGGGATGAGGGACCGGCCCCAGGGAGAGAACAGGGAGGCCAGGAACCCCAGGCACAGTTGGAAAGGCAAAGTGCCAAAGTACAGGGCCCCCAATTATAGCACAGATGGGATAGACTTCCTCCTCAAGGAAATCCATGCCCACCATAGCATCATACATGGTGGGAGGGATGTGAGGCCTAGCCAGAAGACAAATGTCTGGAGTGAGATAGCTTCAGCTGTTGCTGCATTAGGGGTTGCAAACAGGGATGTCAAGTCTGCCAAACACAGGTATGACGACAGCTGGTGAAGAGGAAGATGGCAGAGGAGGCAGGATAAGCATGTGCAACCGGTGGTGGCCCACCAGCCAACATCACATACCGTGGATGGGAGCGGATCCTGAAGGAGTGGACAGTTGGACATGGGTGTGCCGAGAACCATGCAATTTGAGTATCATATACACCATCACACACTCACATACTGTACATGAACCCCACACAAATGGGTGTATGAACTGGGATGGGGTGGACAAATTCCCCCGCTGATTTTAATATGTTTGTATGTATGTATAATTCAGCTTTCTTATGGTGGTGTATACAATGACTTTATCCCCCTAGACAAATCCATCCCTCCCTACCCCCCAGGATTTTTCACTGTGTGTGTTTATGTGTAGAGAAGCAGTTGTGTGGTATTTTTATACTACATACGTTATCCCCCCCAGATTTTCTTTAGCTCCTAGACCCATGCTGGCCCTTCACAATCCAGACAATCCTCCCTATCACAGGAGTGAGATTCACTGCCCGGGCCCTCAAACGCATCATCTAGCTGTGCACAGCTGCTCCAGCCCGCTACACCGCATGTCATGGAGCCAACAAACAACCACACCAAACCAGATAACATTGCCCTGGCCCCAGCCATCATCACAGCCAGCACTGCCACCTGCTACAACACCATTGCAGCCATGGCAGGGCACAACCACTCCAACACAATGGAGTCCACTAACATGGCCTCCCACAAATGGGGTCCCCTAACATGGCCTGCTACACAATGGAGTCCCCCAACATGGCTTAACACACCGGCCCTTTCTACCGACACCTCAGGCCCTTCTGCTGACACCTCAGGCCCTCCTGACGACACCTCAGGCCCTCCTGTAGTCACCTTAGGCCTACCTGCAGTCACCTCAGGCCCTCCTAGAGTCACTTCAGGACCTTCTGCACTCACCGCAGGCCCTTCTGCCATCACCTCAGACCCCAATGTCGTCACCTCTGGCCCCAATGCCATCACCTCCTTCCCCAATGCTGTCAACATTGGCCCCAATGCAGGCAACATCGGACCCAATCCCGTCAAAACCACCACCCCCGACTTTGAGGGAAATCATGGCCCGATTTAACAGGAAGGACATGAGATGGAACAAACAAAGCACTGAGAAGCTCCCTCCGTGCGAGCAACAGATCGCTCCATTCTGAGGTGAGGAGGCACAACCGAAGGATGGAGAGATATGAGGAACATGCAAATAGGGACAGGCAGCAACTAATCCAATTTGCAGAACGCCAGCTCAAATCTTCAGCTTTCAGTTTCAAAACCGCAACCAGAGACGGCGGCCTCCTCATCTCAGACTCACCACCAGCTCAAGGTGATCCCCAGCCACCCAGCGTAGTGGTACCCCACAACTTAGTGGCTCAAACACCACCTTGACGTTGAATAGGGATAAGGTGCACATGCACAGACGGTGGGGGTCCAGTGCTTCGTAAGAGGATCACTCCTCACTCTTTAGGATCACTCCTCACTGAATACTGATTGGTATAGATGATGACATACTATTGGCTGGCTACAGAGTTTTTACATGTCTGGTTATGTTTAACATTTCACCAATTGATGTTCAATGTGGATTGATGTTGAGATAAGGTGTTGTAGTTAATCAGAATATTGTTATGATTGATATCTTGTTCTTGTCTCTGTAGGTGTTAATAGCCAAATCTCACTACCATTAAGGCATGTTCTTCATCTTTGAGCAGTACAAAACCATCAGGTGAGTAAACACTCAACCCAGTTCCTAACAGGAATTCGATCAGTGTCATTCACCACTGCAGTTAGATCTAAAATGCAATATATATGACTACATATCTCTTCAATAATGAACATGACTAGTGTGAGTTTCAATTACAGAGTCCTGGCTGTAGAGTTGCGCAGTACCATTAGGATCAGCTAATCCAAACCAGTAAATATGCATGTGGTAACATTATGAATTATGATTCATGTATTTAATATCATCCAGAAACAAAATGGCTAATTCCCTTTGTTTGACATCAGGATCAATGTGTATGTGTTTAGGGGTAATGTGAACAATGTAATCTGCTTGGCCTTGGTACCACCCATATACTAGTGAGATGTGAAATCAGCATGGCACAACTATTCCTTGTAGATAGTGATAGTACTCTTTGCTAAAAGATTGTGTTCACAGTGAAGCATGCCTCATATTACACATCCTCAACATATTCTGGCAATGCTGATTGAACAGGACAGAATCAATATGGTATCACTGCTCATAGATGACATTCATGTTAACTGGTTTATTGTAGTGTGCAGAGCAAAAACACTGTACTATAATAATGGCTTTTGATTGTTCTTACACCTCCTCTTTATGTTTTCACATTCCTATCATCTATTTCGCAATCATCATTAATGTATGAAAACACACTGTGTGTGGAATTAATTAGTATCACATGATCCATGATTTCTAGTATTGCAGATGGAGACTATATGAAATTGAGTCTTATATGATGTTCCAATTTCAAATCCCATTTTGGTTACTGTGGTGTCCTGACTACATGTGACCCTAGTAGATGCTATGCATTATCCTTATGATGCTGTCTAACATTTAAATCTTTAGGTGTCCGTTGTTGGCTAAAAGCCTCTTGCCCTTCTGGGATTCGCACACACCGCACCCATGATATGTAGGCACGGTCGTATACATATTAACATGTGCTATGTGTATCAAACAAAGTATGATAATGTTATCACTGTTTCTGTGTGTTTGTACCGTATCATGCTTTAGAGATATACATATACTGAATTAATCTGTACCTTCCCTGTCTATCTGGCTTGTCTGGGGAGTCTGGAGGAAAGGCTTGTGAACCACTGGTATATGATGTTTATATGATGAATGTCACTTGAGGAGAGGGGCACATATTTTATTTTGACACTAATGTCTCCATTGGAATGTTGAGCATGGCAATCTGCGGAACTTCCCTGCTTTTGTATTGTTTCAAAGTGGTTTACATTTTTTTTAATGGCTACTATGGCACTCTTATATCTTTGGAAGAACCCTTTGTGGGTCCTATTTATATTTTAGGGTCCACATGAGAGCCTCTGTGAGTAATAGAGGGTTAATATGGCAGGCAGTTTCATGTTCTTCTGTCAATTTAATCAGGATGTGTTTTTTATTGTTGTATGCATGCTGCAGCAAGGCTTTTCATATTGGCATATGCATGACCCTTCCAACATATGACAATTCTTTTTTTTATTTTTTTTTATGCAATTTTTTTATTTGTGGACTGTTGTGCAATGTACTGTTATGCCTTTCCATGTTTTCTCCATATTTTAAAGTCCAGTGGGGTGTTTATTATAGTGTTAAGAAACTTGTCTGTAAACCCTTTGGGGGTCCTATTTGGAGGCCGTAATATTTTTGGCTCCATTTACCGTTTACAGGTTTGAACGCCAGTTCATCCTTCGGGATTCTCAGCAATTTAATATCAATTTGCGATAGTAACATTTACGGACTTGACAGATTAAAGGTTTAGCTGGGAAGGTGTTTCGATTTTGACAGCCCGTAGGGGTTTTCCACCTGTAACCTACAGATCGTTTGCAGGTAGCTGAAAGAGGCCAATTTAACAGTTGTAACTCTTGCGTCTCCTTTATGGGCTACGATTTCTAAAACAGTAGCAATTTAAAAAGGCCTAAGACCATAATTAAGCAAGAAAAAGGCCACACAGCTAGTTTTTAATTAGAAAAAATACATGTTGCTGCCTCTGCAGGACACTGGAGGTATCAATTAGATATTTGTGGAAGCTGTGTGTGTGAGAGGGAAGTATACATTTCTGGAGAACTGTGGTTATATCATTTGACGCAATGTCCTGCTTCTGGGCCAGTGGAAGGAAGGGGTGTGGTGTCAACTTTAAAGGCATATCTAAGTGAGCTGGATTATGAATGCATCCGATAGAGGAGAATTAGGAGTGTATGCAAACATTTTTTTGCATGAAAAATTCCCAAATTAAACAATTAAAGACTAACATTGAAGTCAGCAAAATCTCTTGCAAATTGGGGTTAACACCTCCAAACCCAGGCTAAATTAACATCAAATTTACCTAGTTACAAAGTAATTGAGGTTGAAAAATAATTTTAGCCCATCAAGTTCAACCTTTTAAGATCTCCTTTGATCTGCAATATGCAGATTGTTAATTGATCCAGAGGAACGCAAATAGAAAATAAAGCTAAGTAAATCTTTGCCAATTATCTAAAAAAGGGAAAAAATGAATTCCTTCCTGATCCCAGATACTGTCAATCGGATTCCTTTCTGGATCAAAACTCCCTCTCTAATTAACCAGGATAACCCTGAATGCTCTTTTTATTTAAAAATATACTTAATCCCTTTTTAAAGTTATCTATTGAATCCGCCGTCACCAGCTCCGTTGGTAGAGAATTCCACAGATTAACTACCCTTACTTTGAAGAACCCTTTTCTTTTTTTAAGGTTGAATCTTTTTACTTCTAACCTCAAAGGATGTCCTCTTGTCAGTTGAAAAACTCTTGGCACAAAAAGCTCCCCTGACAAATCTTTATATCTTTAAATCTGACCCTGGATGTATTTATATAAGGTAATCATATCCCCTCTTAGTCGCCTCTTTTCTAGGGAAAATATGTTTAATTTGGTTAGTCTTTCTTCATTCCCCTTATTAGTTTTGGTTGTCGTTCACTGTAGTTTTCCCAGCTCTAAAATGTCCTTTTTATGAAGTGGTGCTCAAAACTGTACTCCATATTCCAAATAAGGGCGTACTAGAGATTTGTATAGTGGCAGAATTATATTTGCTTCCCTGACTTCTATACCCTTCTTAATACATGTTTATTTGTCTTTGCAGCTGCTGCTTGGCATTGAAAACAATTATTTGTTTTGGCCAATCAGGTTAGCTGAAACATTTGATTTAAACTGGGGGCTTCCTGTTTATGCTGCAAAGCAGCCTGGGATGTGTAGTGTATCACTGATATGTGCTATGTATTGCTGCTGGCATACAGAAAGGAAGCAGCAAGGAGATTGGCTGAGCAAGCAACAGCAGGTAAATAGTAGGTTAATATTGCTCCCCTGATGCTGCATGCTGATTGGGGGGGATCAGATGCCGGTGTAGACACCCCCTGGGGGTGTCAACATACTCATTAGAAGGATCTGTAGATATTAATAAAAATAAAAATGTTTTATGAGATGTGCTGCCTACACATAAGCTGCTTTTTGCCTAAGGAGTGCAGAAATGTATTATCCATGAAACTTGGATATGCCTTTCATTGTACCCACTGATAAAACAAAGGTTCTGGACTTCTGCCTGTTCCTTCCTTAACTACGTCTTCTCCACTGATAACTACAAACAATCACCCCCATCATCAAGGTCTCAGGATGTGATCGAACAAACACAAAATGGATTCCTGTACCCTTAAACAGCATCTTCAAAAATGCATATTTTCCCCATATTTTAAACAGGTGCTAATATTGTTACTTGACAAACAAATGTCTTTTTTTTCTTGAGCTACAGTGGTCCTTTAATCATGTATTGTGAATATTGAAAGAAAAGGACTACAAAAGAGTAAAGAACATAATCACAGGTATTGAATGCAAAATGAAATATGATTAGAATTCCTTTAAAATAGGAAGTCAAATGTTATATTTCATTTCAAGCAGTTACGTCTCCACCCCTACAATATAATGCATGCTGTTCCACTGTTTATCATACAGTGATACACAGAGAAAATAGCGCATATTTCAAGAATTATTTGGTTTAGAAAAGAATGTCTATTGCAATATACGGTTAGATTTAAATGCTCTATAAAATAACCAGTGAGCATGACAACTCTGCTTTATATGGATACCCAAATTTACTGTCATACATATAAAAATAGCACATTTTATATATAAAAAAATAGATTTTTCATTAAAAAAAATATATTGACTTAGAGAAGAAAAATGTCACAAGACAATAAAGAAATAGTCCAACAGCAAAGCATTGCATCCACCATAACCTGATGTGACGTTTCAGAGGAATTATTTTTAAAAGCAGAATAAAAGCTACTTTTAGAAACAATCTTAATATCTGAAGATTCTGCATACAGAACTTTTCCATCTTACCTGACCTGAATACATCCTAATAACTGAGTTTGAGGAAAATTTGTATTTACTGAACAGTTGAAGGAGAGATGTGGACATAGGAAGGGGATTTGTCATCATTAGACTATTTGGAATTGGATATCTACCCCTTACGCAGCAGATGCTTAAAATGATTCATCTTGAATTTTAAATGCAAGCTCCGTACTGAAAATATGTAAACACCCCATTCACACATGCAGCCTTCACCAACGCTTCATGTATGCTGTAAGGGTACAGTAGAAGCTTCAACATTTTTTTTTTCTAATTGAAATAATACTTTATGACAGTTTATCTGCTAAAATATACCAAAAAGTCACAAGACCTATTGCTACTCTATATCATATAACAGCTCAGGATAAAAGGAGGAGAAAACAATTCCTCTTTCTAATTTTAATGTAATTTTTCTACACTATAAAGCACACAATTCCATAATCAAAAACAATGCTGAAGTTTGTTAGAGCAGAAGTATTACCAAATTAACACATTACAAATTACTATGCAATTATTGGTAGAAGTGTAGAATAACTGCCTTTGTATCAAACAGAGGACTCTTCTGTTCCTTTAACAATAATGAATTTTTTGGTTAAATGCCCTAAAAGATTGCTCATTTGTCCCTTCCCATTACTACACAAGTCTGTTAATTAGTGAAGGCAACAAAAGAAAACAAAGAAAATAGACACGAAACAAGTAAACAAACAAACCCAGTTATTAAACCTGTAGAGCTTGTTGAATGTTTGCATTTGTGTTGTAATTAAATATCTTGGATCTTAAAACACTGCAATTGCTTTATTGTTTTTAGGTTTTTATGCTTTTTTGAACCACTGTGCAAGCTGTGTTCAGATTACTGGGGCTATTTCGTATTATAAAGTCAATTTGATGATATAAAAATGTAGGCAACAATTTAGAATATGCCTAAAAATACTGATTTATTTACAAATGTTCCAAATTATAAAATAATTATTCAATATACTGTATATATTATGAAATAATAGGGAAATATTGAGGGAAAATATACCCAATTTCCCCAACAGTGAATTGTTCTCAGATCCAAATACATTTGGTAAAATAAATGTATACGTAGGATCCAAGACTATAATCAGTAGTAATTACATTTTTCCAACAATAAAAGCAAGAGCTAAAGCAAATAATCAAGAAGCTGGGGTTGATTGGATGCACAAATAATAAAATAAAAATAAATAAAAAACTGAGGATGAACAAAACATATACCTTATTACATTATACCACTCACTATTACCTCCAATAAGTTTTAGCTGTCTTGGGCAATTAAAAATTAACAATTTCCATACACTGGTTAAACTAATTACACTCAATAGGGAAATTAGATAATAAAATGGCAGTTAAATTTAATCTGCACCAGTTTTTAAAAGCAAACCTCAGATCTAAGTTTCAATATATTGGGCTTTGATGGTGAGAATATGTATTCTGTTTTTCTAGGATGGACTAAAAGTACACGACTGATGAACCATTTATCCGTAGGAACAGGATGGCAAAATATAAAAAGCAAAAAGTATAAAATATTGTGAAATAGCTTGTACTATGGCATGGTATTCACTAAAAAGGATCTTAAAGTCTGGTTGACTAAGTAACGTTTCAGTAAATTAGCCAGTCTGCATTGTTTGCTGATTTTCACGCTGCTCAATAGCCATAGGAATCCTTCACAGGGGCTAGAGATTTGAGGCCGGGGCAGAGGGCCAAGATGTAGAAGAAGGTAGCCAGGGAGGTCAGTGGCTTGGGGGTATATGTGAGGGATGTCTACACCGTCAAGCACCACTATGATGACTATCAGTGCAAGGTGAGGAGGTAGATATCAGAGGAGGCTGCAAGAGCAACTGGTGTTGGCTATCCAGCTACAGTGCACTTCAACAAGTGGGAGAGGGTGCTGTCACATACTCAAATTTGTACACCACACATGTAGATAAGCCACATGCAATGCAAATGATGACCATCAATCAAAAGGATAGGTTAATATTTATATGCCATGGACCCACCATATCAAAGCTGTTAAATTGATGTGATACAAGGGACTGTTAGTGACTCCCATGGTTGGGGTTAGTTGGTAGGGGCATCCATGGCACAGGGTTAAACAATAGGTACCATGGGGGTCTAAATAAAACCCTATGGTTATAGTCTAGAATAGAAATCAAGTGGGGGGATGAAATGCCCTAGGGTTCCCCCTACAATGTGTTAAAATTGTCTTTGCCTTGAACTTAACCCATGTATAGCCCTTGGAGCGTAATAATATTACAATAATAATAGTAATAATAATAATAATAATAATAATAATAATAAAAGGGGAAATTAAAAACTAGCAATAAGCACAAGAGTGTGTCAGAGGCACTGACATTTAGAAGAGCAAGTTTAAAACAATACAAATGTCTTCTTGTTTTTTGCATGAAAAGCAAAGCTGTAGAAGTAAAAAAATACATTAAAAATACGTTCAATTTTTTAAATAAGTTAAAAATAAATGTATGCAAGTCTTGAAAAACAGTTTTGCAATGAAGTCTGGACTCCATTTACTCTTATTATGCCATTACCATGTTTCTAAATTAAATTATGTACATTTATATAAGATGTGATTAACAATATACAAAAATCTACTTTTAGATTTGTCATATTGCATTAAAAATTGTCTCATAAATCCTCATTGAAAGAACATAAAATTTAAATTGAAAACTTTTGCACACCATTAATGAAACACTGTTATATGGGTCAATCAGCCTTTATCAGAAACTCGTAGCATGTAGTATTGCTCAGTAACTAATATATATATAAATCAATCCCAATGCAATATTAATTTTATATTTAATTACATTTTGAAAATATAAATGTTTATTAATACAAAAACTTCTTAAAGGTATATGAAAGTGAAGTGGGTTATGAATGCATCCTGTAGAATGCAAAAAATGTTTGCATGAAAAAATGCAAACATTTTTTGCAGAAAAGAAAAATATGTGCTGGGGATTATGTAGACATCGAGATCTGCATTTTGGATATTTCATTTTTAATGAGATATCCGATATGCAGCACATGCGCTTGCTGATTGGCTAAAGGAAAGGAAAGTGTCTAAAATCATGTGACTTCCCACGGTAGGGCAGACTACAGGTGCTAACTGAGCATGCCTGTACAATCCCCAGGCCAAAAAGAAACATTGTATAAGTTATGCTAATAATCCCTAAGAATTTCTGCGGGTGTCAACATTGATAGAAAACAGTTTGCAAAAGCAAGAAATTCAGCAATCTTCAGGCTAACGGTTTAACTGTTTACATTAGAATTTTTTCATGCAAACTATTTTTTTTAGACACTTTAAATTCTCCTTTATCAGATACATTCATAACCCACCTCACTTTCATATACCTTTAACTGCCAAAGTTACAGTGGCTGATTTAAGAAGTAAGATAATTAACATACTAGGGACCTATACTTTATAGACCTATTTTATGATTACTGGGGTCGCATTAGCACTAGAGGCAATGCTCTTTGCATGATGATGTATAACTTCCCCAGCGTGCTCAGATTAGGTAAATAGGAAGCCATAAGGAATATTCGCTCTCGGGATCCAAAATGACATCCAGTAAATTTGCTCAAGATCCAATCCCTGTCTTTTAGTTTATCACCCATTTCATTACATTGAACAGGTCAGTGATAAGCAAATCAGCTAGAAATGCATCTGAGCAGCAGGCTGAGGTATTGTGGGTAATTAGAGATTAATTACAATCCCATAGTTTGTATCATGGTTCAGGGTCAGAGTGGGGTCAGTGCACATGGCAAACTTGGAGAGCTGTGAGTAGATGGATGACGCCAACTCCGAGTGGCTCAGGAGAGTGAAGCGTATAGAAATGTGGAGCCAGGGAGACTGGGGACTGAACTCAGAGCCAGGGTGCTGGCGGCAGCAGTGACACCGAGCTGAGGGCCTTCTGCATCAGGGAAGCTTTCACAAGAGACATTCACATGGCAGCTCAACCAGCTTTACAGCGTCCTGCTCTCCTGTTTCCTCTTAGCAATCTAGCATAGTCATAGTTAATATGAACTCCTCCAATGCTAGGCCTGCAGTTATTGGTTCTGACAGTAACAGTAAGCCAAGTAAAAACATTTTTAAAGAATTTTCCATGAACCTGTTAATGAAGTTCAGTGTTTCTTCTATCTACGTTAGACCAATATGGAGAGTTTTTTACTCCAGCAATAAGTGGAAATTAATCATGCAGTATTTTCCCATAATGTCAGAATGTGAAAAATTACTGTCTGTCCTGTGGGTATACATAGACCACTTTTATAATTTTTCTCAGCTGAAATGCATTGTGCTATATTGCAGTATAGGACAGGACTGCTTAACGCTACCCGGATGAACGCTGACTTGCTAGAGCGCTGTTTTTAGCTCTAATTCCCCATTTCGTTCTAAATCTCGTGATAGCATGGTTTTAGCATGCCAAATCTCATTTGGCCATTCGAATTCTCATTTAGCATTGTAAAATTCACCATAACGCCATGTGAGCGATATGAGGCTAATTGAAGCTAAAACGCCCCCTTTAGCCCTGTTTCACATAGCGCTCCTGCATGTAGAAACATATGTGAAGCGCTAAATGGAGTATTCCTGCACAGACTATAGAAATAATACAATGTAATATATAAACATTTCAGTATTACCTGTTTATGTATTTTTGGTACATTCAATTATATTTGTTGGATGAAATGTTCAAATGTAATAACGACCATTAGTCATAGTTATAGATAGATTATTGATGAATGTATGTGCAGGTAAAATGTACTCTAATCCGTGCAAAGTAACGTGAGTATTTGGTGTAATATCACCCTGTAAAAATGTTCTGGATCTCAAAGCAAGTCCCCATAATCGTTTGACGGTAACCAGCCGATCCCAAGATCAAAAAAGTTGGGAACCACTAGTTTAGCGGTGGTTTAGTATATTCCAGAAAAAAGGGAATTCAAGAATAAGAGGTCCTGATTTAACGTGAAAGGCGGAAGATTTATGGGAATATGTGAAAATACAATTATAAGATATGGTAGTAGAACAGCCTTTCAGTGGAAATGGTATGGTCAACCACATTTAAGGAATTTAAACATACTTGGGATAAACATTAAGCTAAACTTAGGTTTTAATTAAGTCAACCTTTTTAAGTAGATATAATAGGCAGATTAGATGCACTTTCGTATCTCAGTCAAATCTATGTTTCTATGAGAACTCAAAGGCTATGTGATGAAATACTCTTAATCTGCTTAGAATATAAGCCTTTACGAGAACAGGGTTTGTAACACATTCTGAACAAGTATGTATGCTTTTGTCATGATTTTATTCACTGTATCTCCTGTACTCAGCTACTGATGAATTTATTGGCACCTTATAAATAAGTGATATATGTATTAGAAGAATATGGGTAGATTCACTAAGCTATTGCAGGGGCTGTGATGTGCGGCAATGGCATGATTCCTCATCAGAAAAAAAGACTAATAATGCAGGGTGAGAATAAACCATGCACCTGTACTGCACTCAAAAAGCTTCAGTAATATTTGGTCCATAATCTCTCTTCATGTAGCTCCAGGTAACCCTACAGCAAGTTGCTTCCGACTAGCCTCAAATAGTAAATGCAATCCAGTAAATGTAACCAAGAGGAGACATTCAACTGAAATTACAGTATAATCCGCACTAAAACACATATGACACCAAATTATGACACAAAATGTCTCTCCTGTCTCCTATTGCATCTGCAATCATGTTTCTGTTATAAATGGGATATTAAAACATTGTCCTGAATTTATATTACCGTATTGGTCTGATGATAATCCGCACCTTTTTTTGAGTTTGCGAGTTACAGGGGCGGCTTATATTCGCGACCGTAAAAAAAATCACTGCAGATTTGCGAGCTTACGAGTTATGTGTGCGGCTTCTTTTCGCAAACTTAAAATTACTGCCGATTTGCGCGATTGTGAGTTAAGGGTGCCGATTTGCGTGCTTGAGACTGCGGTATTGCAGCAACTGAATAGCGATTTACAGTTTTAGTGATTCTAATATCCTGTAAAGCCTGTAACCTGCAAAAAAAGTTACAGTACTAATTAGAAAGCCTGTTTCTTGCCATGGCTGATCACTTTGAGAGTCTTTTTCTCCAATTTTAAGGGTGAGGCTTATATTTGAGTACTATCTTTTTTCTATTTTTCCCCCTTGAATTTTACAGGTGCGGCTTATATGTGGGTGCGGCTTATATTCCGACCAATACGGTAATTCATTGGGCAAATGGTATTTAACTTAATATATCCATTGTAGTCATAAATAAGATAAGGTTTATGTCATTAGTATATGATTTTTAAGGTTCTCATATAATTTGGACATAAAGTAACATTTTAAATCTATTACTCTTATATCTGTGGTTGTCTATCCAATAGTTTCATGATGCCTGTTTGAAGTGGGTAAAATGAAAATATGAATAAGGGCATAAGTTAGAGACATGGTAATAGAGTATTACAATGTGCATAATAATAATATAGATATGTAAGTTTATTTTACACTTACAGTTACTCCACCGAAGACCAGATCCAGCTAATTGATATATGTGTACAAGTTTGCATGACTATGGACTATATTAAACTAGCGAATTGCCCGTCAAAAAATGACGGCAATGAAATTGTAAGGTAGCTAATGCTGTTTGGTGTCTAATAATGAAATATGTAATACATTACTAAATGAATATACTGTACCTATTTTGAAGCATTGTGATGAAGAGCTGGCAATCTGTGTTGATGTTGCTGCAGCATTAGTGGTGTGGAGCTGCTGTGTAAGCATGCTGAATGTGTGCACTGTGTGGTATGAATATCCGTAGGTGGTTTGTGGCGTTTTGCGAGTTTCTTGTGGTGTTTTGCGAGTTTGTTGTGGTGTTTTGCGAGTTTAGAGTGCTGTAGCCTCGTTTTCGTTTTGTTCGGCGGCCATTTTTTCTGTCGCTTAGATTTTTTTTTAGTCTCAAAACTCTTTTATTTCGAGTAAAATCGAGGTCTAAGTTGCATTTTTGAGGTCCTTGGTGCTCCCTCTTGGTGTAGGTAAGGTTTTTATGTATGTGCTGTGTGTATGTATTGTGTTTTAAATGTTTGTATGTCGGCGTGTTGCGTCCGATGTTTGCGAGGTCGTAATGTGTGGTAACGTGTTTCGTAGGTTGTTTGCGTTCCTCGAAAAATTTAGCGAGTGTCGTAATTTGTGTGTCGTGTTTTTTGAGTAGCGACGTGAAGTTTGCAAGGGTTTGAGGCCCTTGCCCAGTGACCTCGCCAGCAACTGAGGCCCTCGCTTCGCGAGGGGCCTCAGTTGCTGGCATGGAGCGCCTTCGGCGCTCCATGCCAGCAACTGAGGCCCTTGCCCAGTGACCTCGCTACGCGAGGGCCGAGGCTCGCTTCGCGAGCCGCGGCCCTCGCTTCGCGAGCCGCGGCCCTCGCTTCGCGAGCCGCGGCCCTCGCTTCGCGAGCCGCGGCCCTCGCCCCTCGCTTCGCGAGCCGCGGCCCTCGCTTCGCGAGGGCCGCGGGCTCGCTACGCGAGCCCGCAAGCGTGAGCAACGACCCGTACGCTCACAACTATATATGTGATATATGTGATGTGATACTTAGGAAAACTATGTAGGATCAAGCCAGGCTTCCAGGATGGAAAGATAGATAGATTATATGTATATGTGTGTAGATAGATAGATCGATAGATAGAGTATATGTATATATGTGTGTGTGGATAGATAGAGTGACGAAAGTCTTACATCATGGTCTTTTCTGACCTCAGTGTTACAGTGCACGTCTGACATCACAGTGTTACATTACATTCTATGTATATCATTGTTTTTATGGAGTATTAGAGCTATAGTGGGTAAGCCTCATATCCCTGCCACATAATGCACAGGCCTGATGTGATAGACCATGCTGAGATACGTCACAGTGTATATATGTATTTGCATGGTGTGTGATTGCATGACGTCACTGTGCTGTTTGACGTCACCTTGGTTAGGTAAAGCTCTGGGTGAAGTGCACCCCATCTATATCTGTGGGCTGTAGGTGCCTATCGCCGGCTTTCCCTTCCTCCGTGATCCTATAGTACAGTTTGAGCTTGCCGTGGGCCTTCCTCCTCTTGTTGGCCTCTTCCTCCTCTGCACCAGCGGCCGCAGCCATCTTCCTGTATCCCACTAAACAGCCAACCAACAGAACGCATGCGCAGAGCTTCCCAGCGCAAACGGTCATGCGCGGAGTTTGACAGCGCTGAGTCCGTGTCCTACGCATGCGCAGTGGACTCAAGTGGCGTTTCCTAGAGCTGACGTCAGAAGAGCTTCATGTCTACACACAGAGTTAGGGCAAAGCAGTCACTGGCCGCCAGAGTACAGGACAGTCGCGGGCCTCATAGTTGCTTTGTGAGCATACGGGCCGTTGCTCACGCTTGCGGACCCGCAAGCGTGAGCAACGGCCCGTACGCTCACAACTATATATGTGATTCCAAGCCCGTAGTGGCACTGGGATACCTGCAAAGGAAATTAGACGGAGCCAGTGGTAAAAGAGATTGTCATCATTACATCACTGAAAAATGGAGGTTTGAATTACGAGTTTCCATCGGACCCGCATTCCAGAAATAAAGCAATATAATAGTCCATGCGAGTTCCATTATATGTATTAATTGATTCCCGGGATCGATATAACACAGAAATTAAAAAGAAAAAAAAATATTTTATATTGCAGATTTGCGAGCTTGAGAATATTGTGCTATTAATATTAATATCTAACATCACTTTTCCTTTAATTTAAAATACAGTAGTGTATTGATATTTGCATTGACAGTGCTATGGATAGGACTTTAACCCCCTTACTGGTGGATTTGTAGCAATTTAATAGTGATTTCCGAATGTAACATTTACGGGCTTGACAGATCAAAGGCTTTACAGCAATGGCTATGGGTTTTCACATTGGGGGAATTTAATAGGGCTGCATATCATGTAACTTCAACACATGTATCTTGCTTTACAATATAGGTTGCACATGAAACACAGTTGTAGTGTAATTGATGCTATGTAATTGTTTATATATAAAAAGTAAGTGCTCATACCATTATTACCTCTAAAACTTCTTTGGTTATACTGTATCGGTACCATGTGCTTGCAGCTTGGCTAATTTCAAAGGGCCACAGTAGTACCCTAAAAACATGAGATTGATGTTTTAAATTAGACACTGATCATTAATAAAGTCATGTTTGATTATCTAAAAAGCAACATTCAACATTAAAATTACTTTCAAAGTTTAAACTCAGCTACTTCTGGTCTCCACCTACTATAAAGTCAATGAGAGGTTACCTTTTCTCTAGCAGACCACTGCTAAATTTTCAGACATAATGTGTATTACCACATAAGTATCTCCTGAATGCTTGTTGTGTTAAAGAAGATTCCCTTGGTAACAATCATTATTTATTCTATTATTTCTTATTATATCTAATTCTTCTTAAAATCTTTTAGACCTGTTTCTTTACCAACACCCGCCTTCCCATTAATTACCTTATTAGGATAGAGCCAAACACTCAACTGAAGGCTGATACTCTAAGCCAGGGGTGTTCGCACTCAGTCCTTCTGGGCCACACACAGGCCTGGATATGCTTGCTGCAAGCAGGTGAGACTATTGCTTCTTCAGTCATCCTGATTGACTCACCTGTGCACATAAAGGAAATCCTCAAATCCAGGCCTGTGTGCGGCCCTCCAGGACCGAGTTTGGACACCCCTGCTTTAAGCTCTGAAAAATAACTTAATATTGAATATTGTTATTTTAAATTATTGAATACTAGTAACTTGCCCCTGTGTCTCTCCCTACCCCCACTCCCTCCCCTGTATGTTTTCCCCCCTCCACTTTGTTTCTTTCCCCATGTCTCTTCCCCCTCCCCTGTGTCTCTTTCCCTTCCTCCCCTGTGTCTCTCACCCCCCATGTCCCCCTGGTGTCTCCCCCCTCCCCTGTGTCTCTCCCCAATCTCCTTTGTCTTCTTCTCCATTGGAGCGCAATGCGCAGCTAAAACTGCGCGCTGAGCATCGCTTACAATAGTTTCTGTAGTTTGCATGCCCAGCCTGGACCATTACACACTACGGAAACTATTATAGGTGATAACTGTATTAATGATAAATGCATAACTAAAATAACTTGCTTCTCTTGCTTGGGCTTTACAGTGGTTCCTTAACATACGTGGTAAACTATATTGGAAATATAGTTGTTACTTCATTTCCAGTCAAATGTACTACAGATAACAGTATTTTTTATAGATATGCACTCATATTTGGATTTGAAAGGAGGTTTAAATCATTATAACACATGTACAAAATAATTACGGTATGTTTTATCATTTAAAATAAAATATACAGTATTATAAGACATTCATTGCACATTCCATAACATATTTTATATTATTTTATGAATGTAATCAATGTAATGTGTTAAAATTGTTGAACTTAACCCATGTATAGTGCTACAGAATATGTTGGCACGTTACAAATAAACAATAATAACAATCCATATCAGTTCCATTGTGGAAAAATCAGAAGCTTCAAATATTGTTTTATGAAGAAATTTGAATGCCTTGTGGTTATTGCTGAAATTGGTGCTAACAGAAACCATTTTTGATTCCACCATATTTGTGCAATTACTTTGTAGCGCTACTGAATATGTTGGAGCGTTACAAATAAACGATAATAATAATAATGTAAATTATTTATGGTATACTATCAGGCTATTAATAAGTAATTTAAGACACAAGTAATCAAAAGGTGGATATCTTGACCATTTCTTCAGGACCTCCAATGCATTATTAACTTTACTATACATTGCTCTTGGAGCTTCCATCTTCTTAAATAATACATAACTTAAATGTTTTTTTCCTCATTCAACTTGCCCTTTTGTATGCCATTATATATTTGTATGTGTATCCATAAAAATTGGATTTGGGCTTTTGTATAAAATTGTAATTATTCACCCCACTTTATGTTATCAAAAACCCCCAAACAAATACTACCACTGATATAAACAGTTAGCTGGTATGCTCTTGTATTTGGCTTAATATTAGGGAAACCAGGGAAAAGTACTTTTACTAAGCTAACACGATGAAACTAATTGTATACCCTTGCCTTTTTGTGGGCAAAATGCTTTATTAAGACCATGAAGGTTAGATGTTTCACCATTAAGAGTAGGCAGGCTCATTGTTAGCATCGTATTTACTTTAGCACCATCCCTGTGACCCTCCTTCAGCAGAGTACCGTGGGAGCTGTACTGGCACCTGTGTCACCTGTGTCACCTGTGTATGTACTACTGAGTTGCTTATTCAGCTTCTCATTATCTAGCTATACCACGAGATTGTTTGTAAAAACAACACGGAAAATGAGCTGGCATTAATAATACATCAGAATTAAAATGGCTTTGAAAATAGCTGTTTATTAACTTAAATTCAAGACTGGACCTCCTCAACTCATTTCCATACTGCTTTGGTTGTAGAGTATCATTTAATGTGCTATTAAGCAACCAGAAATCTGCAGGTAAGTGCTACCAAGTTTGTAAAATATAGGAGGAGGACCAGCCTGAAGATGAGATGAAAACTAGCTGCTTTCAGTGTATGTTTTCTTACAAAAGATCATTTTTTTATCACAATAAATTGAACAATTTTATGTATTGGTATTTATTACTTAAAATGTTATAGCCTGGCCTTTCTAGTGGTATTTTAATCATCAATGTTTATTCTAGTCTAAAATGTGGTAGTTCAATAAATTTGAATTGCCTATTGTAAGAACTTTTACACACACTATTTTGTTATGCTTCACCAAACTAATATAGTGGAATCTTTATTTAAGAATCTACTGAACCTATATATTTTAATGGAATATTCTGTCCATGGATGTCTTATTTATATTTTTAATCATGAGAGAAATAATTTAGTATTGCTACCACCAAAGAGTTAAATAATGTAATCACACTGAGCAGCACTATGTATGCACTGTGATATGAAGCACTATTTCCCAGCTAGAGGATAATCATACTGTTACTAGATACTTCCCAGACTATATTTCAGAAATCTAAGAATCGCAACTCAGGTTTCATGGAAGTAATTAGGCAGGCCTATAGCTAATTATCCATACACATTACAAGGATGATTGATTGACATTCACCTAACCTAATGAAGTTAGTTTCTTCTCTATATATCTCAAATAACTAAGAGTATTCCTACATTGGACTCCCTATAATAACAAACATAAATACATTTAATAGTAGAGTTTAGATGAAGTCATGGAGCAGTGTAGGACTTTATATATGACTGACCTTGGCATCAAACTCTCCTTTACCACAATATGTCTCCCATGGGGCCTAATACAATTGAACTATTTGTGAGCGCTAATGGGGGATTAGATAGTCTAAAAGAAGAAAGGCCTGGGGTAACAATGGTGAGCTCCACATCTACAGCTATGTGATATAGGAGTGATAGGAACCAAATGATAAAGATGTATTAAAACATAAGTATGTTAGAGTAAAATAAACCGACAAATGAAAGAGATAATTGTCATGTATATCCCTATAAATTTGTGAAATAATCACTAGGTGGAAGAAATATATTTGAAAAAAGGCAAAATGTTATCAGAATGCCACACAGCCTCTAATGTTTTACCTTTTATATGTAACTATGCTGCAGTCGGGTCTGGTTTCTGCAAATCAACTTCTTGATGTGGGAGGAGACTTCTACCTGCACAATGGTAATGTGGCCTCTAAAACTGAAGGGGCACACCTGATTACTTTACAAGAATTGCAGAATCATCTGAGAAAAGACAACACCACACTAAAAAATAATTGCTGATTATGTTTTGTTATTCAAATAACAATAAAGAATACAAAATTACCGCTGTGGCCCGGTATTTGCAGATTTGCAGTTTTGTTTTAAAGTTCAAATTCATATATTGTGCTTAAATAAATTGATATTTATATATGTATTAATATGTATGTAATAATCTATGTTGTTGCACTGTATACAGTTCCTGGGGGGGGGAACAGTACACAAGACACAGGAGCCCATATCTAAGCCTTGATGCCATTTTTACATAAAATAGACCAAAGCATAAAGATTCAATACCTCCATCAGATAAAGTGCCTGATTTGCTCAAATTCTAGATGTTAGAACAACTTGACACCCTCTCATATTGCAATTCTTCCTGTTGTATCACAAAAGAATGGATGATTCAGGTACCATTAACTTATTAAGTGTTGTCATAACATGGCTTCCATGCCAAAAAATGAGGTGCAGCCATTGTTAGGCAGCTTGCTAAGTGGCAATGTGTATGTTTAAATGCAAGCCTCAAGGTCATCAAATCACAGCCTGCAGATGCAACCACATAATGGAATTTGTGATGAAATAGCTGATTTTATTTCACTTCGCAAATGAAATGAAGGAAGGATGATGTGCATTACAATGCCAACAGCTCTTCGCAATGCCAAAAACCACACTATTTCTATGCACATTTATATTTTATTTTAGAAGGCTGAATTATTAATCAGCAGAATGTGTCATATTTATAATGATTTCATAAACAAAGTAAACGTGTTCCTGGATAATAGATTATGAGGTATTGTATTTTTAACTTAAATAAGTGTTACATTCCACTAACTCCTCGGGATGATGAATGCCATTCAAGAGGCACAGAAAGCTGCTCTTTCAATAGAAGAGGCAAAGAAGAGGCAAGGAATTATTTGGAAAAGATATGTGCGCTGAAAACTTCAATGTACGAAATCTCCATTGTACAACCCATTGTAATTCAGAATAAATGTGCTCTAGAGTTATATTATAATACTATCCCTTCCCTGGCTCAAAAAAAATATTATAAATACTATGGCATATGCTATTAGTTGTAATTTTGTTATGTTACTTACTTCTATCTTTCCTAAAGTTTAGAGAGAAACTACAAATGCTTTTAGATTTCTACAATAACTAATTTAGATTTTGATACACATGATGGTAGAACAGAAATGATATAATTTCTAGCCTCATTCAGTAACTTTACTATTTACATGTTCATTCTTCATGCTTTGGTCTGGATAACAAATTTAGTAATTGTTGTTTTTCCCAATAAAAACTAAAATGAATTAGTTGCCACTCTAGTAATCAGTTTAGTCATAAACAAAATGTACAGTGCCTCAAGACGCTATAAGATTAACCAGATTCTTGGTTTGTTAATTCTTTTTACGACAGAGATGGAGAGTCTTATATATACATTTCACTGATTTGAGGTGGCATGTATTTGTGCAAATTTGTGTCTAGACACAAGCATCAATGACCATTGTATTAAAAGAGGCATTTGGGTTGGTACAAACTACTACAGAAGAGGAAGGATGGGATAGCACCTGGATAAATTCTTTATTTGAAGCTGTATATAGTAGCTAGGACAATGTTTATTGTTGGGGAGAGGTTGGTTGAAAAGTTCCTAAGTATGGTGATACATGGAGAAAAGGAAGGAGGGAATAAGAAACTCAAAGAAGGAACCAACACAGCTAACAAATTGGATATTTTGATGAATGTTTGTGTTCCCCCCTAATTACCTATTCTTGTGAGTCAGAGGCCAAGTTTAACCTTGAAATGGGACAATGACATGTCGTCAATGGCAGGAAATGGTTTCTCCACTCTTTGCTTTATGAGAAAGGTACCATACTTTCTACCATTAAAATTCATACTTTGTCCTCTGGTATATAGTTTATTCAAGTTACCAAAGCCAAAGAGGCCCAGACCACTTTTTAATATTACTAAAAAGGTTTTTGTCAGTATCCAGAATGCGCTTAAATGATGATGTCAACCATGTTACTGTATTCTGCATACCATAATCATCTATTTCATAACTTGTGCTCAGAGTTACTTATTTACCAGCATCAAATGTTTTTCTTTTTCTATACAATGTATTATACAAATTAGGCCTTGTAAAAATTCAAGAGTGTAGCATTTGGTTAGTAGGAAAGAAAATCAGCCAAGCCAACATACTGCAGTTGCTTCTCACCTTCCCAGTTGTCCTGCAGTTTGTCAAAACAAAAGATACAGGTTTTAAGATAGAAACAGAACTATTTAACCTTCATTAATCATTCATACTGTTCAAACACATCATCTAGTAACTGAAGAGGGTTTAATGGTAGCTAAGCTTGAGTCTGTTGTCAAAAGTGGGTTTAACTTTCTATGAACTCAGAGGACACAAAGAATACAGCCTGCTTACTATGCTAAATGTCAGCATCTAGCAGCAAACTGATGACTATTAATTGTAATGAAATACCTCTGCAGCTATTTGTACAAATAACAAAGAAGTACTGTCAGAACTTGAAAGAGGTCCATCTGCCTACTTTTGAGGGAATGTTAACATTATATAAGTGCAGTCCCTGGATGGCGTCATTAAAATAATGCCATACGATTTTAAGTCATTTTTATTCTTGGAAGGATTCATGTATGATTTGAGCAGGGTTTCATCTCAAGACAGTATTGAAATGACCATGACTATTGAAAGTGTGCTCATTTTATTTACATAATGGAAAAAGATATACATACATCCTACAGTAAAGTAAAAAAAAGTCAGAATGGTGGCGGAACACGTGTAGCTACTATATATGCCATTGTATTATATTTCTGTGTTTGTGGGAAATTTGATCATTTTGCCATGTTCAGCTAGCCAAGGCAAGGCCTGCTTTATTTTACCTCTAGGAGCTCTCCAAGGTTCCACACAAGTTATATGTTTTTCTCATTGAATGTATTATTATAAAGGGAAGAAGAAAGCACATCAGTATTTACACTTAGAGGGACAAGACAATACATTTGGAATTTCTGCAGGAATATAGGTATAAATATAAAATAATACAAAACAGTGTTATAAATATTAAATTAAGTGGTATTATGATTGTAAATGGAAGAAGAATGGGGTGATGTGCACTCAAAGGAACAGGATAATACATTTGGAAAAATAAAGCCATATAGACTGGGCCAAAATACTTTAATCATTGTACTATAGTTGTGTCAATATTATAAAGGGAAGAAGAAATTAACACTGGCATTTGCAAGCACACCCACAAGCCATAAATCAAGGAAAATAAGTGTGAAATAAATAAATTTTTCCTGATGTATTTGCAAGGAGATACAATACCTGTAAGTCTGATTTTATTATATTGGTATGTGATCATTCGAATTAGTACTAAGTAAAATATCGGCATCAATAGTTCTAAAAAAGAATAAACTAAGCTTTTTTAATTTTACAGAAAACTGCAATTATTTCACGTGTCAGTTAAAAACAGAATTGCTCCAAAAATGACCATGAAACATTCAGTAATGCAGTAGTTCCTCCAGTGGGTTGTACTGGTATTTTTCCTGCAATATGTCACGTTTATCATTAAAATCAACATCTGCAGTGTGATTGTTTATGTGCAGAGCAGATGCATAGCTGTTACAATATTGTGGCTCGTGTTAAACAGTGTGCGACCCTTGATCAGACAGTCCTGCCTCCATAGCCAGGCTCAGTTGTCTTCCTACCTTCATGGTGTCTGTTACATGTTTTGAAGTTGATATCACTTCTTACTAAAGAAAGCAAGTAGGGGTATTGCACAGATCCATGAAGCCCACATGTTACGAGGACTGGATATGTAAACAGTGGCACCTTTGCTTCCAGAAATGTTAGAAGTTAGTTGCTTTGCCTCATGGCCACCAGTCTCTTAGACATGGGAAAACTGTTTTTTTTTACTTTTAAATAATTTAATGACCACTGAAATTACTTTGAAAATAGAACGATAGGAGCATGTTAGGGATAGGTAAATATTAAAAGGGTTTACAATATGCTCTTTTTAAGAATAAAAAATTATATATATATGAAAATATAATTTAATATAGTAATTATGGTATTAATCTATATGCAAGATCACCTCTGGCTGTTAACATTAATCTACTTCCCCTATCGCTTTGCTCTTTTTTCCAAATACTCCACCACTTGTCCCCTCCATCCTTCTGCAGACCTTAACTTTGTCTCTCCTGTCCTAATCTCTGCTCACTTCTTCATACAAGGCTTCTGCCATAGCATTACCCTCCTTTGGACTTACTTCCAAATTTTACTAGACTCAAACAAGGCCTTTTAAACCACTAAAAAAAATATATACTTATGGCAGTATATCCTCAACCCAATACAAACATCATACTAACGTATACTATAATATAGCGCTACAAAATATGTTGCCGCCTTAAAAATAAAAGTTAATACAGGTATACCTTGCTTAAAGCTACGCCTTTTATGGCTGATTCACTATAGAGCTGTTTTTCCTGCCGGACCCCTTTTTACTCTGTGATTCTCTATAGCATTGCCTCACTATAACGCTTTTTTTGCCTGCTGGACACCTTTTAACGCTCTGATTCGCTATAACTCGTTTTTTTTTCTCCAAAGAAAACAGAATCCAGGATGAGCCAGAAGCTTCCACATTAATAATTTAAAGTTTAAATTTCTCCTAATATTCAGTTTGTATTAGCATTATATTTGCTGTTTCTTTGAAGTTAATATAAAACCCAAAATAATTTTAAATTTCAATTGAAATTTTGTGTTTTTCAGTTTTTCTTATCCATATCTTCCCCATGTTATACTGCCCTATTTAGAGCTGTTTTACTCCTATTGCCTGAAACCTATCTACAGCATTAAATGAGGTATTCCTGTAATAATAATAGCAATAATAATATCCATAATATCTATCTTTCCCTATTACAACGAATCTCACTCACTTGACACCACCTCAGCATTATTAATACTTCAGTGTCCATCATGAAACACAATAGTTCCATATCGCAATTCTGCAACGCCTTCTGGTCCAAGCACTTCATTATTTCAGCTAGTATCCCATTTATCATATGTAAAACTATACAACTATCACTGCAATATTCTATCCTTGTGTTTCACCTGTGCAACCACCCCCTCCAGATAGTGAACTCACAAGTGCAGGGACCTCACATCCTTCCACATTGGTTGGGTGACCTCTAAATATAAATTTAAGCAACGCCAACTGTATAGCACTGCATTACATATTGTTACTTCATAGATGTTCTGTAATAATAATAAGCAAATCAAATGTATCTGTTAAAATAGTACGTATAGATAGTCAATGTATTGCAATGTGTTAATCTCATAGCCCAATATCTGAACCTACTTAATAAAGAAGATAAGCTCACAGATAGGAGGAAGTCTTATAAGACAGTAATGAATATATCACATAATTGCAAATAACGTGTAATACATGAAAGGTTGTTGATGAAAGGTTAATGATGGTGATCGATCTATTCCTGGGGCCATGAGCATGTGAAGTAGAGCTTCACTGAAATGCCCATAGAGAGAAATATGAGGAGGTGTTACCTCTCTATGATCTTGAGCATGGGTGGTAGATATGGACGTGGGCGGTAAGGTTACCTATACTTGCCATATGTTTAGTTAGGAAGCTGGTTAGTGGGACAGTATTAAATTGACTAGCATAGAGATATGTGAAAAGAAGAAAAGAAATGGCTTTCTCCTTTAAAAAAAATAGCTTAATGATGCATGAATTTAAATGAGTATATTTTAAGCTTTTAAACAAAATTGCAAGAAAGCTATTTGATATCAAGAAGATTAAAAGGTGAATGCATGACAAATACTAATGAAGAAATCATTTAATCAACTTTAGCCTTATTTGTTACTTGAAACAAACTTGAATGGAAGTGTTATCGTATTAGTGTTTGCTTAGCTAGTTGAACATTTGTTGATGTACAATATATTCCAAAGATTCCCTGCCATTTTGTATCATATGGCAGGTCAGGGCAAGAAGAAAAGAAAACTGTCTGTTTCTGTGTAACATTATTGTATGTTTTACATGGCAAACAACTCATTGCTATGTTGTGCATTTCAGATTCATCTGGCAGTGAAGTGAAATTCTCCAGGATATCTCTATTTTATATGTGGGGTAACAAGCGACGTGAAAGAATTAAAATAACTGCTTCAGAAAAATATGAAAACAGCTCTACAAAATATCATAGGCCACCTTCAAAATGCAGTTACCTGAAGAGTGTAGGTTAGATCATGAAAACACATATTAATTATTTATTATTATATAAATATTTAATATATTAATTACTGCAACCAACTATCAGTTTTCTTTTAAGTCTTTTTTGGAACACCCTTTGGTAATCATGGATAAACTGATGAAAATATTAGACAATGGTTGGAATTCAAGTCCTTTGACACACCTCCTCTGCCAATTTAAAGATGTCTATTTTTGTTGCAGTGCCCAAGTAGGAGCATTATACTTTAGATGCCTCCCCTGTCTTTCATGAATGACAGGGCAAGAACAGGCGGGTAGTAGGATGTGTTATGCTTTACTTTACTACATTGCAGGATATATATGATATATAGATAATCGTATCCCAAGCTAAGGGAAAACAGCTTTAGTCTATTCCCCATAAATCTATGGTTTACTTTATGGGTTGTTGTTGTTTGGTCATTCAGTCGCGTCCAACTCTCCTTGACTTTTTTGGACCACAGCCCACCAGGCGCATCACTCAGCCACCGCCCCTCTGAGCTCCATCAAGTTCATATTCGTTGCTTCAGTGACCTCATCCATCCATCTCCGCATCTGTCGTCGCCTTCTTCTTGTGCCTTCAATCTTTCCCAGCATCAGAGTATTTTCTAGGGAATCCTGCCGTCTCATACTATGGCCAAAATATTTGAGCTTCAGCCTCATGATCATACCTTCTAGTGAACAGTTTGTCTTGATTTCTTGAACTATTGATTTATTGGATCTTCTTGCATTCCAAGGGACTCTAAGCAGTCTTCTCCAACACCACAATTCAAAGGCGTCAATTCTACGGCGCTCAGATTTCTTTATGGTCCAGCTCTCACATCCATCCGTATGTTACTACTGGTAATACCATAGTTCGAACTATGCGGACCTTTGTTGATAGTTTAATATCTTTACTTTTTACAAGCTTGTCCAAGCTTGCCATAGCTTTCCTCCCCACAACCAAACGTCTTTTAATTTTATGACTACAGTCAGTATCTGCAAAGATCTTGGATCCAAGGAAAATAAAATATTTTATGGGTAGTATACCTCAAAAAAGTTGGTATTTGAGTCAATGCCTGCTGCTTTTCACTTTTTTTTTTTTTATTCCAATCTTTTTTATTGAAGACCACAGGCAAAACACTTCATGTACCGATAGGTCAGATAGACAGATTCTCTATTGCCAAACATTATATGTTAAACATAAACACAGTGTCAGATTTGAAAACTTAAATACAAGGTGCAATCTATCCAAGGATATTCTGCAGTCTTCACACATTTTTGAATAATTTTCTGTGATTTACTTACTGAGGAGTTCCCTCCTCAAATCTAAACTTAGCCTACTCGATACATAAAATACCGAGGAACTCTGAAATGAGCCAATATAACTTGGTAATTGCAACTAATTAACTTAACATAGCATCTAGTATAAACAGAAACTGTAATTGAAGAAAAGACAAAAAAAAAAAAAAAAAAAAAAAAAAAAAAGGGGGGGGGGGTAAAAAAATAAATAAATACACAGAGACAAAAGGAAGGAGAGAGAAAGAAAGAAAAAAGGGACAAAAGACATCTCCTGGTTAGTTACCTCATTCATGATCACTTCCGGTCCACGCTCCAGCCGGCCTCCGCCCCCCCGCGGGGCCAGGGACACAAAGGAGAGACTAGTGTGCCTTACCTAATCGATATACTATGTTGGGAGTCCAGCCAAGGGGCCCATATCTTTAAAAACTGGGGGTACTGATCTTCTAAAGTACTGGTTAATCTTTCATTAATCATGATGAAGTTAACCTTGGTGATTATCTCACCTAAGCTAAGCCTTGGGGATTTCCATTTTCTAGCTATATGCTGTTTAACTGCTAAATTAATAAATTGCAATAACTTATTTTGTATTGTATTTAAGGCTTCAATATGCATTCCTAAAAGGCAATTTTCAATTGAGGGTCGAATTGGGCTACCAAATAATTTGGATCCGAGACTCATAGCTTGTTCCCAAATGTCCCTAGCCACTGGGCATGACCACCAAGTATGCAAAAACTCCCCTTTCTGATGACAGCCCCTATAGCATTTATCGTTGTTCTGTGCGTTCATAGAATGCATTCTAGCGGGGGTGAGGTATGTCCTGTGTAGGACTTTAAGCGACACCTCCAGAATATTATATGTAATAGAGCCCCTAGACAGATTGGTAAAGGCCTCCTTCCACTCCGCCGGCCCCAGTCCCCTTCCCAAGTCCTGTTCCCATTTGTGCATAAAGGGGGGTTTAGGAGTTTTATCAGCCCTATTAAAAAAGGAGTACAGGGCTCCCAGTGTACCCCTAGTCAGAGGCAGGTTCTTACACACCACCGAGAACCAGGTTGATCTTGGGGGTCCTAGACTCTGTACCAACGACGATAACCAGTGCCTAAGACGCAGGTAGTGCCAATTTTCTCTTGGCGGAATATCGTACTTATCCAGCATTTGAGTATGTGGGTAAATTATATCATTGGAGAACCAGGTGTTTATCCTATCTAGTTGTCCAAGAGCCCACCACTGACGGGACTCTGCGTGAAAAACGTCTTTAAAATTTGGAAAGGATCTAATGGAGGTTAGAGGGGACAGCGGGGTTGACAGCTGATGCTTCTTGACTGCCCAGTCCCATATCGAGAGAGTTATTTTAATCATTGGGTTGGAAAATTTAGGAAGAGGCTGGTTAGACCTTGGATGCCATATAATAGTGTCCCACGTCCAGGGCTTGAGATCTTGATTCTCCATAAACACCCAGGTAGGCTGGTGTTTGACTGAGTGAGCTCTAGGTAAGAAAGCTAGCTGGGCGGCTCTTAGATACAGCCTAAGATTGGGGCAGGAGAGACCCCCTTGGGTTCTATGCCTGTACATTATCTGCCTAGCTATCCGCGGTGGTTTGTTTGCCCAAATAAATTTAAAAATATGTTGTTGCAATCTTTCGAGATCTCGGGTTTCTACTGGGATGGCCAGCGTCCTAAATAGGTAAAGAATTTTAGGTAACACATTCATTTTAATAGTAGCGATACGCCCTGTCCATGATATATTATATTTAGACCATTTTTGCAAGTCGTCTAACAGTTTCCGAAACAGTGGGGGGTAGTTTGCTTTATACAACCCTGAGACTCTCTCCGTGATCCTGACCCCCAGGTATTGTATGCCGTCTGACGGCCAGACAAATTTGTACCTAAGTTTCAGAACCTGGATGTCCGTCTGCCGCATCCCCACGCCCATCGCCTCAGTCTTATCCCAGTTAATTTTCAGGCCCGAGTGTAAGCTAAACTCATCGATAGTCAGCAGAAGATTGGCAATCGATGCTACCGGATTTGTCAGAGTGCAGAGAAGATCGTCCGCGAATAGCGAACATTTAATGTGTTGAAATCCCACCTCCGGGCCCTGGATATCCGATCTGGTCCTAATGGCCTGGGCAAGGGGCTCAATCGCCAAAGCAAATAATAGTGGAGAGAGTGGGCATCCCTGCCTAGTCCCTCTCTGAATTTTAATATCCACTTTCTTTGTTCCTGGTAATCTAATATTGGCTGCTGGGTAATGATAAAGTGTTTTAATCAGGTTAATGAAGCGTCCCCCGAAGCCAAACTTCCTCAGGACTGCATAGAGATAAGGCCACTCGACCGTGTCGAAGGCCTTCTCGATATCCAGCGCGAGAACGCACAAAGGTGTGCTAGCTACTTGCGCAGAGTGCAAGACATTCAGCGTCCTCCTGATATTATCTGCTGTCTGTCGATAGGGGATGAAGCCTGTTTGGTCCTTATGCACCAAATCTGGTAGGAAGTCCGAGACCCTGCCCGCCATTATCTTAGCCAGGAGCTTAATGTCTCCATTCATAAGGGAGATCGGTCGATAATTCTTGGCCTCGAGAGGGTCCCTGCCCTCTTTGGGAAAGAGGACCAGATCCACCCTGTTAAGCTCTGGGGGCTGCTTTTCACTTTCATGCACTTGCCTTGTGTGCTTTTGCACGTTTGTCATTTGTTCCTTATGGCAGCTCTATATACAAAAAAATGTATTTATTAGAGAGACCAACCAATCAATGCTATCCTCACCTGCTCTTTCTAGATATAAAGAGAGATGTTGTTATTGTCTCTTGTGATAATGATCAAGATTTTATTTTGGGGCTCACATCCAAGGAATATCCTGTTGTGATTACATATTTGAATGCATTGTATGAACAATATGTTATATTAAACTGTCACAACAGAGGTTCCAAATATTGTATATTTTTAAAACTATAAGTAATAACAAGTACTTTATCAATTGAATGTTATTAACAAACTTCTACTGTGTCACTTTAATTTGTCCATCATGTCTCTTGTGTATAGAAATACCGGGTCGAGTCATATTCTTATGACCACAGCCTTCTTTTGATGTTAGCAGCACGTGGCCAATGAAATATGGCACTTGTCATGAGCTGGCTTGGTGGGTATATAAGGTGAAATGTAGACATTCTGCAAATATATCAAGCATCGCTGTCATGGGCAAAAAGTGCGATCATTGGCTTTCAGGCCAAGGGTGGCAGTATTTCTGAAACAGTACAATTTGTGACCTGTTTGCATGCTTCTGTAGTTAAAGTGTACTGTGACTGGACAAATGGCATCATTGCGAATAAACGGCATGGAAACTGCTGTGGTGAATGTTGGCTGCAAAGGTGTGTGAGGGCAACCGACATGTTACAGTTGAGCAACTCGATTTGCGAGGTACAAGCTTGCACGCCATGGATTTGCGTGCGCGACTTACAACGTTCCACTCCACAGAGCCTAATCTCAGCCTCATCACGCAAAGTCAGACGCGAGGAACGTAAAGTCGAATCGCAATACGTAAATCGCGCTAAGATCACATTTGCGAGCTACGTGTTAACACACAACTCTAATTTAATAAGGCCCTAAATTTCGCCATAAGTTAATCACTAGATATACTAATGCTGTTAATTTCCCAATAACACTACTATGTCCTTACATCTTCCCTCAGCTCACACCCATGTCCAAACTTCTCTATCAAACATTTAAAAGATCATAATTTAAATATTACTGAGGTTTATAGTTTCGAAAAATATAATAATGTGAGACATGGGTGTTTTTTCCCCTACTGTTTGATCGTGTTACATAAAACAGAGGAGCAGGAAGCCTTATGGACCGCATAAACTTTACATATCTTTCTCCAAACTTTTGAATGTAAAACGAATGAAGCAAGCACCAATGACAGACTCTTCATGAGTCCTTCCTCTAAAGTTTCTTTTAATTATGTTTTTTAAAGCTGCACTTAACATTCCAATTGTTTATTTCTTTCAGCGTGACTTTCTTACTAATTTTTTACATTTATTTTTACATGCAAAAAGTTTGTAAAGTATAAAAGTGCATATTATCTTTCCAATGCATTCTAGAAAGTTTGGGGTCATGATCACTTCATTATTTTACTCTACATATGTATTCAGTTTAACCGTAATTCAGGGGAGATTGTGTGGTGCATCATCACAACTAAAAATCTGCATTTGTTTTATGTCATTATTTTAAACATACTATCTACTTATAAACTTGACTTATTAATTCTTCGGTAGAGCCAATGCAAGTCAATAATGAATCCCTTTACTGTGCTTGAAGACACCACGCCATCTGTAAATTAGTACTTTTGCTCACTACTCTTTCACACTCCATCTTCATATCATAAACTATGTATTCTTCTACTTCTAAAATATACTTCCGACTGAATTTTATTAGATCCTTTATTTTATCTTAATGTTTCTCTGATGCCATTAAAGGCCCAAGTGCCACTGTGCAATGAAAAAAAATATGAAAGCTTTAAAAATTTGAAAAAAATAACACATTGGTGGAAGTTTTGTGTGAGAAGGGCATTTACATTTCTGGAGAGTTGTGGTTGCATCTATTGATGCAAACTTCCTGCTTCTAGGCCTTTGAGGGGTAATGGATGAGGTATAAATTTCAGCTTGATCCAATTATCTATAAGAAAAAATCCTCTGACTTCTACCTGTTGCCTGTTCCATAGTCCCTACTCCTCCCTCTACTGATATATAGAAGAAACAGACCCCTGTGATCCAGCTCTCATTGCTGTAACAAACACAAAATAGATTGCTCAATAAACATTATTTAACAGTAATTCGGTGCAATTTTGGATGCAAAGTCAAAGTAGTCCTTGGGTACATTAAAAGACATGAAAAGGCTGCAGCTTTTCAAAAGTGCACATATATAGTAAATAAATATAAATTCAGTTGTTATTAAAAATGTTGCTTGGAATAGTTAATAAGCTAGAGATTTAGGTATGTTAAGAATATATTACCTTAAATTATCCTCCATACACTACTTACTTTATCCAAGTTGATTAATTAATTTTAAATAGTTAGGGGTGATACAGCTGCAGTTGGCATAAATGTGTACAATGACACAGACTTAAACACTGATTACACTGATCTAACCAACTGGGCATGCTCTTCCAGTCTATCACCATTGTAAGAGTAAATGCATCCTCTTAGATAAAATAAATAGCAGAGGGATGATCTTTGGGGGTAATATAACACTTACAAGTCAGTTTTTAAAAGCAAACCAATTGCTGTTACAGCATATGTATTTATACAGTGCCTTGCAAAAGTATTCACCCCCCTTGTCATTTTTCGTGTTTTGTTGCCTCACAACCTGGAGTTAACATGGATTGTTTGAGGATTTGCATAATTTAATTTACAGAACATGCCAACAACTTTGAAGATGTTTTTTTTTTATTGTGAAGCAAACAACAAATAGGACAAAATGGCAGAAAAAGTCAATGTGCATAACTATTCACCCCCCTAAAGTCAATACTTTGTAGAGCCACCTTTTGCGGCAATCACAGCTCCAAGTCGCTTTGGATAAGTCTCTATGAGCTTGCCACATCTTACCACTGGGATTTTTGCCCATTCCTCCTTGCAAAACTACTCCAGCTCCTTCAAGTTGGATAGTTTGCACTTGTGAACAGCAATCTTTAAGTCTGACCACAGATTTTCTATTGGATTGAGGTCTGGGCTTTGACTAGGCCATTCCAACACATTTACTTGTTTCTCCCTACACCACTCAAGTGTTGCTTCAGCAGTGTGTTTGGGGTCATTGTCCTGCTAGAAGGTGAACCTCTGTCCTAGCCTCAAATCACTCACAGAGTGGTACAGGTTTTGATCAAGAATATCCCTGTATTTAGCACCATCCATCTTTCACTCAACTCTGACCTGTTTCCCAGTCCAGACTGCTGAAAAACATCCCCACAACAGGGGATGATGTACTTTGGGTGATGTGATGTGTTGGGTTTGCACCAGACATAGCGTTTTCTTTGATGTCCTAAAACTTAAATTTTAGTCTCATCAGGCCAGAGAAACTTCCTCCATACATTTTGGGAGTCTCCCACATGCCTTTTCGCAAACTCAAAATGTGCCATTTTGTTTTTTGCTGAAAGTAATGGCTTTCTTCTGGCCAACATGCCATAATGCCCAACTCTATGGAGCATATTGATTATTGTCGTCCTATGTACAGATACTCCAGTCTCTGCTGTGGAACTCTGCAGCTCCTCCAGGGTTACCTTAGGTCTCTGTGCTGCCTCTCTGATTGATGCCCTCCTTGCCCAGGTCCATGAGTTTTGGTGGGCGGCCTTCTCTTGGCAGGTGTGCTGTTGTGCCATGTTCTTTCCATTTGCTTATGATAGATTTGATGGTGCTCCTGGGTATCATCAAAAATTTGGATATTTTTTATAACCTAACCCTGACTTGTACTTCTTAACAACATTATCCCTTACTTGTTTTGGAGAGTTCCTTGGTCTTCATGGCAGTGTTTGGTTAGTGGTGCCTCTTGCTTATGTGTTGCAACCTCTGGGGCCTTTCCAAAAAGGTGTGTATATGTAATGACAGATCATGTGACAATTAGATTGCACAAAGGTGGACATCATTTCACTAATTATGGGACTTCTGAAGGTAATTGGTTACACCAGAGCTTTTTATGGGCTTCATAACAAAGGGGGTGAATACATACGCACATGCCAATTTTCTGTTTTCTATTTCTAAAAAATTGTTGTATGTATATATTTTTTTCTCATTTCATTTCACCAACTTAGACTATTGTGTTCTGATCCATCACATAAAATTCAGATTAACAAAATATTGAACTTAAGGCTGTAATGTAACACAATAAGTAAAAAGTCAAGGGGGTGAATACTTTTGCAAGGTACTGTATGTATACTTTTCATTTTCTGAAATTACATTTGCTGCGTTTCTTTAATAACCACATAACCATTGAATGTAATTTGCTGTATTGGTCTCCTGTGAATGAGTAGAATATCTCTCTGTTTATGTCACTACTTTGGGGGTGTGATCTAGGATCCCTTCAAGCAGTGTTAAATAGAAGCACGAGGTGTAAAATGAACACATCACTTCATTTACATTTGGGCCGTTCAGCTCTGCACATATAATTTTACAGTCACCATGAATTCATGCTTCAGAGAGCATATAATGTAAAAATCAGGTGCATGAAGCATATTGAGATAAATACCTGTATTATATTGTTCTTCTACAAGTTTTGTCACACAACTTGACAGAATAAGGAATATTATTTTTAGTGTATACTAAAGTAATATAACCAACCAGGCTTTTAAAAAATGAGAGATACTACTATGTAGTGTGATAAGTTATAATAGAGTGAATAGTTTAAGGTATACATACAGTTACATAGATCTATGGCAGGAAAGTGCTACTGCAGGTGCATTAGATGTACAGCACTCAACTAATGGGTTAGAGAGAGAGAGAGCTATTGTGTGTGTGTGTATATATATCGGGAGGGGAGTGCAATATTGATCAAGGGCCCTCCATTCACTAGTTCTGCCATTGAATCGGGCTTGAAGCACTGACTGCACATAATGTATAACAAAGTTATGCTGTACAATGTAAAACTATACATGTTTGAAAACATTGACCAATATACCATTTTTTCGTATACCACTTTTTCCATCTATGTTTATTATTCCCACATCTGACATTGCATATTTATTTTTTCTCATAGTCTGATCTTAATATACTCTGTTTATAAGATTTTTATTTTCTATATTGTAATTTCCGATATTTTTTGAATCTGGTCTATCTATATTCTGTATGTCACATTTTTGTTGCTATATATACTTCACCATGAGCCTCATTCTATTGCCCAATTTGTAAATTTATACATACTTGAAATCCCTCTTAATATTGCCACATATTCTATTAGCTACTCACAATCTGATTAAGAGTTCCCCACCCACAATCACTATGGGCCAGCCAAAGACGCAAAGTTGGACTTAGAACTCCATTGGTTTTAGCATAGCTCAACTATTACGAGCGCTAACTAAAGTTATATAAAATCGATATTCTATTAGAACCGTAGCACTAGCTCGCAAAAAAAAGTCTAACTCGCAAATGAAAAAAGTATCAAGTTTATGTCAAAAATATTACAAAATAGGACTTGCAACGCTTTTTCAAACACTTATAGCTGTAGCAGGACTTAAACATACAATACAGTACTTTATAGGCATGGGAAGGCATGGCAACTCATTAGAATTAATTGCACAACAGTCTCAAACCAAAATATGCAATTCAAAAATATTATCTTAACTGTTATTTCTAACAGATCTCAGGTCTCAAGGTGTTTGTACATATTCTGAAACCCACATGGACTAGAACAGATGATCTAATGCATTTTATAGATTGCTTGATTGCCAGCCTAATTGGCAAATATTACTTGGCACTCCTTAATTTGTAGCCTCCGATTGCAGATTACGTGTACCTTCTCTGTTTTACTGACAACATGATGACAATCTAATTTACTATTGGCTTTGTCTAAGAAGTAGATTACGGGCTTGCTTAAATATTGTCAGATCATATGATCACGCCCCTTGAAATACTACTTAAAAAGGTATAGTTTACGAGTTTAGGCTTAAGGAGGTAAATTGCGGGCTTGAGTCAATAGCACAATCTAAACATTTATAGAAAAAAAACACAGCCAAAATGACGGGTTAGAGGCATTTGCAGGCTTCTAATAGAATAGGGCTCCATGTTTGGGTCTATGCGTTCTCTCTCTTTTTTTTTTTTATAGTTCCTAGCTCTTGTCCCCTATTTGCAGAGGAATATTGGGAGGTTGTAGTGCTAAAGGACAATATCCGAACAAGTCTACATTTTTTTCTACTAAAAATGTAAAGGATCTGTTCTGTTCATCTGTCTCTAAGAAGAAATCACTGGTATCCTGCAACTGGATGTACTGCTGAAGACATAATAACGTCCCCTGACACACTAGTTATATATTTTTGAAAAAGTGACTTTGAACACTTTGAGTCTGTCTAAGTACATACAGCCCTATTAAATTCTGCTATTAAATTAGCCCGTAACGCAGCCCTCAGATTACTTGCGAGTTAAGACGCAGCAAAGCCAAAAAACGGATACGTGTGGAGCAACATTGAACTTCGCACCTGTAAATCCTTTGATCTGTCAAGCCCGTAACCGCTATATTTCCAACTGAGCTATTAAATTGCAAAGAAGTCACTCGCGAGCAAGCCTGTAACACGCAAATGGAGCCCAAAAGCCAACGTGCGCTCGAGAGGACCCGCAAGGGGGTAAAGTCCAATACGTAGCACTTGTAATGCAAATAAAAACACACAACTGTACTAATATTAAAAGAGAAAGTGATGTTAGGTCTTAGAATTATTAGCACAACCTTCTCAAGCCTGCAAATCAGCTCAGAAAAATACTTCATTTCATGTATATTTTTTGTGTTATATCAATCCCGGCAATCAATGTCTTAATACATATATGGTAACGTGCATGTGATAGAATATCCTATTTGCGCCATTATTAAAATAGCATTATGACTGAAATGTGGGTTCGCTTGTAGCTCGTAATTGAACCCCATAGGACTTTGAAATCCATCCTCCATTCTCTTGTGACGCAATGCTGACGATCTTGGTTTCCATTGGCTCTATCTCAACCCGTAACTACAGGCTTGCTTAATTGATTACGTTCTAGCCCACAAATCCTACGACCGATATCTGGTTTACCGTTTTGCTTCTCCATCTTGTAGCTTGCAGCCTTTCTAATTTAATAGCACCGTAACTCAGGGAAATTTCAAGCCTGCAGTCGTTACGAGTTTACTTTGGAGGTACTGGCTTGGAATTTAATATGGCCCATAATCAAGTAGCAAATATTTCATACAGCTAGTTTTTAATTAGAAAATAAAATAAAATGTGATGCATCTGCCAGAACTTAAGGTATCCAGGATGTGTTGGTGGTAGTTGTATGTTTGAGGGGTGTTTATATTTCTGGAGCGCTATGGTTGTATCTACTGATGCAACTTGCCTGCTACTGAGCCTGTGAGGCAGAAGGTATGTGGTGCCATTCTCAGTCTTATCTAATTAACCATTCTCACCCATCCATCTACCCCCATCATCCAGCTTTCAGTAAATGAGGTAACAAACACAAAATGGATTTGTGTACTCATAAAATTCAGATTTTTCCAGAAAATGTTTTATGTCCATGGTTTACATAGCTGCTAATATTGCCATTATGGTACATACTTTCCAAACAAGTGTCTTTTATCTTGAACTACAGTGGTCTTATAACTAAAGTTAGACATTCCTCACTAATGAGACCTCTTCCATGCCTATGTTATTCTATGAACTTTGTGAATTGATCAATGCAGCTTTAAAAATAGGCTCTATAGGATGACTCTGGAAATTGAGAAAACTCATCTCACTATTGAGAAACATCTATAGCAATATAGACGTAAAATAAAGAGTTACAGATTGTTTGATGAATGGGTTAATAAATGCTAGACATTTATAGATTTTGTGCTTTTGTTGGTACCATTGTCCCTTTACTCCCCTCAACATCATCCTCTGTTATAGGAATCAGATGCAGTTATTTATTTTCCCATAAGCAAATGTCATTGTTTTCTGTATTCTGTTGTTGCCCATTGATCTGTTTGTTTGCATTGTGTGTCTGCTTGTAAAGACCAGAGCTACACGTAGCTTTCACTGGCTTGTGGCAGAAACTCTTTTGTACAAGGGGCAACCAAAGAATTTTGTACAATACAGTGTTGTTTTATATAACAGGTATAGATTCTTTTTCCCATGGGAGTGTTGTAGGATTATTTTAAGGTGAGTGCTTGGTAAATACAGGCAGCATCAGATAAAGACATGGCATCTTTCTCTTGGAACCTGCACTTTCATATTTGTTCACATGTCTTGTCGGACATGTTATTATCCTGTTTGTATCACATCGGTTCTCTGTTTGCCGTCTTCTCCTTGTTTGTGGTTCTCAGCTGTTTGGCCGTTTGCAGTGGGCTCTTATCAACTAATTCTTAGCATTTAATGCTATTCCTTTCATTTGAGATTTTCCATGTAAAATCCAGGAGTTTATAGAAAACACAAGCAAGTGAGCCATTCATAACGTTCTAGTGGGAACAAAAAGACTGCAAGATTTTCATTACATTATTTTATATTTTTAACAGTTTTTTCCATGTATTTGTATTTTGTGTTGGCTTAATTAGAAATTTAGAGAAAAAATAACATTATTAACTGGTTTATATTAAACCAAAACTAATTACACATAAAGGGACACATAAGGCCTCATTCAATTGTGATTTGGCCAATTGAATAGGGCTCTAAATAAGCACATAACATATTTTTTTACAGAAGTTTTTAGTTAGTGAACATCTATCCAAAAGCAAGGTCTTCACTAACTAAAAACTTCTGTAAAAAAAATATGCTATGTGCTTATTTAGAGCCCTATTCAATTGGCCAAATCGCAATTGAATGAGGCCCATAGTAAGGGATTGTTGGTATTTCTTCAAGCACAAATAATCATGGTAGGCTTATGCATACACTCAATTAGGCTGCCATCTTTTGCACATAAAAAAAAGTATCTGGTTAAAAAAAAACAATTGACATTCGTTTATCTGCAATAAAGTATAGTTGTTTGCCTTATAGGTAAGTCTGCTGCCGAAACTTTCAAAGGCCAATGTAAAATATATTTATTCACTATTAACTAACATTAAAATACATGTGAAAACAGCAGCAAAGCAAAGCTTTAGCCAAAATATATAATTTAAAAACACATTTTACCTAATTTTTGGCTGCTATACCTCTCTCCACATTTCTCATTGTCCTGAACACTGCTAACAACAAATCAAACATTTCAACTAAGATAAAATGAACTAGGAACATGGTCTATAGGATAAGGGGTATATAATTACAGTCCCATAACCCTCTGCAACTCCAAAATAAGCATGCTCCAGGTTACCCATCCTGTTTAATTAAAAGTTTTCCAGTTGAAATGTTTCAAAAATATATTTAACATGAAATGTGCTTACAGTAGCCCTTTACTGGTATATTGCCAGAATATTCCCGGAATCTTGTGACAATAAGTATAATTCTGAAATATGTATACTTTTTCAGTCTATTTATTAGAAATAAAAAAGATTTGGATATTTTTTCCAATTTCTAGATATCAAGATATCAAGATATTTGTTCCCAGTTCCTATAATTCATATAATGTTTTGCTCCTAAACCTAAAAAAGTATTAACTAAACTGATTATGAACAAAACTAATAAAATGAAGATATGATTAAGAGCTGAGTGGACGATGTTCAACATTTTTTAAATATTTATCTCAGGTGAAACAAAACACTGAATTTGCACCTTTTTCTTGTTGATTGCAAACTCTTTAGAGCGAGAACCTGTATTGTTTTGTATCCTTGTATCTAATACAATTACAGGCAACCTATTTCTAAGGAAGAGCTACTTATGTGGCCCCCAAGCCTATAAAAGAGCAATATTTTTACCTTTCTGCCATAAAATTACTGTGGGAGGAAGAGGTGGATTAATGGACAATAGATGTATATATAATAAAGAAAGTGTTTTGGGTGGAAGATGAGAGTGGCATGCTAGTAGTAGATAGATAAACTGTATTGTGTATTGTTGAAGTGTGGCATGCTCTCCAACTCCAGAGAACAGACTGGGGGCCACATAATAAGTGTTAGAAGGAAGCATATGGCACCTAGACCACCTGTTGTCTACCACTTATTGCAGGGATAATCTATTGGAGGACCTGGCTCCTAGTGAAGAGTTATTTCTCCTTTTTGTCCAGACCTCCGCTACCTCACTACAGTTACATTTTTTGAAGTTGCCTGATCCTTAAATAACCTTAAATGAGGTCTCAGGGAAACTGAGTCCTTCCTACTGTTCTCCTACTCTATATAAACATCCTTCCTGTCTTCTTTTGAATGCTATTATACCATGTGTTATCCAAACTTAAAAGTTTTATTTTTTATTTACCTTTGTCTTCTTTTTAACAATATTTTTTGAATCTTGGCGAATTTACTAAAAAATATTTGAATACCCTATTGTACTGTATTGTCTGACATATTTTCCGTACACTTTATAGTTTGTTCTATCCTACATTTTCTGTACCCATTTTATTTTTATGTAGCCTTGTATGTGAGGGAAAGGAAACTGCTGACTTTTCATAATTAAAGAGTAATAGTAAACATATTAATACAAATTGCTAAGAATACAGATCGTTTTATAGAACATTTCTTCTATGTTTTTGGGTAGTTTTATGACAGGGATGCTACTTTTGAAGTTATAGATGACCAATAACCATCAGACTCCTCATGCATATTCTTGAGGGGGCCTTATATTATTTATTGAGGAGGTAGCAGAATGATTAATTTACAATTTAGGAATCGTACTCATAAACCAGGAAAGATGATGAGTGGAATCCACACCTCGGAGAGCAGACATGATTCAGATATGGACCTGGTGATATCATCAGTTAGTTCTATATCTGCTGAAATGAAAGAGACAACATTATTTTCTTTCTCATTGTCCTGAATCAGATATTGGGATAATCTACGGTTTCATGTCCTCTGGCCGCCGTAGAGCAGTGAGAGAGTTAAGTGTGATGCTCGAGATAATTTGTGTGTTTCTCATGCAGTTCTGTTTACCTCAGAGAATGGCTAGGATTCATGGACTAGCTCATCTGTTTGTTTCCCAGGAGTGTCCTCCTCACAGGTACAAATGACTTGTTGTTCCCCTGTCCTGTCTGCCTCCCTGGTGACGGACAGACGAGAACTGTTCCCTGTGCTCTGCGACGTTAATGCGATCTGTGTCGAGTTGGTGGCAGGGGGGCATAAGTGAGAAGGGAGGAGGGAGGAGGGGAGCACATTTAATGCTGAGAACTCAGACATTTCATTAAATAAAGCCATAAGGCTGAATATTTATTAGTATCTTCCAGTTGAATAATTGATTAAATATTGTTATAAAACATGTCACTTTCAGACTGTGCCATATATTACATATAAAAATCGTACCTCACTACTGGCCAACAATTCCTGTATGGTGTATTGGTGATCTTTACCACTCAGAATAGTAAGCAGTTCCCCTGATATTGGTGAAAGAAAGGGTTCTTCACAATAAAGGCAGTCAGGTTGTAGATTTTGCTACCAAGAGCGGATGTGTGTGTACGTTTATTATTTATTGTTAACCTTTATTTGTAATATGCCAACAAATTCCGTAGCACTAAACGGGGTAGATACAAGTCAAAAACAATTTTAACAAATTACAAAAGATTGGAAGGTCTCGTTATTGAGTTTGAAATCAAGCAAATTGTTTTCTCTAAAGCACACAATAAGATTGAAAACTCACAGACTTATAGTCTAGAGGGAATGGTGGGGTATAGAAAGGTAAGGTACAATATATTGGGCAAATTAAGGCTGAAGTTGATATGCTTTTTTTAATGGATTTTTTAGTAAGGCTTTGAAGGATTTGAGACAGGAGGATAGTCTAGTGGAGTGAGGCAACGAGTGATTCATAACATAATATTATGATTATTATCATAGAAGAAGTAGGATATTGATCCAAGAGATTATCTGATTGCCGATGTTTTGGGGGGCAGAAATACGTTTATGTTCTACTATTTCAGTACAAAACATGGATGAAAGATCTAAATTGGTTGAACTTGGTAAACTTCAGTAATTTTTCAGTCTCAGTTACTATGTTATATTCACTAAGCTATCACAGCTTAGAGGACAAAGCTCTTCATAGCAAAATTGATTATTCAGCAAAGCACATCACAACCCCTGCAATACTTAGCAAGCCAATGGGTATGTCTTCTACCATCACAAAGGTTGTCACAAGAAGAACGAATAAATGAAGATATTCCTTAATACATTGATTGTAGTGTTTATTTCCTTCACCAAATTTGTATTTGTATGATAACTAAATAATTTCAGATAAAACTGTCCCTTCAATAGAAGATTGCCCTTTAATTTACATTATTAATCTTAAGCATTAGAGAGACTGCGTGGTGCTTGGAGGAGGGTTGCTGTGACTTTTTTCTCTATATGTAACAGTCATTGCAGCATTCAGATCCTGCAATGCTTAGTGAATACAGTGAAAACAGAAGGACATATAGCTAATCAATCACGGTTTGTTATTAGTAAGTGTACAAAGTGTGCTTATCAACTTTTATAGAGCGATCATTCTCTTTCCCCACTTTACTTTCTCATGCTAATGAACTGTTTTAACTGACACCTCCACCACTAACCGTGTATCAGTTTCATCTCCCAGAGGATGAAAAGCAAGGCCCTGTGACTAGTGAACTGGATTGAAAATCTAGCCTGATGCTGACAGGTAAATGCACTAATTTTCTTCTATGGCCGATTTTGCCTTGCAGGCTAAGCCTGCTTCTAACAACTGCGTGAAAAGGCTTCTGTAACCTGTCCAAGAGATGATGTCAACTGCTACAAGGGCTGAGCTGTCATGGCAGGTAACAGTTTCCCTGAGGATAAAGTTACGGCAGCTTCTCAATGAGATGGTTATTTTAAACGAAAGCCTTACTGGAAACACAAGTGCATATCATTCAATGCAAAGATGAAAATGCAACTAGTGGGGAGAACTGTTTTATGATATGCATCATTTTGTGTTACTGGCTTGGTTGGTGGTTTGTCCTTTCAGTAAATCAACCAAAAAATCCTTATATCAGAGCCATAGATCTACTGGACCCAGAAAGCTATTCTTCAAGTTTCTTTAAGGGGCCACCATAGACACATATTTACAATATACGGTAATTGTTTAAAAGACACTCTTGATAGTGGTTTTTGTTTTGTTTTTGTTTATCTGCTTCTACAGGTATGAGAGGGTCTAGAATGTGAAACCTGATAATCCTTAGTCAGTTTCCAAGGCCCCAGACACAACGTCACACAAGGTAATGGCTGCCCCAGAAAATAATAATTGCATGTAATGGTGAAAAATAATAATTGCATGTAATGGTATTATAGTGTTGCTTTTTAAGCAAAAAATAATTTTAATGAAGGAAAGTAAATTGTTCATGTTAGAGATATATGTTGTCTTGTGAATATAGATAAACCAAGTGATAATGTATTTTAACGTATACATTATAGTATTTTAATTAAAATTGCAAGTAAAATAATTATTCACAATATGTAAATTTTGAAAGCATTGTGAAAATGCTTAGAATAAAATACTCATATACTGTATCAAATAAAACCATGTGCCGTGTGTTTAAATAAATATCCATATTTGAAAATATAAAAGGCAGAGATACACTGTTATAAGTGAAAAAAAATATGTATGAACAGTGTGGTTATTATCACTGTTTTATTAATTTAGCTCTTTGAGACATATTTAAAGAGAAAATAAAAACACCATAAGTACTCTGAACTATGGTGGATGGAAAATAATGCGCAAAGCAAAACATATTTCTTATACTGATCAAAAATGTATCTAAATATTATACATTTTAGTTATTACTTAAGCTATACAGGTAATGAGATCAGACTGTTAGTGTCGCACTGGCTATATTAGAGTCTCATTGATTTCTGTGCTCATTGCTTATCATACAGAGACTTACAGCCACATTAAATTCGAAGCTTGTATGTGCAACGTGAGACCCACAAGGCTGTGAGCTTGAAAAGTTGCCGATTTACGGGGCCTCAATTAGAACAGGCTGCGAGTTACGAACTTGAGAGGCAAACCTGTAAACCATTTTTCGCTCGTCAGATCTGCGGCCATGAAATTGATCAATTAGTCTAACCCCTAGTAACGAGTTGGGATGGAGCCAACGGACACAGAGATCGCCATAATCACGTCACTGAAAAATGGAGGTGGGATTTTTAAAGTCTTACAGGGTTCAATTACGAGTTACAATCCCCTCACATTCCAGATGTAATGCAGTTGATAAAGCCGTAAATATGATTTTCTATTACATGCGAGTTCCATTATATGTATTAACACATTGATTGCCGGGATCGACATAACACAACAATTAAACATGAAATAAAGTATTTTTCGGGGCCGATTTGCGAGCTTGAGAATATTGTGCTATTAATTATAAGACCTAACATCACTTTCCCTTTTAATAAAAGTACAGTAGTGTGGTGATATTTGCATTTAAAGTGCTACGGATCGGACTTTACCCCCTTGCAGGTCCTCTCTAGCACTCGTTGGCTTCTTGGCTCCGTTTGCAAGTTACAAGTTTGAACGCCACTGATTTTGATGCAATTTAATAGCTAAATTTTAAACGTAGCAGTTACGGGCTTGAGAGAAAAAAGGATTTGCAGCTGCAAGTTCCTTGTTACACGGCTTTTTTAGGCTTTGCTGCGTCTTAACCCGCAAGTCGTCTGTGGTTTGCTTTAAGAGGCTAATTTAATATCCTTAAGTCTTGCAAGCTACGTTACGAGCTACGATTTAACACGTAGAGGGAATTTAAAGGGGCTGATGATGTAGTGGTTAAACACATCTGAATTAGACTTGTAGGTTTTGAGCTTAAATATTATATATTGTTCTTTTTATATTAATATCTTAATACAGTTTAATTATTTGAAAAGCATTACAAAACTCATATTTGTCTCACACCACTCCTTTATCGTTTATATAGTTCTGTTTTATATTGTTACCAAAAGAAAATTACTATTTAAAAAAATAAAAAGGCATGAGGGATTAAAACCCACAACCTTTATTTAATAGTTAGTTTTACTACTTAGTTATGCCTCAACATTATTTGCAGTTTAACTAATATGCAGCAGAATTGGAAATGTAATTGTTTCTTACTCAGCCAGCACAGCTGGTTCCACTCATGGTAGTTACCCATGCCGTTGCAGATAAATATGTATTCTGCAGATGCAGGGAAGCAGAGGAGCAGACTAACACCAGCAACTTCAAATGAGCATATATGTCTCTTTAACTGCTATTCAAACATCCCACCATACTGTGGGCCTCATTCAAATGCAATTTGGCCAATTGAATAGGTCTCTATATAAGCACAAAGCATATTTTTTACAGAAGTTTTTAGTTAGTGAAGACCTTGCTTTTGGATAGAAGTTCACTAACTAAAATCTTCTGTAAAAAAATATGCTCTGTGCTTATATAGAGCCCTATTCAATTAGCCAAATCGCATTTGAATGAGGCCCTACGACTGACATTCTCTATCCATTAAAGAGACATTGAAAGCATTTTTTCCATGCAAAACATAACTTTGTAAATGTTTAAAGAATACTTAATGTAAATATTTGGCACTGACTATATTATATGTAAGTAATGGAATATGGAATATATCAAAGGAAAATGGAACAACAGTCTAAAAGTTTGGAAACTTCCACCTGTGAACTGATTTGTGCTTATAGGGGTGTTTAATATATATCACAATGTTTCAGATGTGCGTCTCTGTGTTCATAATCTCCCCAACATATTTATTATTTAAATAATTATAGTCTTTTTGTTAGAACATTCATCAAACAGAAGTCCAGTATATTGGAGCATTTATCTGAAGAAATATAGTCGACTGGTGCATTGTAAATACGGATAACTTGAATATAGATCACAAAATAAAGACCAACACACTTAAATATATGGTAGTAAGAAAATGCCATGGTCCCTTTTATTTTTTTAACTTAGATAACATAGTAATAAATCAAAGATAGGTGCTTGCCCACCCACACACACTGAAACTCAAGGGGACCCCATACCCCAGGAGTACAAATCAAGATGAGCACACCTTGCTACTCATAACCATCTATGGGCAAGCATCCCCAAAAACTATGACAATCTGACCCATAGGTAAATAACACAGAGCCTTTGTATTAAATCCCAGATAATAATAAGGGAAGGAGAGTGTGAAATGGTTCTGGTATCTGATCCAATTGACAAGGAGGGGATGTAATGCTCAATATATAATTTATACCCTAGTTACATAATGGCCCACCTAATAACTCAGCCCCATTAATATAAGGTTATTAAAGGCATATTAAAGTGAGGTGGGTTATAAATGCATCCTGTAGAATGCATCATAAACCACCTAGCAAAAATGTTTGCAATAAAAAAAAAGGAAACAATTTTTGCATAAAAAAAAAAGAAATTGTTACAGGTGATGTTTACACCCTCAGGACTGATCTAGGCTTCTCAGGGTATGATTTTGTAAAAGTGTACCCAGTCCATGTGAGCATGCTCAGATATGCAGCCAATCAGCAATGCTGAATGCAGCCAGCATAGATGACTATTACACTTGGGCCTTAAAAATCATAAATCGATATTCAAGTAAAAATGTTTGAGCGGTTATATGGCTGTTCTTTAGACACCCTCTCCTTGATAAATTCTGACAAATTATTACTGAAACCAAACATTTCAGCTTCTTCTTCCTATTCTAATTTGTCTTTTAAGTGAATAAGCATTTATGCTTGATTTATGGTCCTGCAATGACCTGCAAGAGCAGCCATGGTCTCTGTGCATGTGTCTATCTGTGAGTGAGTGCATGCAATTTACTGGGTCTAGGGAGTCAAATCCTCACTCTCTTTAACTATGTGTGGCCGTGGGCTTCCTTTATAGTTAAAATGTTTTTACAAATACCAGCACATAGTAACAAATACGAGAATAATATATACAAATAGCCACGAAAAAAATAAAGAAAATAATTTTAAATTCTAGGGGGTTTACACAGAAAAGTTATGAAAAAGCAATCATACTGAAAGACAATCAATTGTGGTATGTGCATTGCAGCTTAATAGTATATTAAGTTATTTGCCTTATGCTATGTATATTAAATCTTATATATAATGAACTTCTGTTAACAAAGGAGTTAAATATATATATACAGATCTCAGTTATTTACAGCAGAGCTACATCATGAAGGGGTATCGCAGGAGGGGCGAGTGTGGCTCACAAGTTACAACTTTTACACTAGAGGGCACTGCCATTTCATGCCCAGAAGGCAACACTCAATGACCTCTCTGCTGTTTATGCAGACGTTTACTCACATTGATCGCTGAATGCATGACATATAATAAAAGATGTGTGAATAATATTTCTATGGGAAATTAGCTGAGCTGACACGTGGATGTCACCAACAAAGCAGCTATGTTGGATTCACACTGGGATATAATTTGATGGTGAATACAAAAACAATAATGCACCACAGCACTGCTTTGTGTATGTAACAGGGAAGATTTTCTTGGATAAAAACTACTGTTTATTTCTAAATTTGGGAGTTTAAACTTCTGTAGAGAGGCCACAAAATAATTAACCTATTGATGTAATTAACCATTAAAAATCATGCTAAAATAATAATTGGACTATGCAGTATTACTACATTAATTCACAAGTACTACAAAATAGCAATAACCTCCATCTGAAGGATTACATTCTCTATATCAGAGATATTTTAACTACTTCATTTAAAATTTCATGACAAAACAAGTAATTGTGTGAGTTTCTAAATGTCCAGTAAAGAACAGTTCCTCTGAAATCTATTTCTGAACTAGTTCACGGATAGGAAACACAACCTGTTGAATGGGTTTTTACCATGAATCAAACCTCCCAACATTTCAAGTGACCAAAGAGGGATATATATTTTTATTTAAATCAAAAGCATTATTTGCTAGTGTTATTGACATTTGCATATATAGGTATACCCGCTTAAAGCTACCCCGTTTAGAGCTGATTCACTATAGAGCTGTTTTCCTGCCAGACACCATTTAATGCTAAACCCTGCTATAGTGCTGTTTTTACCTGCCAGATCCCTTTTATCACTCTGATTTTCTATAGCATTGCCCCACTATAATGCTGTTTTTGCTTGCCGGACCCCTTTATCTCTCTGATTTTCTATAGCATTGCCCCACTATAACGCTGTTTTTACCTGCCGGACCCCTTTTATCACTCTGATTTTCTATAGCATTGCCCCACTATAACGCTGTTTTTATCTGCCGGACCCCTTTTATCGCTCTGATTTTCTATAGCATTGCCCCACTATAATGCTGTTTTTGCCTGCCGGACCCCTTTTATCGCTCTGATTTTCTATAGCATTGCCCCACTATAACGCTGTTTTTACCTGACGGACCCCTTTTATCGCTCTGATTTTCTATAGCATTGCCCCACTATAACGCTGTTTTTACCTGACGGACCCCTTTTATCGCTCTGATTTTCTATAGCATTGCCCCACTATAACCCTGTTTTTGCCTGCCGGACCCCTTTTATCGCTCTGATTTTCTATAGCATTGCCCCACTATAACGCTGTTTTTGCCTGCCGGACCCCTTTTATCGCTCTGATTTTCTATAGCATTGCCCCACTATAACGCTGTTTTTACCTGCCGGACCCCTTTTATCGCTCTGATTTTCTGTAGCATTGCCCCACTATAACGCTGTTTTTGCCTGCCGGACCCCTTTTATCGCTCTGATTTTCTATAGCATTGCCCCACTATAACGCTGTTTTTGCCTGCCGGACCCCTTTTAACGCTCTGATTTTTTATAGCATTGCCCCACTATAACGCTGTTTTTGCCTGCTGGACCCCTTTTATCACTCTGATTTTCTATCGCATTGCCCCACTATAACGCTGTTTTTGTCTGCCGGACTCTTTGAATACTCTGATTCGCTATAAGAAAACAGAATCCAGGATGACCCAGAAGTTTGAACATCAATCATTTAAAAGTTATATTTCTGCTAATGTTCAGTTTGTGTTAGTGTTATGTTTGCTGTTTCTTTGCAGTTCATATAAAACCAAAAAAGTTTTAATTTCATTTGAAATTGGTGTTTTTATCATGAGTTCCCCTATCCCTATCTTCCCCGTGTTACACTGCCCCGTTTAGAGCTGTTTCGCTTAGCACTCCTATTGCCTGGAACCTATTTACAGCGTTAAACGAGGTATAGCTGTATTGACAGCAGCTTCAGCAAAGTGTCCAAATGTAAGAGTTATATGTGCTTAATATGTGCAAACTGTGCTAAAAACAAGTATGTATTTCAGGACAAACACACATTACATCTCTTTCTCATTAAATCTCTGAGAAAACAAGAGACTGTAAGAGGGTTGTGATAGTGCTACGGTACTCAGAAATGTGGGACTGTAAATTCAAAAGAAACTAGGGAGGGACAGATGGATTCTCTATTATAAGAGGGACTATCCCTATCTCCAGAAAGATGGACTATTAGTAGCAATACAGCTACTATAATATGTATGTCTTTAGGATGGATTTGTATGTAACTCAGATCCTTGATTAATTATAGAAGTATAGTAATAATAAAATTAATAATTCTAGAATGACTCATATGTGGTAATAATAGTAAGGTATAATCCTGTAATAATAATTATAATACCACTGTCCTGTAATAATAAGTTACAGAAACAATTGTGTTCTCTCTTTTAATTCAGACAAACAGAACATAAAAATAAACTCATACCAAAATCCTTGGGAGCCCGTTCTTAAGTATGGGTCATCTGTTAGTCAGGTCGTTTGTAACCGGGGACCTTCTGTATACAGTGCCTTGCAAAAGTATTAACCCCCTTGACTTTTAACTTATTTTGTTACATTATAGCCTTAAGTTCAATGTTTTGTTAATTTGAATTCTATGTGATGCATCAGAACACAATAGTCTAAGTTGGTGAAGTGAAATGAGAAAAATATATACAAAAAACTATTTTTTAGAAATAGAAAACAGAAAATTGGCACGTGCGTATGTATTCACCCCCTTTGTTATGAATACATTTACAAATCAGGTTTGTAGCCCTCAATATAATGTAAAAAATCAGCTTAAATATGAGATCCTTTATTGGCTCTTAATGTAGACAGGTAATATTCAAGCTAACACTATGTGTTCGCCAACCTAAGCTAAACCTTTAGGTCTTCCAACAATACCAATAAATAATACATGTAATCTAAAAATGTATTATTTAAGGTTTCCAAGTCAACAAACAAAAATTAAATAATATTTTTTGAAAACTGTCCAGAACGTTGATACCCTACTTTTTGCATGCCAAAAAACAACTTTTGTAATGTTTAAAACATGCTAAGAAGTTGTGTTCCATGTCCCTTTAAGAGTGCTTTACCCAACGTGATTTTAAGGGTATGAAAACTTAAAATTAGAGTACCAGAAAGCCATTTACAGATATCATATTTGTTCATTTAGAAACATATTCTTGTGAGGTTGGTTCATTCTATTGTAGTAGGGGTTCAAACGAAGGGCTCAATTGCATAGCTCCCACAGAAAATCATGCCAGCGAACGTTCCACATAGGGAACCACATAGCTATAACATTCCAAAGCCTTACAAGTAAATCCTGATGAGTGATCGCTACGTATGAAGTTTTCGCGACTGCTATGGGAGATTTCACCTAAGATGCATTTATATAGTTCCTGTAAGAAAACTATCTTAGTCATACATATTACGTTAAAGTCCTGGGGAACTCGCAGTGAGCCTAACCCCTACATGAAAACTCAACCTCTTGCAGCGCCAGCTAACCCCCTACCAAGAGCTGTTACGTGATAAGTAAAAACTCTTACTAAATTTCAAGTTTTAACTTTGCTTTCATTGGTGCATTTTTTCAGTGGGTTGGCCCTGTCCCTTCGCTGAAGAGAGGATTTGAAGGTCTTCAATCATGAAAGAAGAGTACTATTTTTTTAATCAACATGAATATGCCCGCATATCCAGGACTGAAGATTGAGGACCAGGACTTTGATGATCATTGCTGGAGGGTCACCATGGAGTTAGTCCATAAGGACCTCTATGGTAGGCGTTAGGATACCATGTGGGTACAAAGAGACCCAGTGAAGATAGGTAGAGGTTGCATGGGGGTAAATTGATTATATATTGGGTCATAGGTGTATGCAGTGACCTCCACAGCAGATAGCAACAGGTAAGGACCCCATAGGGGATAGGGACTATGTGGGTTCAATTTTTATTAATCCAGTCTCTGCCATTGGAGGAGGTTTAACTAGATAAAGGGATTAGTAGATAGATAGATAGGTGGGTGGGAGGATGTTGGAGCTAGTGTAGCGTGTTCACGTCATAACTTTGCTATGGAAATTACTGAGTTTCAGACTTGGAATCTCCTATGGTTTTACATAGGGCAGGCAAGGATATGTTAGAGCTAGAGATCTATGTGTAATATCCCCCGACCCCCATTTGAGTCAGTAACTTTTATGAGAGATCTTTGCGGGAGCCATTTAATAGCTACATAAATTCTCTTGTATGATCTGCCGTAGCTACGTATCAGCTTGTTATGTTATAAAAACTACACTTCCGGTTGTGGGCTAAAAATAGTTTTTTATTACAAGATATTGAAATAACTTGCATTTTGTGAATGATTATAAATAGCCATCAATGGCAAAAAAAAATAATATTAATAAACTGACAAAGTTGTAATGAAGACAACATGGACTAGGTATCAGCGATGAATGTTGCTTAGACCTTAGTTTCTATGGAATGGCAGTCTGAGGTAACCTATGAGTCCCATCCATTGATGGCAAATAATCTCTTCTACAAAATCTGGGATCATTTTCATGAGTTATTGGATAGAGAAAAAATATTCTTTGTTGAGGGACTGAAATATTGTGGTACTGTTATTGGCTCTTGTGGCTCTTGGATTAATATTATTTGCAACATTCTCATATTATCCCCTCAATCTCTAAATTATGATTGAAGGATATAATGCATCAAACAAGTAGATAATTCTCTAGAGGAACTGATTGTAAATTCACCCACTAACATTTGTTAATGTGTAAGAATGCAAGGTTTTTGTGAACTAACAACAATGTGTGTCACATTTCTTCAAATTTCTAAGTTGCTATTAACATATTTCTGAAGGCTTTTTGTATGGAATACATAGGGCCTCATTCTATTAGCGGCCGCAGCCGTTGCGGGGCCGCAAGGACCGGCCACAAGCTATTCGGCTATTCTATTCCCTTACGGCCGTAGGCTCCGGCAGGCTTGCGGCCGGTGCCTTGCTATCTCTTGCGGCCGCTCGTGCCAGAGGAAATCCTTTGATCTAAAACGTCCGCAAGAGTTTTGCAATTCAATTGCTCCGGGAAACCTCTCTGCAAGGCTAAAAACGAGCCGCAGCTTACTTGCAGGAAAGAGGTCTCGCTAACACCAATTAAGCACATAAAATAGCTTAAATAAAGCCATCCTGCACTTTGCGAAGACTATAAAGGGATTTTAGGTGTTAGAAAAAATAGCACATAATTACCCTATACTCAAATCCGTAAAATATTTTATTTTTAATATCCGTAAATTATCCATGTAAAAAGTCCAGAGTGCTTGGAGCACTTCAGACCCGCCCACGCCGCAGCCGGAAAATAAACAGTTAATTTGAACTTGGGTTTGGGCAGATGTGCAAGCTTGAGAGTGGGTTTATTTTAATCCTCATGTCCCCCAATATGATCCCTAGCATTTACAGAGCTGTACAGTGCAGGCTTGAATTTATTTTTGCGTTTTTATATTTCACAGCTTACGTCCGGTTCCAAGATATGCGGCCGGCCGTAAGATGAGATCCTTGCGGGGCCGTATAATAGAATCGCGAGTTAACTGAACCCCCGCAAGGAATCGCAGCCTTACGGCCGATTTACGGCCGCTAATAGAATGAGGCCCATAGAATTTATTTGTGGATAAGGGATACATAAATAATAATAACCCTAGCAATAGTTTAAATTAAAGGGACATGGAACAAAAGCTTTTCCTGCATTTAAAAGAACATGCATGAAATATTACCAAGGTTATATTTTGCATGAAAAAATATTAAGCAAAACCTGTTTAAACATTGAAATTAAAATGAAGAGCACAGAGCATACGTACATCTGTGGATCTCATTGTCAGAAATGTATGACTCATACATCTATATTGCTGCTCATTGGCTGCCAGGGGTAAGCCCCAAGATCAGTTAAACATTTGAATCTGTTTTTTTTCTGCTTTGAGAGCATAAGTTTAAAAACAAAACAATATCAAATACCCTGGTATTTAAATTGGAATTTTAAAAAATGTGAATTCTATTTTTCTAGAGATTTCCAATTTATCTACATGAATATATATTTTCGGCTCAAATGTCTTTAACAAGATTATATAGTTTGGCAAATTCTTCTAGCTGTTCTTTGATTGATTATTCCAGGGCGTAATGTTTGAGACACAGGACTTCCGATGTCACTGGCCTCTTCTTTCTAAATACAAAAAGAAGTAACACGTTATCTTTAGACGGAGGTTGGAAGATTCTCAGGCCCTGCTGCCTTCACACCCCAAGTAATGACCTCACCCCAGTCACAGATGTTTACTGCACTTTAGGAGATCTGTAAAAACAGAGCTGTAAAAGTAGGCCAGCTTGCAGTGAGGCTGTTACCCATAATTCAAGGAAAAATGCTGGATAGTTCCCACTAGTTTCTGGTTGACTAGGAAACAGCAATTTATTAATCTTGTGTCAGCGAGCCAGCTGCAACAGTGGCAGTTACCATATTTCACCACCAACTCCATGTCTGGACAGCCATTGTCTTTATCTAAGAAAAAAACTCTACAAATCAGCTGCTTTTCTCCCCCCTACGCTCAGAAGCAGAGTTTGAGGTCTGAGGAAGTTCTGGTGCGTCATCCTCCTGTGGTCAGGTTTACTAATTCAGACAGAGTGCTTAGTTTCCAACTTTAATGATATTCCCTCAGCATATTACTCAGGTTGCTTGGAGACCAGTTTTGAGCTAGGCCTCTCATTTGATTCCCACACACTAGACCCTGAAAAGCACTTTTTGTTTCCTCCCTCAGCTTTTGATTCTGCCTCCTCTGAAACCCTTCCCCCTGTGGTGTCAATATGGGTGGGCAAAATTCTGGTAAAAGAAGGCCAGGGGTGAAGGGCAGCCTGTGGCTAGTGGTCACACATCAAGGCCTGAAAACAAAGCTTCCAGGAACCTCTACCGACAAACACAAATTCTCCACAAATTTGATTTTCCCATTAGAACAGAGGCATGATTTTACTATTGTTCTCATTTTTACTAGGTTACTGTATTTTACATAAGAGCAGAAACAGTAAAGACTAATCTTTCACTCACCCTATGAGCTCCCATGAGAAACTGTCACATATATAGTTTTTTCTCTTAATTAATCTGTTATCCAAGAACAGAAACATATGAAGAAGTTTACTTCTAGCTAAAGTTGCCCATAATTTGCAAGTGGTATTTAGGTAATTAACTCCAGAAAATATTTATTTGTTTATATTACATTTTTATATTGTGCATTAATCACTTTATTGCATTTGAGAATAGATTTGAAATGTCATCTAATAATAACTGTAGGCCCTTTACTTCCAGCCCCATTGTCTGCTGAACAAAAATATCAACGGTTGTATTTATTCCCCAAATTTTTGTAAATAAGGTCTAAACTGTGCTAATACAAATATTACTTAAAGTTAAGAGTATAATTTTTTGTCTACCAGTATAATGTTCAAATTACACTTTCCAAATGTACACCAGTGAATTGTTTTGTCAAATTTGATCTGATACTGGCACTCTTTCTTAGCTGCCCTGAAACATAACTCAATTTTCCACATTTCATTATTGTAAATATTTGTAAAAATACTAAACTACGGGCCATTAATAAATTTGAAGCCTTTAGCGGTACCGGTACACCCGCAAAGCCTGCGGGTTTCAAATTCGCCGGAGTTACAGAGCTATTGCGTTAACCAAACCCGCAACAGACATGGCCGACATCGAAACCCATAAACCGCTCTTGCGCACGTTGAACATGATCAATTAGTCAAACCCGTAGTTTTTGACAGAGCCAATGGTAAAAGAGATTGTCATCATTATGTCACTGAAAAATGGAGGTTAGATTTCAATCCCATACGGGTTTGAAGTCTGAGTTACGATCGGACCCGCATTCCAAAAATAATGCAATATTAATAAATCATTAAATAAGATATTCAAGTTCCATTATATGTATTAACACATTGATTGCTGGGATTGATATACCACAGAAATTAAACATTAAAAAAAGTATTTTATATTGCAGATTTGCGAGCTTGAGAATGTTGTGCTATTAATTCTAAGACCTAACATCACTTTCACTTTAATTTTAAGTACAGTATTGTGTTGATATTTGCATTTGCAGTGCTACGGATGGGACTTTAACCCCCATGCAGGTCCTCTCTAGTACCCGCAGGATTTTTGGCCTCATTTGTGGGTTAGGGGAATGAATGTGGGGGATCAAATACTCACTTACCTGTATAAAAGACACCTGGAAATCTTGCTGATTGATAGGGGATCAAATTCTTATTTAACTAATGGACCTGCAAATCAATTTATAACTTTTTTGAAATGCATTTTGGTTGTGTTTTTTTTTTTGTTATTCTGCCTCTCACTGTTAAAACACACCTACCATTAAAATTATAGACTGATAATTTCTTTGTCAGTGGACAAACGTTCAAAATCAGAAGGGATCAAATACCTTTTTCCCCTCACTTCACATGGTCAAGATTTTAAAGCATTGTGCCAGAGCTGTTGAAAATCTGTTATTTCATAGTTTTTCAGTTAGCCCTGTTAGGAATATTGCAGAAAAAACAGAAACTTTAATAACTACTATATTATTGATATGCATTATATGCATTAATATAGGTATAGCTGCTGAAAAACATAGCAAGCAAAGCTTACATTTAAGCTTAATGTATATTGTGTGCAAACATGTATTGTAATAGGGGTATATATATATATATATATATATATATATATATATATATATAAATATATATATATATTTATTTATTTATGTATATCCCATTAGAGATCCATGACTAGGCATTACATTTTACTACCTTGCAAGTCTAGTCTATATGTGATTGTGTGCGTAAAGTTCAGCATTGTATTTAGTTGATGCTCGTCTTCTGTAGCTGGGAACAAGAAGCATTTTATTTACTCTTTGCTTTGAGGCAGTGTGTTTGGTTAGTACTACATAGGAACCCTGCCAAGAACAGTATGCCCTTTGTGAGGTGAATCCTCATTGTTTTGTTTACATTTAAAACATATTAAATAATCCTTCTGTTATCATGGCATACAACCAACTGGATGTGATCAGCTAATTAATTGTTTGCTTATTTGTTCATGAAGATCTTTTATCTAATTCCAGTGTTTCTATCATTCTAATATAACTTTTATTTTGAATGAGTTATAAATGTGAATAGCTGCTTCAATGATATATATATACTAGCGAATTGCCCGTCAAAAAATGACGGCAATGAAATTGTAAGTGAGCTAATGCTGTTTAGTGTGTAATAATGAAATATATAATACATTAATAAATGAATATACTTTACCTATTTTAAAGCATTGTGTGGAAGAGCTGTGAATGTGTTTTGATGTTGCTGCAGCATTAGTGGTGTGGATCTGCTATGTAAGCGTGCTGAATGTGTGCAGTGTAACACTGTGCGTGCGCGAGCCCAAACCGTTGTCATGTACTTCCGCATTGGCGTAAAATGTCGAGTAATATGTGGTATACGTTTGTATCGGAATATCCGTAGGTGTTTTGTGGTGTTTTGCGAGTTTCTTGTGGTGTTTTGCGAGTTTAGAGTGCTGTAGCCTCGTTTTCGTTTTGTTCGGCGGCCATTTTTTCTCTCGCTTCGATTTTTTTTTAGTCTCTAAACTGTTTTATTTCGAGTAAAATCGAGGTGTAAGTTGTATTTTTGAGGTGCTGGGTGCTCCCTCTTGGTGTAGGTAAGTTTTTTATGTATGTGGTGTGTGTATGTATTGTGTTTTACATTTTGTAATGTTCGCGAGTTGCGTCCGAGTGTTGCGAGTCCGTAATGTGTGTGAACGTGTGTCGTATGTTGTTTGCGAGTGTCGTAATGTGTGTGTCGTACTGTTTGGGTTGCGACGTGAAGTTTGCGAGGGTCGCAGTTGCTGGCAAGGAGCGCCTTCGGCGCTCCATGCCAGCAACTGCGGCCCTCGCTTTGCGAGGTCCTCAGGTGCTGGCATGGAGCGCCTTCGGCGCTCCATGCCAGCAACTGCGACCCTCGGGCAGTGCCCTCGCTTCGCGAGGGCCGCGACTCGCGTAGCGAGCCCGCAGCGTTAGCAACAACTCGTACGCTCACAACTATATATGTGATATATATATATATATATATATATATATATATATAAACAGATACTGTATGGATAGATCGACAGATAGATAGATAGATAGATAGATACAGTAGACTCTCGGTTAACCGGCACACACAGGGATTGGTAGATGCCACATAAAGATAGTTTCTGGTTGCTTGAGAGTCACTATTAAAAGAGGCCTAGATTAGCTGCACATAGGATGCTCTGCTAAGTATTTTTGATAGTGAGGGCTGTTCTAGCAGCAGCAGCTTTCACTCCTCACTTACACACAGGTACATTCGGCTAGAGGTTGCAGTGCTGAACCCGGGGAATGTAACCCCAACACTGCACTGGCTCAGCCACTCATGCCTGTCTGCTTCCAGGTAAAATTGAATTGCAGAGACATACAGTGGATGAATTTAGGTGCCTGTAAGCATTTTGCGGCATGACAATCTGGCTCCTGGCATTTGTTGAGCTTTGTAAATTTACATTTTTATTTAAATTACAGTATTCAATTTTTTCTGGTTGCTTAAGTTCTGGTTAACTAAGAGTCTACTGTAGATAGAAAGATAGATAGATAGATAGATAGATAGATAGATAGATAGATAGATAGATAGATAGATAGATCGATAGATACAGAGAGGGATAGATAGGTAGATAGATAGATAGATAGATAGATAGATAGATAGATAGATAGATAGATAGATAGATAGATAGATAGATAGATTTGCCATCATGCATCAGAACAACTATACATAACTTAACTCTGTTGCATCAAATAGTATGTTGTCTTATTGCATTGTATTTACTTTTCTGCTTAACTTTTCATCTATTTTACCTTTGTAATTTGCTTGAACCCACTCTGCTTTACTATACCCTTGTACTTAACATTACAAAGAATTTTGGCACGTATACAGTATAATAATAAAAATATATTTGCTTTGAAGCCAATGACACAGGATAGCTGTCACATTATAGGAAATTCATATAAAGTCATGTTTTTATTTTCCTTTCAGTTTTCTAATGATATATATTCTTTCCACCTACAGTACATTTCCATACAGTATCTATTTTTACAAGCTGTACATTGCTGTTCTAATTTAAACTTGAGGATTCCATTTAAATGTCAGTATTGGTTAGAACTTGATAAAGAGAAGAAGCACTTCTTAAAAGCTCATCCATTAAAATAAACTGTTAGTTTACTATTAAAATATACAAAAAAAGTTTATTATGTGTATATATATATTTATTTATTTATTTAGAGGGTTGAGTCACATTATTATGTTGTCCGCCTACTTTTGACGTCAGCATTGCGTAGCCAATCAAATACGGTATGTGTCGTCAGCTGGCTTGGCGGGCATATAAGGTGAAATATAGGAATTCTGCAAATATACCAACCATTGGTGTCATTGATAAAACATGCAATTTATCCAACTTTGAGAAGATGATGATCATTGGCTTTCAGGCCAATGGTGGCAGTATTTCTGAAACAGGGCATATTGGTTAAAGTGTACTGTGACTGGACAAATGGCACCATTGCAAATAAATGGCATGGAATCTGCGGAGCACCACATGCCATATATATATATATATATATATATATATATATATATATATATATACACATTTCAACAATACAAATATAGAAGCACTAAAATTCCAATATGTTCCATAATACCTTTTATTACTTCTTAAATTTTCTTTTTTTCCGAAAACCCACTGTGCAAATGATGATATCTGAAAAGCCCCTAGACCCAGGGAGATCTTTAGTGAGAAATGATGTAGCTCTGTTCAAACATACCGATACACTGATGTCAGATTTGGTAATGAGCTTGCTCAGGAGAGCCCAGATTAACTGTGTTGCCAGGTTCTAACCCCCTTTCCACTTCAACGAGCTGAGCTATTGACACACTGAAATGCACAATTTAAAATTAATTAAAGCTTCTTGGTTTTACCAGATCTCAGTTCTTTCCCACTGCAATGTTTCTGTGATCTTATTGAATTAAAAATTAATTTTGTACTTTGAAAACAAATAAAATAAATATGTCTAATTTGAAAAATATGCCATTGTTGAGTAATTATTCCCAGCTGATTTATTAGTGCACTATACATTTGCATGTGTAGTGACTGCAGTTAGCATAATTTTCTATCAAGTACAATGAGTGTACCTTGTATATAGAAATATAAACCTAGATGAATAAATTTGTGTTGTAAATTTAACAGCTGGAGATATATTAATTTTTCACTCTATTGTGGTTTGTAAGTAAATTGAACTATGATACCTTGCCAGGCAATGTGAATATTGATCAGTAATTGTTAAGTGTAGCAGAAGAATCAATGGAGCTTTAGTTAAGAAACTAATTTGGATTTTATTGGCTTGTCCCAGGAGAAAACTTGACTAATCTTTGTTTTCAGATCTCATTCCGGCCATATAATAGATACGCATTCACTTGGAAAACCTGACCTAGGAGTCAGTAGTGATTTTAAATAAGGTGATATCTTATTCATTTACATTTGTATGGATGGGAATCCTGTCTACATTGCAGGGTAACTCCTGATTGACTCTTCTGCTCCGTACCCAGTATAGCAGGCATGGATTTTTAGTATTATTATTATTATTATTTATTATTATTAACTTTTATTTGTAACGCGCCAACATATTCCGTAGCGCAATACAGGCGATAAAACAAGGAAAAATACAGCATTAACAACCTTCCAAAAATTGAGTACCCTGTTTTGAGCTTAGAATCTTTGCAGAAAGTGATTTTTCCTAAAGCATCCTAGAAGACTGAAAACTCGCCACTTACAATCTAAAGGGAATGGAAGGGGAAGAAATCAGGGAAAGATTAAACAGATAAGGAATAAAAAGGGTCAGAAGAGAAGTGAAAGTTAGAAAGGTTTTTCATTTAGAGGGAGAGAGAAGGAACAGAGGTGAGGGCTCTAGCATTTAATATGTTGTCTGCCCCTAGTGGTGAGATAATATATGCAAGTAGGAAAGTCAGGTGATTCCCATTTCACTATATATTTAATCAGAAATGGGGTGGGAGGGTGAGGGGCAGGGAGGGAGCGCAGAACTCCCAGAAGTCAGAGTAAGGCCTTCTGAAACCAGGATGCAGGTAAAATTTGGGGCTAAAAAGAAAACAATAAAAATCTGATATGAGGGACCAATAGAACAGGGAGGCAGAGAGAGAGAGGGAGAGAGAGGGACTGAGAGAGGGAGAGAGGGAGAGGGAGAGAGAGAGAGATAGAGAGCAGTTAGCAGAAAGGAAATGCCAAGACATGTGGAAAGGAGGAGATCTAGGCAAATTATACAGGCCATAAAAGGGGGAAGGGGGAGTAAAGCCAGGAAAAATAAAGTAAACATATGTAAGAGTTTGAACTAATGTTAGAAATAATTCTATGTCATCAAATATAATAACAAGCATATAGTAGAAATATTAATAAAATATATTGGCTCCTGGGAAGATGCAGCTTTCAAGGTCTTCTCCATACCTGATGGTGTGTATGAAACTCCCAGAATTCAGAGTAACCAGTGAGGCCTTCTGAAACCAGGATGCAGGTAAAATTTGGGGCTAAAAAGAAAACAATAAAAATACGATATGAGGGACCAAAAGAACTGGGAGGGAGAGAGAGAGAGGGAGAGAGAGGGACAGAGAGGGGAGAGAGGGAGAGAGGGAGAGGGAGAGAGAGAGAGAGCAGTTAGCAGAAAGGAAATGCCAAGACATGTGGAAAGGAGGAGATCTAGGCAAATTATACAGGCCATAAAAGGGGGAAGGGGGAGTAAAGCCAGGAAAGATACAGTAAACATATGTAAGAGTTTAAACTAATGTTAGAAATAATTCTATGTCATCAAATATAATAACAAGCATATAGTAGAAATATTAATAAAAGATATTGGCTCCTGGGAAGATGCAGCTTTCAAGGTCTTCTCCATACCTGATGGTGTGTATGAAACTCCCAGAATTCAGAGTAACCAGTGAGGCCTTCTGAAACCAGGATGCAGGTAAAATTTGGGGCTGAGGGTGTGTATGAAACTCCCAGTTTGCCCACACCAGCCTCACGAAGAAGACTGGATTCTGTGTGGGCCTGTGAGCACTCTATTTTCTGCACTGAGCAGAATAAATGGCTATAACTTGAAACAAAAACAATAAGGGATTTATTAAAATAATAACGTGTTATGCCTGGATTTTATCTGCAACTGCTCCAGGGTGCTGTTTTTAAATATTTCAACCACTGGTTCTAATGCTCCTGTTTAAAGGGAAAATACCGTATTGGTCCGAAAATAAGCCGCACCCGCATATAAGCCGCACCCGTAAAGTTCATGGGGAAAAAATAGAAAAAAGATAGTACTCAAATATAAGCCGCACCAGTAAAATTGGAGAGAAAAAGACTCTCAAAGTGATCAGCCATTGCAAGAAACAGGCTTTCTAATTAGCACTGTAGCTTTTTTTGCAGGTTACAGGCTTTACAGGACCTTAGAATCACTAAAACCGTAAATCGCTATGCAATACCGCAGTCTAAAGCATGAAAAACGGCACCCTTAACTCGCAATCGCGCAAATTCGGCAGTAATTTTGCATTCGCGAATAGAAGCCGCACACGTAATGATCAGTCTATAATTTTAATGGTAGGTGTATTTTAACAGTAACAAAAAAAACAAACAAGGAAAATGCATGTAAAAAAAGTTATAAATTGATTTGCAGGTCAATGAGTGAAATAAGTATTTGATCCCCTATCAATCAGCAAGATTTCTGTCTCCTAGGTGTCTTTTATACAGGTAACGGGCTGAGATTAGGAGCACTCTCTTAAAGGGAGTGCACCTAATCTCAACTCGTTGCCTGTATAAAAGACACCTGTCCACAAAAACAATCAATCAATCAGATTCCAAACTCTCCACCATGGCCAAGACCAATGAGCTGTCCAAGGATGTCATGGACAAGATTGTAGACCTACACAAGGCTGGAACAGGCTACAAGATCATCGCCAAGCAGCTTGGTAAGAAGGTGACAACAGTCTCCCTCGGTCTGATGCTCCATGCAAGATATCACGTTGGAGATTCAATGATCATGAGAACGGTGAGGAATCAGCCCAGAAATACATGGGAGGATCTTGTTAATAATCTCAAGGCAGCTGGGACCATAGTCACCAAGAAAACTATTGGTAACACACTACGCCGTGAAGGACTGAAATCCTGCAGCACCCGCAAGGTCCCCCTGCTCAAGAAAGCACAGGCCCGTCTGAAGTTTGCCAATGAAGATCTGAATGATTCAGTGGAGAACTGGAGGAGGAGGAAGGCTGCCTATAACCCCAAGAACACCATCCCCACCATTAAACATGGAGGTGAAAACATTATGCTCTCGGGGTGTTTTTCTGCTATGGGGAAAGGGCAACTGCACTGCATCAAAGGGACGATGGACGGGGCCATGTACCGTCAAATCTTGGGTGAGAACCTCCTTCCCTCAGCCAGAGCATTGAAAATGGGTCGTGGATGGGTATTCCAGCAGGAAAATGACCCAAAACACACAGCCAAGGCAACAAAGGAGTGGCTTAAGAAGAAGCACATTAAGGTCCTGGAATGGGTCTAGCCAGTCTCTAGACCTTGATCCCATAGAAAATCTGTGAAGGGAGCTGAAGGGTTGAGTTGCCAAACATCAGCCTTGAAACCTTAATGACTTGGAGAGGATCTAAAAAGAGTAGTGGGACAAAATCCCTCCTGACATGTGTGCAAACCTGGTGGCCAACTACAAAAAATGTCTGTCCTATGTGATTGCCAACAAAGGTTTTGCCACCATGTACTAAGTCGAAGGGGTTAAATACTTATTTCCCTCATTGACCTGCAATTTCTAACTTTTGACATGCATGTTTTCTTGTTTATTTTTTTGTTATTCTGTCTCTCACTGTTAAAATACACCTCCCATTAAAAGTATAGAATGATAATTTCTTTGTCAGTGGACAAATGTTCAAAATCAGCAGGTGATCAAATACTTTTTCCCCCCACTGTATACTCTAGAGCTGGAAAGCATGTCCCACTTCAACAGATCAAAGTCCGTCTTCTGCCTCATAACTAGGATACCACTTTCTCTCATCCCATATAATAATTTGCCATCATGTAAAGCAGCCAAAATCAAGAATAAAATGTGTAAATACTTTTAATTTCAAGTTCTTTTCATTGTTTATTAATGATGCAATGTTAGCTCTTGGATCATGAATGCACCATAAATTACAAGCTCCATCTAAATCTTGAATACTTGTCAGAATTAAAAAAGGTGCCTTTTTATATCGTTTTATATATATATATATATATATATATATATATATATTTATATATATATATATATATATATATATATATATATATATATAAAAGTTCAAAGTATTGTTTACACTTTGGGGACCACATATGCCGTCTGTCATTTTAAAAAGTTTGCATATAACTGATTTAAGCTCATTGCCACATAACTATGTGTTGACATAAAGTAACCATAAGAGGCTTCGTTTTCCATTAATTTCCATCCATATTACCTGACAGAAATTAGAGGTAAGTACATTGATAGCATTAGAGTGTATTAAAAAAGGAGACAGAGACAAAATAGGAATATTTAGGAAGAAGCAGTAAAATAGAGATGAAAATAGAGAAAGAAAGTCTGGGCATCATAATCACAAATCATTTTTGGAGCATGAAGAATAGGGTTCTCTACAAGCAGGGCTCAGCCATTTTGTATGGAAAAGGAGGCACAGCCCAAAAAGTCGGTTCGCTGATTTCGATTAGAAAATTTTCTGTTGTCCACCAAAGTAAGGAATAAGTTCACATTGTGGATCCAGTATAGAATTCATTTATTGAAATCATATTATTATCTAATTTCTGTTTGATGCATTGATGCCTATCCATCACATATAATAGTTTTGAGCAAGCAAGTTGTTGCTAAAGCTGCGGCCCTCGCGAAGCGAGGTCCGCAGTTGCTGGCAAGGAGCGCCGAAGGAACTCCTTGCCAGCAACTGCAGACTTTAGGATCGCAAATGCGTACTGTCGCAAAGCAAAGGGGCCGCATTTGTGGAGGTGGAGGCTCCCACCTCGACCGCCAAATTTACAGACTTAGCATCCACAAATACGAGCCGGGGGACTTAGAAAAAAAAACATTACGACCTCGCAAAAATACGACCTTAGCTCCCAAAACCAGCGCACATGAAAACATTAAAAACACAATAAATACACACAGCAAACACATAAAATGCTTACCCACAGCAAGGTGGGGCACGGAGGACCTCTGAAAGTGAAGCTACAATTCAATTTATGTAGAAATTCAAGAGTTTAGACACCCGAAAATCCCCTAAGCGAGAGAAAAAATGGCAGCCGAAAAAAAACAAAACGAGGCTACAGGACCCTAAACACGCAAAACACCACGAAATACATACCGATTTTACAAAAAAGCCGTACGAGGTCCACAAACAAGGACGCAAAATCAGCCACAGCCGCGTATCACATACATTAGGCGCCATTTTACAACACTAACTTACACAATGCGGAAGTACACAGCTACCCTAATGGATTTTCCTCGCGCACGCACACTATTTACACTACACTTTGCACACATTGCTGACTTACACAGCAGCTCCACAATACTCAAAACACACATTGTATGCTGCAGCACCATGAACACACATTGTCAGCTCTTCAACACAATGCTTCCTGCATATATTACTTCAAAATAGGTAAAGTATATTCATTTATTCATTTATTAATTATTTCATTAGCATACAAAAAACCACCGCCAACACTGCTCATAGCACACAAACAACCAACAGCCTCGCAATGAGCGCCCAAGGATCTCCGAACACCAACTAAATTAATGTCGCAACCAAACACCATTACCTGCCTTACAATCACATTGCCGTCATTTTTTGACGGGCAAGTCGTTAGTAGTACATAGTCCTGTGCAAAATAATTTGCATTATTAGAGCAAAATAATAGCATTGCAAACATGTTCTTTTTATAGTTACATTTAGGAACACATTTCACACAATATTTGTCTATTAATTAATTCATAATCATGTATTAGTGCATGTTTTGTGTAATTGATATCTTTTTAAAATGGTACTACAAGTTACATTCTCCTGAAGTTACTACTGAGGTTACACCGCTCCAGGTAACTGAATAAAACAGATGTAGGCATCTCCAGGTGCACCCTCCCTGGAGAGGAAAGAAAGTCTCAGATATCAAACTTCAGAGAACACTAGCACATGAAAACTCAAGCCACAGGTCTTTAACACCTGCTTATCTGTACCGTTCAACTGTGCTATGGGTGATCAGCTGGAAGGTAAACATGAACAAAGCTGGTAAGAAGTGGAAGGTTGAAACTAAACAAAATACAACTGGCTGCCAAGAAATGGACGTATAGGGGATGGTGGGCTTCGGAAGCCATACCAGCTTCACATAGATGTCATACTGTATCTGTTGGAGAATGGACAGTGATATTTGTTATGAACAGCAGGTTTTTACAAGGAGGATATCTTGATCTAAGATTACAATATCTCCAAGGACAATGCCTCTTCTTCACTTCATCCCATTGCTGTACTGTCTGCAGTTGTCTCTAGAGTAAGCCCTCCAGAGCAGTGACATCGGTGCCTAATGCTTTATAGTATAATTGTATGTATTTTACTTTATGTTACTGTAAGAAAATGTTGGTGGTTTAGAAATAAAGAACAATAATTATATTGTTTCATAAAGGATAGTGGTATATCCCCACAAAAAGTCACAGTGAGAGAATACTATAATTTTTTTATCTAAATATCAGTGCCCCCTAAAGAACTGGCTATATTGGAATTCATGTTAGCTCTTGGTCACTGATCTGAGCTATTAATCTGTAGCTGTATACACACTAACCCATACTTTCGCTTTGGGTTAAACCATTCATTATCACATGTTTTTCTTTTTGCAGGATTAATACAAGGCAATATATATACAGCATCTCACAAAAGTGAGTACACCCCTCACATTTTTGTAATTATTTTATTATATATTTTCATGTGACAACACTGAAGAAATGTCACTCTGTTACAATGTAAAGTAGTAAAGGTACAGCATGTATAACAGTGTAAATTGCTGTCCCCTCAAAATAACTCATCACACAGCCATTAATGTCTAAACCGTTGGCAACAAAAGTGTGTACACCCCTAAGTGGAAATGTCCAAATTGGGCCCAAATTGTCAATACTTTTTAGCCACCATTATTTTCCAGCACTGCCTTAACCCTCATGGGCATGGAGTTCACCGGGGCTTCACATGTTGCCACTGGAGTCCTCTTCCAGTCCTCCAAAATAACATCACAGAGCTGGTTGATGTTAGAGACCTTGCACTCCCCTACCTTCCGTTTGAGGATGCCCCACTGAAACTCAATAGGGTTTAGGTCTGGTGACATGCTTGGCCAGTCCATCACCTTTACCTTCAGCTTCTTTAGCAAGGCAGTGGTCGTCTTGGAGGTGTGTTTGGGGTCGGTATCATGTTGGAATTTTGCCCTACGGCCCAGTCTCCGAAGGGAGGGGATCATACTTCAGTATGTCACAGTACATGTTGGCATTCATGGTTCCCTCAATGAACTCTAGCTTCCTAGTGCCGGCAGTATATACACACACACATATATATAATTTTTTATTTTTTTTACTCATTATGCATATATAGGAGAGACATTTCAGATAACATATTCCTAAAGACCTGTGTTTGTCACCTACAGGATTTCACCCTTAGCATATGGGATCTAGTAAGGCTGAACAGTTCATTAAGTCTAAATTGGAAATGTGCTTTTTTTCAGCAAATGAGTAAATGTACATTATGATGGCAAGACTAAGTGGCAATTGCACACTACATATGAAAATGTTCATCAATGTTTAATTCTACTCTAGTCACACTCATATTTGTGAGCTCCCACTACTATTTCTTTCTAATTGATTTATTCCAAATGGAAATTTACCTTAAACAAAGATATAATATCACTAGCGAATTGCTCGTCAATTGTAAGGCAGGTAATGCTGTTTGCCACACAATGTAAGTCTTTTGGTCCTCTGAGTACCTTCGGCGCTAATTGCGAGCCTCTCCCCTTGTGTATTTTTGGCCGTCTGAGCACCTTTGTCGCTCATTGCAAGCCCCGCGCTGAGCGCCTTTGGCACTCCTTTCGAGCCTCTCCCCTTATGTACTTTTGCTCCTCTGAGCACCCTCTGCGCTCATTGCGAGCCTCTCCCCTGCTCTTTTTTTATTATATATATATATATATATATATTTTTTTTTTATACTAATTATTTAATTAAATAATACATTAATATACTTTACCTATTTGTAATTAATATATGCAGCAATCGATATCCTGAAGAGCTAACAATCTGTTTTGAATTACCTGCAGCATACAATGTACATTTGGACTGTTGCTGACCTGAGGTGTAAGTGTCAGCAATGTGGCAAGTGTGCAGTGAAAATAGGCTGCGTGTTAAGGTATGTAAAGCACCATTTTAGAATGGTAATCTTATTAGTTGTTGCTTATTAGTTGCTGCTAAAGCTGTAGCCTCGTTTATGCGATTTTTGATTGCCAAAACTGGGCAAATTGTGTTTAAATTGTCGTGCAACCTCACTCCCAGACATCTTGACTTTCCCCCATGCTGTGTGTGATGTTTATTTTTTATTTTTTCTTTGTGTTTTTGTTGCTTTTGGATGTGTGCGGTTCGGCCGTTAACTTCGTATTTTTTTGGACCTTGTTTTTTTTTTCTATGTCCCGCGGCTCGTTTTTGTTTTTTTCGAAGTCCCACTTTCCAGTCTTATGTTCCTGGCGTTGTTTTGTGTGGTTTGAGGTCGTGTATACTTGTTTTTTTCGCCGCCATTTTTCTTGTCGCTTAGGCGATTTTTGAGTGTCTAAACTCGGCAAATTGTGTTTAATTTGTCATGCAACCTCACTCCCAGATGTCCTGGCTGACCACTAGCCCAACCCCCCCCCCCCCCCTGTTGTGTTTGATGTTTTTTTTTTTTCGAAGTCCTGCTTTTTATTTTGCAAAGTGTTACGGGCCGTCATTTTTCCACTTTTTATTTTCAAACTGCTACGGGTCTCGCATTGTGAATTGTGTATTTTAGATTTCTGTTGATCTGTAGTCTTGCGGGTCATAGGGATAAGCGCCTATGGCGCTCATCTCCACAGCGCAAGGAGCGCCTTTGGCGTGCCTTGCCCGCAACTGCGACAGGTTTGCTGTGCGAGCCCGCAAGCGTTAGCAACAACCCATATTGCTCACAACTATATATGTGAAAGGTTATGTACATATACAGTATCTTAGAATGTGCCAGGTAAACTTACAGACAAAAATGTCTGCATATATACCTTAATTTGCGTGCGCACACACTATTCTATGGCACTGCACTGGCAACTTCGGAATGATATATATATATATTTATTTATTTATTTAACAAAAAGAGATATTTTCCAATTTCAAACAATCTAATTTAACTTGGTGTCAACAAGATGAACACTGGTGTACAAGACTTTGCTGGGTGCTGACATTTTTGGATTTAAAAAAAAAATGTTTTAATGAAATTACATTAGCTTAGTTGGATTTTACAATATCAAAGCATATACATTTGTAAAAATGACAGGGTGTGTTTCTTCCCAGGCCTATGGTAGCACATTACCAGAGGCCACCAGGTTAAAGATGCAATGCAATATATTGAAACATGTTTGCATATACACAGATATATGCACTGGGGACATACACATTTTATGACTCTGTTTATGAGTAAAGGATTTTATTTTGTGTTTATTTTATTGCATCCATAGAGGTTGATGATGGGGATGTGTGTAATTATCAGTGGAAGGAGGGGGAGAGGGAACAGAAAGAACCTCAGAGCTTTTTTTTTGATAACAGAATAAGACTGAAATGTATACTACCACCCTTCCCCCTCACCGGCCCAGAAGTAGACTCCTTGCATTATTCAATGCAACCACAGCTATAGAGAAATGCAAACATCCCTCTCTCACACAACATCCATCAATGTATCATTAACTCGCTCCCGTGTTCTCCAGAGGCATCAACACTTGTTTTTATATGTTTTTCATTGCACAGTGGTCCTTTAAGAGCTCTAACATTATTTTCACTTTCATTGGCACATTCATAGATGCAGGGTAGATTAAAAATGACTCTTATGAATTTTAGAATAGTTAATGGTACACAACTTAAAGGACCACAAACAAATTATTAGTTTAAAAATGTTGAGTCTAACTAAGAGAATAATTAAGGAGAAACAATTATAGAAAAAATATAGTCAATTAAGAAAAAATGTCTTGACCTCAGCTTGGCCCTGGTGGAATCCATGATACATGCAATAGTTAATGTTTTCAACTGTATCTGGCAATTCCTGTAACCCCAGTGATTCTTACTGCCTGTTTATTTTCTTAAAAAAGCACTTATCAAGTTATGATTAGTGCCAAATAAAAAGTCTGGTTTTCTCCCATTGCGCTGGACAAAAGTCCAGCTCAAATGTTTTATGGTCAGACTTGCAGAAAAGTCTGGGCTATCAAAAAGTATTGAACATAAACTAAATATGTGCAGAAATTTTAGAGAAATATGGAAATTGAAAGTATGTAGTCTCAATACTAAGATAGAATTAAGACTGTGCTAGAAAGTTTTATATACTGAATTGATATAGACTTTTAATCACTTAAGGATTTTGATTGTTGCAGTGCTCATTTAAGTGTGCAGAATTTAAGTAGGAAAATTACTGAGCTCTGATTACTTACATCACACGTAGATCAGCCACATGCCAGCGGTTGTCGCTCATTGAAGAAGACCAGCCCATGATGGTATGTATCATAATTGAAAATTAGCAAACGATTAAATTACAATCAGGAAAAAATAGTGTTTACTTAAAGGGCATCTTCGGCATATACTGCATTAAACTCATGATAACCAAACAAGATGTGAAGAATGTGTTATAGCATTTTTAAAAAGCATTTCTTAATCATGTATTGCAAATTTCATTACTTGTAATTTTAAGACAACATTACAATTTCCAGGCTTTGCTAATTTGCAGTTACCTTCAATGTGGTAAGAGTAAGATATTGCTAACTATCTTAATGTAACATATAAGCTAAAATTGAGTCTCCAGAATGCCAATTCTAATGGATTAGTATGTTATACTCATTCATGCCTAATATTTTGTTTTCAAACTTATATAATATAATTGCATTAGTATAAATTACAGTACAATAATGTAGGAGAATCCACACGCAACATATAGTCTGCAAAGTAATTGAAATGTGTTTGTATTTCCATTCCACATATTCTGTAACCTATATCAGAAGAAGGAGACATGATAGAGGTAAATAATCAGAAATTAGAGAAAAGCATTAAATAAAGGTTGTGTAAACTCATTGTAAGCATGTTTGCCTTTGGGATACACCAATGGATGAAGCAGTATGCCCATCAGGGTTTATGCACCAAGTTCTTGGGTTTCCTTGGGTTTCTTCTCTTTAGATTGTGGATCAATTTCTCCAGTTGATGGACCATGAAACATATGGAATAACAAATAAAAGTAAAATGTGATTAAGAATGTTTTATATATTTATCAAAAAGTAATTCACATCAAACTCACTTTCTGTGCATAAGTATGCACATTATTTGAGCACACAATATGGTCCAGATGTCTTTTTCTTGAGAAAGAACTGCTGACTTACTTCGACCACAATTTATAACTCTTTGACTTTAGTGGGCAGAGGGAAATAAATCTCACTTAACTGTCAAACAAAAAGACATAATGAAACTTCAACACTGCCGCCTATGTGTTTCATCTATAGAGGCTTCTTCAGGGCGTGTGATCTATGTGGTGTGCTGTGTGAATGGCTTAGCAACCACCAATCAGGAGAAATAGCATCAGAAGCTAGGAGAGGTATTTGCCACAGACTGTAGTACATGTTGTAAACCATGAGATCTGCCATGAGACTAAACATGGGGTTGAACCTTGACACATGGGTTGGTTGTATGTTAGTTCAAATGAATGCTGTTGATCAATAATTTGATACACAACTTGGATTTGGTGTATATAAGGCACATTTATTGAGGCAGCACGATTTGGTTAAAGCTTTTGGTTGTAATAGAATTATAAAGTTATACAATAAAATATATTTATACACAAAGAGTAAAGATATAACTTTCTGCCTCCTGTATCACACCCAGACCCTTTAGATTGTAAGATTGCAAGTTTTTAATCATGCATGGAGCTTTGGGGAAGCACTATGGACACCGGAAACTCAGCTCAAAGACAGGACCCTCCATTCTTTGTAATGTGTTAATATTGTTTTGCCTTGAACACAACCCAAGTATAGCTCTACGGAATATGTTAGCGCGCTACAAATAAATGATAATAATAACAATGATATATAGAATTATTATATAGGACTTTCAAATACTAATGATATACACTTAAAATGTAGGACGTATATTTGTTACCATATAAATGCTTTTTAAGTCTGGCTGACTCCATCAGCCTCCAACTTTTCCAATTACCATTGGCGTATGGCATCACATGAGTATACTTATCCTCAACATCATATTAAAAATGTAAAAATACCACTGCAAATAACTCCGGTGTAGGTGAACACTCATTAGCAGAAGCCAATTAAATTGAAAAAAGTTAGCTTTCTATGTGCCAATGAAAATCTGACACAACACCCCTTTCACCCTCACTAGCCCAGAAACAGAATACTTGCTTCAGGAAATGCAACATTATCTCTCCAGAAATGTAAATGCCTCCTCACACACAGACACACACACACAACTTCCACCTATGTATCATGCATTCCACCAGGGCCTAGCAGAGGCCAAGACATTTTTTTATTGACTATATTTTTCTATAATTGTTTCTCCTTAATTATGCTCTTAGTTAGACTCAAAGGGCCTCATTCTATTAGCGGCCGCAGCTATTCGGCTATTCTATTCCCTTACGGCCGGGGGCTCCGGCAGGCTTGCGGCCGGTGCCTTGCTATCTCTTGGGGCCGCTCGCGCCAGAGGAAAGCCTTTGATCTAAAACGGCCGCAAGAGTTTCGGCCGTAAGAAATTCCTATTTGCAATTCAATTGCTCCGGGAAACCTCTCTGCAAGGCTAAAAGCGAGCCGCAGCTTACTTGCAGGAAAGAGGTCCCGCTAGCACCAATTAAGCACATAAAATAGCTCAAATAAAGCCATCCTGCACTCTGAGGAGACTATAAAGGGATTTTAGGTGTTAGAAAAAATAGCACATAATTATTATCCTATACTCAAATCCGTAAAATATTTTATTTTTAATATCCGTAAAATATCCATGTAAAAAGTCCAGAGTGCTTGGAGCACTTCAGACTCGCCCACGCCGCAGCCGGAAAATAAACAGTTAATTTGAACTCGGGTTTGGGCTGATGTGCAAGCTTGAGAGTGGGTTCCTTTTAATCCTCATGTCCCCCAATATGATCCCTAGCTTTTACAGAGCTGTACAGTGCAGGCTTGAATTTATTTTTGCGTTTTTAGATTTCACAGCTTACGGCCGGTTCCAAGATATGCGGCCGGCCGTAAAAGGAGATCCTTGCGGGGCCGTATAATAGAATCGCGAGCAAACAGAACCCCCGCAAGGAATCGCAGCCTTACGGACGATTTACGGCCGGTAATAGAATGAGGCCCAAAATGTTTAAACTAACAATTCATTGTGTTTTTGTGTATGGTTCATTACTTTTAACTATTGTATAATTCATAACAGTTATTTTTCATCTATCCTGTGTTTATGAACTTTTAAAAAGGTGCCAATTAATGTGAAAATAATGTATTACTATATACTATATGTAATGTATTACTATACTATATGTTGAAGAGAATCTGTCCTACCTGACCTGCAAGCTGTCTGTTTATAGATCCTCAGACTGTTCCATTCCACTGGTCCTAACACATCTGTTTGCTGCCGTCATGGACAACTACAACCAAATATTTCAGGAAAAACACTGTTGCTGGAACTTCATTCTTTTAGAGTGAATGCAACAGGAGGGTAATCCCTTGTTGAGTATTTTTTTTCTAAGGCATGGCAAGAGGTTTTTAAGACAGTGAACATTTGCTTCCCTTGTTTTCCTAAATAAGTCTTTGAAAACATCAATTCATCCTGCAGGCTTTAGGAAGTTTACTGATCCTATCGGCTTAATAGCACGCAACAACATTCAGTGAGGGCTCTCGGGGGCCTTCCCTATTGTTGTGTTTGCATAAAGCATGCAAAGACATCACTTACTCTACTTGTCATTAGTATATAACCTGCATTATCAAGTGTTCTCTGGCTAGACCTATTCTTTAAAAAGAAAGTAAAAAGTAATAATGTATAGAACTAAATATTTACTCAAACAACTCCGTCTTGATATTTCCAGTTAACCCAAAGAAAGCACAGATTGTCCCCAACCAAATTATATTTTCTTATACATTATATTATCGCACTGATGCATTTGCAAAAAAATATTTTGTTTCATGGATAACAGAAAAATTCAAGACTTAAAGAACTAATGTGGTATATGTGTAATATTAAATAGCTAAATTTGATAATGGGTAAAAAGGATTTTAGAAAGCAGCAATAAACACAACATTTTAATTTTTAAATGTTATATATAATTATTATTGACTACAGGGGTTCATTTTATTTTCTCAACTTATTTTGTCTGTAATTTTCTCAGAAGAGTCTGTGTTTGTAAACTAATGATCATTCAATGACTCCTATTAAAAGCAGCAACAGTTTTATATATCATATCCACATTGTGAAGGTCGAAACTTTGTGAGTATTCAAACTTTTCCCCTATCTGGAAAAGCTGATCTGAATGAACTAAAATGGTAGATATCATTGCAACATAATTAAATATAAAAAGGTAAAAAAAACTGTTATTATTTTACTCTATTATTTTTAACAATCTAAAATAATTTCAACTATTTTAAGTGTAGTTCTTTAAAATAGTATAGGACTACAGTGGCCCTTTAAATATTTATCAGGTTTTAGCTAATAGGACAATAAAAATGTTTGCTACATAAGAGTTTATTTTAATACAACTGGAGATATACAGTGCTTGTATACAATGTGGGAATGAACTAAAATATTCAATTTACAATTTTCTATCAGCAAGGAGAACTGGTGGCAAGTTATCTTATTTAACTCTGTTAACCTTTTTGTCTCTGTATAAGCAGAGTATTATATATATTTATGATGGAAAGTAAATTTTCTGTAAAAATCCAGATCAATAAGAAATAAACATTGCAATCTTCTGTAGACCATGACATGCTTAGTGAATTTCCTTCCCCTAATGTAATGTATAATGCTTATACTAGTCTAAGGGCCTCATTCAATTGCTACGTTTTTGAGATCCGGCCTTGCAAATTGTGGTCATAAACTACGTTGCCATTCAATTTCCTTCCGTTTGCTTGCTCTGATCGAGTTACGTGCTGCGAGCTACGATTCCTAGCGATTTGTTCAATCACAGCTTACATCCCTCAAAGCCTTTGATCGTTCACAGCCGCAAGAGTTGCGGCCGCAAAAATCCCTAATCGCTATTCAATTGCCTCGATTATCCTTCCGTCAAGCCCGTAAATGGCTAAACGCAAACCACAGGTTGCTTTTACCAAGGTGTCGCAAAGGGCTTACTTACAAATCATAGCACTTGAAATGCAAATATAAAATTAATCCCGCACTGTAAATGATGGGGAACACAATGGTTGACATTAGAATTAAAAGCACAACATTATCAAGCTCGCACATCGCCAAAATATAATACTTTATTTCATGTTTATTTTCTGTCAGAAGTCCTACGTGCTTCAACCTCCAAGCCTGCAGGACTTTGGAATCCAACCTCCACATTTTCTTGAAGTCCTACTAGCTTGAATAAAAAGTTACGGGCTTGGAGGTCATTCAAGCCCGTGGGACTTTAGATGGAAATTAAACATAAAATAAAGTATTATATTTTGGCAATGTGCAAGCTTGAGAATGTAGTGCTATTAATTCTAATGTCACCCATTGTGTTCCCCATAATTTACAATACTGAACTGAATTTATATTTGCTCCGAGTTTGTGGGAAGGGGGACTAACTTGCAGGCCTGGCCAATTGAATAGCAAGATAAACGTAATCTGCGATTTGCGATCGCGTTACGACCTGCAATTGAATAAGGCCCTATGACTCACAGTTATAAACTAGTATGTAAATAGCAAAATATGAATTAACTAACTTCAATCTGCTGAGGAAAATTAGAACCTATCCAATCATTTGTTTATCCCCTTACTATACTGCCTTTCACTACCAGCTATTTGATGTATCTGACAGTTCAGAAACATTTCCCCATGGATCTAACTTTATACAATCTCACATTTCCCCTCATTTTACACATTTGAATATGTAGATAGGTACACACATATATATATATATATATATATATATATATATATATATATATATATATATATATATATATATTTATATAATGTGTACAAGGTAGCTATATAGTTTTTGCCTTTTAAAATAAAGAATAATAATATACAGTACATGGGCATATTTCAGTTTTAGGCTGCCCATGCCATTTTGATTTGTGCACCTCCAATGCAGCTCCTTCTTTCTTCTTTTAAATAACTCAAATCATAACTTTGTGTAACTTCCCAGAATGCAGTGTAATAACTGTTTTTCTCGGGACTCTGGACGCAGGTTTTTTAACTTGCTTTAGACATTCAAATGTGAACACAGATGTACTTTTTCTTTACTGTACTACTGTACGGTGGAGGGCATCTATCACTCTTTTGCCCACCATATTATAAATGATTGTTGTGGTGAACTACCTACTCATAATTTCCACAACACAGGCTGAGATCCCGCTCCATGCTAATGATAGCCAGTAAGCTTGAAACAGCTGTACATGGATAGGATACTCAGCTTGTGTTTAGTCCAACCTTGGCTTTGCATTAAAGCTGTATAATACAGCATGGATAAGCTTAAAGGAAGCCCTGTTTGATAATGGCTACGGAATGAAGAGCGAGGCATTTGTTGGCATATTTGTGTGTCCCAGCTCAGCTTCCCAGAATGCAGTGTAATAACGTTTTTTCTCAGAACTCTGAGCTGGAAGCAGGTTTTTTAACTTGCTTTAGACGTTCCAATGTGAACACAGATGTACGTTTTCTTTACTATATACAGGGAGTGCAGAATTATTAGGCAAATGAGTATTTTGACCACATCATCCTCTTTATGCATGTTGTCTTACTCCAAGCTGTATAGGCTCGAAAGCCTACTACCAATTAAGCATATTAGGTGATGTGCATCTCTGTAATGAGAAGGGGTGTGGTCTAATGACATCAACACCCTATATCAGGTGTGCATAATTATTAGGCAACTTCCTTTCCTTTGGCAAAATGGGTCAAAAGAAGGACTTGACAGGCTCAGAAAAGTCAAAAATAGTGAGATATCTTGCAGAGGGATGCAGCACTCTTAAAATTGCAAAGCTTCTGAAGCGTGATCATCGAACAATCAAGCGTTTCATTCAAAATAGTCAACAGGGTCGCAAGAAGCGTGTGGAAAAAACAAGGCACAAAATAACTGCCCATGAACTGAGAAAAGTCAAGCGTGCAGCTGCCACGATGCCACTTGCCACCAGTTTGGCCATATTTCAGAGCTGCAACATCACTGGAGTGCCCAAAAGCACAAGGTGTGCAATACTCAGAGACATGGCCAAGGTAAGAAAGGCTGAAAGATGACCACCACTGAACAAGACACACAAGCTGAAACGTCAAGACTTTGCCAAGAAATATCTCAAGACTGATTTTTCTAAGGTTTTATGGACTGATGAAATGAGAGTGAGTCTTGATGGGCCAGATGGATGTGCCCGTGGCTGGATTGGTAAAGGGCAGAGATCTCCAGTCCGACTCAGACGCCAGCAAGGTGGAGGTGGAGTACTGGTTTGGGCTGGTATCATCAAAGATGAGCTTGTGGGGCCTTTTCGGGTTGAGGATGGAGTCAAGCTCAACTCCCAGTCCTACTGCCAGTTTCTGGAAGACACCTTCTTCAAGCAGTGGTACAGGAAGAAGTCTGCATCTTTCAAGAAAAACATGATTTTCATGCAGGACAATGCTCCATCACACGCGTCCAAGTACTCCACAGCGTGGCTGGCAAGAAAGGGTATAAAAGAAGAAAATCTAATGACATGGCCTCCTTGTTCACCTGATCTGAACCCCATTGAGAACCTGTGGTCCATCATCAAATGTGAGATTTACAAGGAGGGAAAACAGTACACCTCTCTGAACAGTGTCTGGGAGGCTGTGGTTGCTGCTGCACACAATGTTGATGGTGAACAGAATCCATGGATGGCAGGCTTTTGAGTGTCCTTGCAAAGAAAGGTGGCTATATTGGTCACTGATTTGTTTTTGTTTTGTTTTTGAATGTCAGAAATGTATATTTGTGAATGTTGAGATGTTATATTGGTTTCACTGGTAAAAATAAATAATTAAAATGGGTATATATTTGTTTTTTGTTAAGTTGCCTAATAATTATGCACAGTAATAGTCACCTGCACACACAGATATCCTCCTAAAATAGCAAAAACTAAAAACAAACTAAAAACTACTTCCAAAAATATTCAGCTTTGATATTAATGAGTGTTTTGGGTTAATTGAGAACATGGTTGTTGTTCAATAATAAAATTAATCCTCAAAAATACAATTTGCCTAATAATTCTGCACTCCCTGTATATATATATATATATATATATATATATATATAGTATGTCAGAATGTGCCAAGTACATTTACAGACTTCTTCAGGCACCCTGCTGCCCACTGAAAATGTGCTGCCCTAGTCGTCATGGGCATAGAAAGAAATACCCTCCTACCCCTTTTGACGCTAAAATAGCAGAATTCCATTATAATCCTAATACTAGATAGATAGATAGATAGATAGATAGATAGATAGATTGGTAGATAGATGTCAGATCATATAGTGATAACTTTTGTTATGGGATTATCATTTAGTTTAATATTATTTTATACATATATAGATACGACCAGAGGGCTAGATTCACTAAGCTTAGCAAGAGATGAAACATGCTTTACTGAGCAACTGCTGGAAATTTTTTTCAACTAAATAGGAATTGCTGTCTTCACAGCCCGTATAGAGCTTAGTGACTCAGGGGGGATGTATTGCTTTGCCTATTTAAAAATCAGCTTCACATGGCACAGCCTTGCGCGTTTGGCAGCTCCTAATCTCCCACTTATAAAGCAAGCTCTTATTGTGCAGGTGTGTGTCTATAAATCTGTTTCACCTGTACCAGGTAGGGAGGGGTTGTGTTTCCTTGCTAAGGGGATTAAAAGACCAATTGCAGTTGCTTCACCAAGTGCCCACATGTAGATGTTGATCTGAAACAGCTGCAGAGTAACATTACTCTGTGCAAGAAACCCAGAACTCTTCCTTATGTGATACATAAAACTAGCCATGTTTATGTGGGAATTTCTGTGCAGTATGTGTTCTATTCTTTTGTTGCTTCAGCTAATGAGATTTAATGCGAGGTATTTAATGCTAAAAATTCAATCAGCTAAAGTCTTAGCAGAAGCATATTTTAGAGAAAGAGTCTCAATCCACTAGTAAGAAATCTATATAGTGGCCTAAAATCACAGCTTCATCATTATTTACAGTATGCACTAATTTATTACTACACTTGATAAAGAGAAAAAAATACAACTTAATTTTGAAATTGTTAAATTAGATAACTCCTGTTATCTCCCTGCCTGGGCAGTGGCCAGTAGGTGGCGCTGCAGTGGTGCACCTAGACTTGCTGAATTTGTTCTTAGGGTGAGGGTTAGAGTTAGGGTTTAGGGTTAGAGTTTACTATGTAAAGCTTATCATCAGCCACTACCCTAACCCTAAACTCTAACCCTAAGACCAAATTCAATAAAGTCTTGGAGCGCCACCACTGTGCCACCTGCTGCACGCCACTGCGATGGTGGGGATATAACAGGCATATTCCTTTAAATTTAATTATACTGCAGTGAAAGCCTTTGAGTGCAGATACGTTTTCTGCTACATACCTAAGTGCCATTATTTTCAATAAGACATCTCACTGGTTTACAAGGCCCCTACAGTGTGTAAGAAATCAGCTAACATAATGTCATGGCTGTCCACAGTAATGATTACTTGTATATACTAGTTTATAAATGAAAGGTTGTATTTATTTTACTTTTTTGTTTTCCCCATTATCAAGGGTAGTTGTTCAGAAGAGCATATTGAGAATAATAAAATAATGACTAAACCTCTAAAAGTCTCTGGCAGAGCATCCCATGTGCATCACAAAAGGCTGTAATGGATATTTCATATTGGCAAAATTGCCATTGCAGCATATATTGACAAACTGTGTACCCTGTGATGGCTTAGCGCATCTCCCCCTTTATGTGTAGTGCTATCAGCCAAACACAACTAACATGGACTAGGTATACAGACCCATGTGCCACTACATAGTAACCTCTCAACTAAGCACTTGTTTCATAGGAAAAGAGAGGTATAGATGCCTTGTTACATCATTTGACAGACAATGGATTCAGGGAGATGCTGCTGATGTTAGAGTGAAGGTTGAACTCATTAACGCTTTTATTTGACAAATGACAGAGCTATAGCTGTAACCCTATAGCTGCCACGATTCCCATCATTGTGAAGAACAGCACAGATTTGTTATCACCATCCCTGGCCTATTAGGGGTTAAATCTTTGTAATACTTGTTGAGATTTATTCAGGCAGACAAATAAAGATAACAAAAGTCTTTTGTGTGTTTGTCATTTGGTTCCACTCCCCTGTTGTTGTAATGTCAAATAATGTCAGTTATTTGAGGACAATTACTGTAATTTTACATTTTCAACAAATTAAACCATAAAGAGGAGCAGTCCAACAAATAAAAAAGGAGGACACTATCCATTTTATTCTTATCTTGTTTCATTCAAGTTCATGGTGACTGAGAGACTAAAACATCTATCTGTAATTGTATTTAATTTTTATATATTTATAAATTAAAGTACATTACATTTCAATCAAGAAAAAAGTAATAAATTATTTTGTATTTTTTATGTAATAATTGCTTACCAAGAGAGAATAAGAGATGATGTTATTGTCTGAATGGTCAAATTAGGACTCAATCACATTAGGCTTATTAAAATCCCTGTTAAAGCAACGTTTAGACAGTATTATGTTATCACTTATTAACTAATTTTTTAATGCCACTTTATATATGCCTACTAGTAAAAACTTAATGTTAATACATTTTTTAACACAATACTTTAAACATGCCTACTAGTGAAAACTTAAGTTTACCAGTTTTAATAAAAATGGCAGAATATCTTTGCTGTGTTGCAATAAAACTGGACTGCAATCCCCACAATGTTTTGATGTAGATTTTTATATATTAAAAATTTCAGGCTACGTATACTTGGAAGATCTAAACACAGATCGACATTTAAAAAAGTTAAGAACAGAAAGGATTAAAGTTTCCAGGTATTCCACAATAACTCTTAAAAACTATAAATTGTATAAAAATCAACATGCTAAGCTTGTTACAAAAAGATAAACTTAATCTTCCTTTCAAAATGGATATATATTTAAAAGCAAACACTTTCTGGAAAACTAAAAGGTAAATTACATTGTGTGTGTAAATCTTCTTTTAAGCATTTTTTATAACAAAGGATTTTAATAGAGTTATTTGCCACAGCTTCACATTAAAAAGCACCCATTAACAAATACTCTTTTACCCGGCTTTTTCACATTGAAATGTACAATAAAAATAACGAGGTGAGGGTAATATATTCAATATGTGAAGATCTAATATGAATAAGTAGGCTGTTTACCTGATGTACATACTAACATAACTAAATTAGAGCTGAGTCTTTCTAACTTTTATCATTTCTCGCAAGGTTTTTTGTTGCAACACTAAGCACTCACATAGATATGATATTTACTGGGAGTTTCTTACCAGGGGCTCTCCAAGTACTTATATTATTGAGCAAAGATGAACATTCTAGAGCACTTATGTTTAAAACAGTATAACCATGAAAACCGACCAACAGTCCATCTGTAAGAATACAATGTGATAATCACAAAATAGTTTTCTTGTTTTCTCTCTGATATAAATCCAGGTTTGTATTTGTGTTCTGGCTTTCTACATTATTGGAATAAAGCTTTATTTTTCAGTTAAGTTTCCTGCCTCTATTAGAAACATAAATTCACATTTCCAAAATATATTAAGTAATACATTGTGTGAAACATTGGGAAACTATTTTGGAGGAAAACTCACTGTAACATGATATAATTATTCAAATATATTAAAGTACAGTAAAGTACATATTTAAAAAAATATGAATGCTAGAGCAAGAGGTGGTTATATGACATTTTCTGGAGTAGGGTGATTAAAATTTTGCCATGTCAACGAAGGCCTGCAAAGGGCTGCAATGACAAGATACCTTTGCATCCTTCAGTGAATTACCTTGATGCACCTGTAATGCTAAGTGAATATATGGGTATATTTCTCTAACATTGTTAATCCAGGGAAATGGGTGTGATTTCAGCTGAAAAAAATTGACAATTCTTATGCAAAGCTAAAGGGTAGATAACACACTAAAACGCTCATTATGAAACCGTAGTCTTTATTAATTCAATGATTCTCTGACATTCTATACTTTATATAGGGACTAGGATAGCAAGGATAGATATACAGAAATATGTTTCGCGTTGTTCGTAGTGATGAAGTGATGAGTGTCAACAACATGATGTTAACCTTATCAACCTCTTAAATGAAAACAGTTCGACCTTAAGGCATATAATAGAGAACATGACACATTGTTGACTTCTTAAGTCATGATTGTCATGTTTTATGTACTAACACCATGTTAACAACAAGTTAAGAAGCTTAGTAGAGTTTAGTGAAACTAGGCCTTTCTTTCACTGACATAAACAAGAAGACACTTGTTTTCTAGTCAGAATGTTAAAAACCCAAAATCCAAACAAAAACTCACTTATTGAACTATTTGCAACAATTAATACACACTCAAATAAGCAGTTGCTGACAGCAGCCATGGGAACAATCAAGGAAAGATGCATTATCTTCCATCCAATGTATCAAGTGACCACCACTGACGAATCTGAGTCCGCCATGCAAGCACGGCCTGTAATGGATCTCTCACATTGGATAAGAGATCATGACCCAAACTATGCACCTGCTTTTTCTTTATTTCCCAGCAAGTTGACACAGTTTTGGTGAGTTGATGGCATGAAGAAATACATGGTGCACCTTATTGGACAACAATATAATCATTAGTTACAATTAATGGAGAACTGTAGGACCATATTTACAGTATTGTCGTTTAAAGAATCAGACTTTTTTTAATGTGCAAAAAATGTGTTAAATCTTAAAATAAGTAATACAGCACTTAATTTATTAACTTATATATGCAATTATTATTTACTGGAAAAGCCATTACCTTGTTCATTTATCTGACTCCCACAAAAGTAGTGGTCTCCAAATTTCTATTAGACCTGCGTAAGGCAAATGCACTACCACATTTCAAAAGAACCAGCTGAAATAGTCACTGTATTCACAGTCCCCTTATAGTGTATAAACAGAAACAAATATGGTGGCTTCTACTACTACCACACAAAGTATATATATATATATATATATATATATATATATTTTTTTATTTTTTTATTTTTTTTTTTTTAATTTATATTCTACTTTCTTAAAGGATACATCTTTTTTTCTTTTTTTTTATATATTTTTATGTTCCAAAAAGTCAAACAAAAAATAGTTACATTATCCTTACCTATATGCATTAAAAAAAAACAATTGTGCTTTGCAATACATCCAGTTCTCCAATAGTTCTTATTAATATCCTTTTTAAGCAAAGAATAATTTTGAAGAATTTAGCTATTGTGACATTTTTTTTTTTTACATTTTCTTCTTCATAGTATTTATTACAAAAACACAAGGAAAGAAAAGAAGAGAAGATAAGACAAAAGGGTACATCTTCAAATCTTCAAAAGAGCATTTTGTAAATATGAGACTACACAGTGGTCCTCTAGGACAGCAGCTTTCAACTGGGCTACCTTGCATTGCTTATGGCCACTGCTTTTGAGAACCAGAACTTTTTAATAACGTCATATGATGTGTGGAACATACAACATTTTCGTCTATTTTTGCATTGATTTGGATACAGTACATTCTAAATTCAGATAAATTCATCAATAATCTACCTAGGATTGTGACTAATGGTGCTGGTATAGTTAAAATGTTAGGCCGTCATCATCCCTAAGGACCACCAGATAAAGTCTCAGGGACCGACAGGCGAATAAGAATCACTCCTCTATGGGATATATTTATTTTTGATTTATGAATTCTCAGTAGCATCCTAACAATATGCTAAGCATGACGAATTCTCAGAAGAACAATACTGAACGAACAAAATTAAAATTAAATTAGAGAAGATTAGTTCTTTGATGAAGCAAAGCTGGGATCAAGGTCTATCAAAGAAAATCAAATGGGAGCTTATGGAAGCTTATGTAAAGGTTGTTCCCGAGAAGTAGCGTAAAGAATGCCTGGGATGCTAAATTTACAATGCAAATAGTGTTTACTTAAACCCATGCAAGCCCCTCACGAGAAAATCAAGCCAAAGCAGAAAATAATATTTTAAGGACATCATTTATATGGCCTTATGAAATGCGCAGCAATTATATTTTTGCTGCTTGTTAATAACAATACACCTGCTTGAGATAGTTTGCAGTTATTAACAGGAAAGATAAAGGGAAACATTACCGTAGAAATGGTGACATTTAAAGGGACAAAACTGTAAAGAATTTAGAAGTGCAGAAGTTAAGATTCTGTTTTAAGTCTTTTTTTAATGTTATTGGAATACTGTTAGTAAAAGTATTATGTTTAATTTTAAAATATATTTTAAATTATTTGTTACATTAACCTCTTCAGGGAGGAGACTTATGAATTTGAAAAATAAAAATAACTACTTTGTGAGAAATATATAGTGAGGGGAATGAGGGGAGTATAATTCATGACAATTGAAAAGGGGTAATATGCAGGGATGCACAAGGTGCACCACTCCTGAAGGGCCCGTAGGCCACCTCAGGCTTGCCTGGTGTTGGAGGGAGGGACCACCTGACCTGGCAGGACCGGGTAGGGGCAGGAGGTGGCTAGCTGGGGGAGGTGGAGCCATTATAGGTGTTTGGTGCCAATTTCCACCAGTTTGCCCCCAGCTAGCCATGGAAGCAGATGCCCACCCACCCATCCCTAAAGTGTTGTTGTTAACGTGATGTATATGTTGTACTGTTAAAAAAATTAAAAAAAAGAGATGAATAGTAAGTTGTGGATTATTATTGTTTATTGTCTGAAGTACTCGTTGTTGTGGATGTATCATTGAAGTATATATTATATGGTATCAAAAGTTTGTTTATATTGTCACAGCGGCGGGTAGTGAGGGGAGTCGCCGGGACAGTGGGAAAATGGGGGAGATCCTACCATATGGTGGTACGGATGATCCAACACGGTAGGCCCTGGATGAGGCTTCAGGGCGTAGGGTATACTGTCTCTGTCCAGGCTCCTCCCCTCGGGGTTATGTTTATTTATTTATCGTTATGGTTATTACGTCATGTTGTGTTTACCAATAAAGACTGTGGCCAGTTATCTCCCAAGAAGTGGTCTGTGTCTAATTTTATATTCAATGGGTGATGGGGTATAAATTCTTATATGCACATACCAACTGGGCCTTGCTTAGGTCATGACCATGCACTTCAGACGAGCCCCGCATTGTATTACCAACTACACTAGATCTGACAGGACTTTCCTCATAATGTTGATGTATATATACTACAGTAGCCTGCTCAAAACAGGTGTTTTATGATGTATCGAGACTATCATAAATGATTCACTTGCACATGCGCACGATTAATGGGTAATGACTGAATCCTCTTCAGGATTGCCATCTTGTCATGGTGAAGGGGGTTGTGCAGTTCACTGAAGCTGTGAGATAAACCATGTAGGGTCACCCAAGACGGGCAGGTAAAAGCAGAGAAGTCAGAAAAATTGTGGTGTACTGGAAAACGAACTGGCAACCCACTGCAGTATATTTGCCAGGAAAAGTTATGGATAAGCAGAACCAGACACAATATGTGCCTGCCATGCTGCAGTCCATAGGGTCACGAAGAATCAGACATGACTGAATGACTAAACAAACAATGACTGTGTAGCCAGCAGAGATATTTCCTCACTGCAGGGAAAGGGTTAAAGGGTAATAAGGAAACATAACTAGAAATTTTAGTTCTGAATAAGATTAATATTGGTGCCCCATCAAATCTCAAATTGTTTGCTAAAAATAACCCGTATATATTTTGAACAAATGCAACAGTAATGATGAATGGGTTATGGAGTCCACTGCATGGATCAAAGAGGGGGCTAACTTCAAATATTTGCTCATCCCTGTTTCAGAAATGGATATGCAGAGGAACGTAGTAAATATAGAAAAAAAATGTAATAAATACACTACAATGATGAATGCAACATATTGAGGCATATTTTATTTCAGCAGCTTCATCTTTTACATAATGTATTCTACACTACACAGTAGTAAAATATGTAATTTTTCAACATAAATAGAACATAAACTTTAAAAAGACTTATATCTAAATATACTCCAGTCACAAATAGATCTTACATTTTCAATACTTTGACCACAACCTTTAAAAAACAAACAAATCTAAAAAAAAACATATGTACGCATTCCCAGGTACGTAGCGCCACACCTATGAATCTGAAACCTTTACCCTTCAGGCCCAAACTGGATTGTGAGTGTGGTTAGCTGAAATTACCTCCCCAGCAGATGCAGGTAAATCAAGCCAGAAATCCGATAACATGTGCAATGAGATAGCGCTGTGGTACCGAGTACTGATTTATGTTCAGCTGTTTAGAGGCTCTTCACATATCAAATTAAGAGGGCAGGATATAGAAATATTAAGAGGCAAGTATTGAATTGCACAAAATGAGCAAAGGCAACATTAAAACATATGAATACTCCTGTACTAAAATATTCCTGATATCATGGGATTTTTCTCTGTTAGTAACCCGTTGATGACTACTTTTGGCAGTTAAGACATTAACGGACAGTTTTTTTCTGAATATATATATATAGATATAGAGTATGAATTCCTCATAAAATGTAAAAGATAGCTTCAGAGCGATAAAATATTCAAGTCATGTCATTGCCCAGCAGCTACCATTCACAACCAAGAGGTTAACAGGTGAAAAATGTTGGTGTTTTTACAAAACCAACAGATATTTATTTTCAAACGTGGGGTAATACACTATAAATAACTGTGTTGTATTATGCATGATGTCATAATATGTTAAACAGTCTGGCATTTGAATTTTCTTAGCATTTATTTATAGTGTATGACTAGAATATGTTTGTATAATATCTACCACTGATCCGTGTTAGTGGCCTCTTCTTCTGGAGGGAGCATTGCCCTGCAAAAAGTCAATGAAACACAGCCTGTGCGCATCCTGCGTCAGCTCTCAGTGGAAGAGAGGGTATTCAATCATGGAGCATGCACTTCAATGGTGAAAGCATTTTAGTGTATTGTTTATTTCATTTAGCAAAATTAATTATTATTATCATTATAATTAAGAATCACAAAAATGCTAATTATAAGAGCAAGAATAATGTCAACCAGTGTAATTATGTAAAGTTCTGTATATGCTAACCATACTATATATATATGTATATATATATATATATATATATATATATATATAAATATATAGTAAATAAATAGTACATCTGTGTTCACATTTGAACTTCTAAAGCAAGTTAAAAAACTGCTTCCAGCTCAGAGTTCCGAGAAAAACAGTTATTACACTGCATTCTGGGAAGCTGAGCTGGGACATGCAAATGTGCCAACAAATGCCTCGCTCTTCAATCCTAGCCATTATCAAACATGGCTTCCTTTAAGCTTATGCATGCTGTATTACACAGCTTTAATGTAAAGCCAAGGTTGGATTAAACACAGGCTGAGTATCCAATCCATGTACAGCTGTTTCAAGCTTAAATGATACATTAAATGATTAAATATATCATGTTTGCAGATGTCTGTAAGTGAAAAAAGCTAGCAGATATATTGGGGAAATAGCAGAAATGTGTGCTTTTAAATAAGCCTGCTTTTCACACAGAGGGTTACAGATTATCTGTTTTGTAAATATTCACATTTCAGTCACGTTGAACCAAAAGAAAATACAAAGTCCGTGCTTAAAGTGACCATGTCATTTTTTTGGTTTCCACGGAATCACCAACATTGATGAAAAATATAAAGGATTTAATCAAGGTCTAGGCCTAGGGAGCACCTTTTCAGGGGGCAGCAGGTTACCCGAAGATGCTGGTGCTGTGCCATGGAATAAAGATTGCATATGCACATAAATGCCGCTTTCAGTGAAATTTCTGTCTGTAACACCTTCTGATACACATAAATAGTCATAAACCTATGATTTGGAATATAGCAACCGGGGTGTGGTGAGCACCAGTAACTGGGGCATGGGTGGCACATACATCTGAATGGCTCTAGGGCAGCATAACAATCGAAATATGTCCATGGATGTAATGACCCAATGCTCGGTCTGAATTAAAGTAAGAATTTAATGTTGCAGGTAATCTTCCAGGATCTTTTTTCTTTGTGATACTCTATGATTGGCTGAAAACTGGTTACATGGATTTCTCTCTGGAAATGAAAATATTATTTTGGCTTCTTTGTGAGGCAGCTTCTAATTCACAACATCTTAAAAAGATTTTATTTTCTTATGAACACTGTGTTTATCTGCATTTTCTATGATTAGCATTTCCTCTAATAAAAATAAGAAGAAATGTTGCAATATTTGCTTTGAAAGAATGTTAATTTAATATACTGGTACGATATCTACAAAAACTACTACTAGTAATGTACAATTAAAACAAATAAATTCCCAAATTATATATATATTTTAATGTTTACAGTACTTTGAGCACACTGAAGACTATTCTTTAAAAGTAAGTCTGCACACTGTATACATACATTATATATATATATATATATATATATATATATATATATATATATATATATATAAAACAAGCAGAGCTTGATATTAATGTATTAGGACATTAATAACTTATATAAAAGCAAATTACAATGGTATCTATGCATAGTAACACCAGCTGATGATTACAATCAGATATCCATTAATTTCCTATTGATAAATCAACAATAAAAAACATTTGCTAATCTCTGATGATTACTGCGTTGGACAGTTATTCTCTCTCCATAAGTCATTATGTTATATCGTCAATGTATTTTTTATGTCCGGGGATCAAATAATCTTTATCAGGCTGTAGATCCTGTGAAGTGACTGTGTGAGCGGCCTAAAAGCATCATTAATGTCATTATTTCAGTGGGACAAGAAAGGACTAGCTGCAGAAGGCTCTCTGCACTGATGTTGGCTTAGCTATTCTAACGTTTGCACAGTGACTCAGAGGTGAATCATGGGTTTCTGCAGGTGTACATTCAGAGAGCCTGGACGCTTTCCATGTCTCATTGGATGCAAATGTTTACTTCATTAGTTCATGGGGTTGCTCAGCAGTTGTAGCCTGCTCATTTTTATCAAAGTTTCAGCAGACTAAGCTAGCTTGCTACCTGCTTGACATTTATACTGTATAACTAACTGGTGATAGATTAATTAAAGGTTGCATGATCCAGTTGGCAATGTATGGATCTTTGCCCATTACAATATATGCTTTAAATTGTCTATATATGGTTCTGCAAGTTCAGGTTAATACTGTAACAGGATATCAATAGACACAGAAAATGACCCAAGTCTGTTATGAAAAAAATCCAAGCCAGCCTCATAGCAATTTGTACAGGAATACATTTTGTGTTTGTTACATCTCGTCCTGACAGCTGGATCATGGGAGTGTCTTGCTTGGTTATTAGTAGAGGAATGAGCGAGAACGATGGATAAGATTGAAACTGACACCACATCCCTTCGCCCTCACTTGCTTATTGCGAGGGAGTTGTATCAATAGATGCCAATACACTTCTCCTGAAATAGAAATGACCCTCACTTGCTCAAAACTTCCACCTATATTTCATGGACTCACCGCCAGCAGAAGGCATCAACAATTAATGTTATTTAAATCAAAAACTACATGACTTTTGACTTTTATTTCGGCTAAATTATGCTTCGGTCAGACTCAAAGTTTTCAAACAGATATATGTAGTTAACAGTGGTGCTTTAACTCACTATAAACATGTGCTATCCCTGTGACACCCCAGGGAGTGATAATATTTATGAGAAGCAGATAACATATAGAGGCAATGGAAAATGGAAAGTGACATAAGATGCATCAATTTTTAGTTTACTTATTATTTTATCATAACATTCAATTGGAAATGTACCGGAAAAAATGAATGAGTATGTTTTGCCTACCTGTTGCATGGTGAATATGGCATATCACAGTTAATCTCATTTTATTCTTTTTGTCCAATGTTAAAACAGTATCTTATATTATGCTAGATAAGACACGTTCAGACTCTGATTTTTATCAACTGCTGGTTTGATCCCTAAATTGCTGTGCTGTGCTTTCAGTATATCACTGTATCCATGATCATCCCCAGTTCTCATCCCGTCTACAAGGTATCATGTATTCTTCATCTTTTACAGATACTGAACATTTTCTATGTCTGTGTATTAGTTGTAGTTTCCGTACGCATCATTTATTACTGTCCCATATATAAAACACTATAGAAAAGTCGGCACTTTATAAATAAAGATAAGAATATTTATGAAATATTACTTCTTACTATTTATCATGTGTACGTTTTTATTCTATTGATGTGAACAAAATTATAGCATGACAAATTAAACTATGTAATTCAGTACAAGACTAAATAAGTCTGTCCTACATTTGTTTATTATTTAGAAAACAAACTGCAGATTTAATTGGGATAGATGTATATCATGTATATATGTATATTTTGAGCTGTATTAAAATGTGTATTTTAGTTAAACAAAAGTTCAGTGCACCGACCTTCCTATAAATATACAATGTATATTTACAATATATGTTTTTAACAAGCAAATGCCATATTGGACCTTTTGTTACACGCTTTGAACCCAATAGCTTTCATATTTAGACAGTCTTCTCCTGAGCATATATTTAGAGTACGAATGTTTTCATGCCTCATAAAATGTAAAACATAGCTTCAGAGCTAAGGTGTTCATGTTTTTCAGTGTTTGAAGCCCTTTTTGTGTCTGATTAAGCTCTGACATTGTGTTTTGAGTCACACCATATCAGCTGATGGCAGCTTCACCACCTCGCTTGGAGCATTCAGAGATGCCAGTAATTGAAAAAGCACTAGCAAGCCACTAAATATTTGTTCTACCAGCTACACTTTCCCTTTTCATAAAATAATGGAAAACCATGTAAATGGAAAGTGCTTGGGATAAAAATACAATATATTTGCAGAACAAGTCCTGCTGCATAAATCCAGATTAAATCCCAATAATGTGTTTGCTTCAGACCTCATACTATGTGTAGTTTGGTTGTCGTGTCCCTGGAAAGAAGTGCATATGTTATACATTATTCATCATAGGAATAACCTCTGCTTTTTACATTAATCTCATATTTTACTGATAAATTATCCAGCAATTTTTACAAATGGTGAGCCACCACCAGAGATTAATAAAAAAAATCTAACTTATCAATAGCATATACATTGCTTATTTGAAATTAATTTTAAGATCCACTGAATGTTTATTTTTCATATTTATATTAAATTGTGATAGGCAGTAAACTGTACACATAATAAAAAACAGCAAAGGTATTATAAAATTATTTAAAATGTAGTCTAAACACCATTTGACCATGAATCATTCCTCCCAGAGGCTTCTCAGGCTATATGTAAATGAATGGTAAACAACATAATAATGGTCCAGTTTCATTAAGACTCTCAGAGGATGCACTGTGGCTTTAATCACTGTGTTCTATTGGTAATAGAAGTTGATTGATAAGAGAAGACAAAAGGATAACCTCTGCTATAATAATCATAAATGTATTGGTACATGTGTAAATGTGCAGACATTGGAGAAGTAGCTTGAGGAATAAGCTAGTTTTTGGAGGTCTGTAACCTTGAAACCCCTTATTATGGGCATGGATAATGTAAGTATATACTGGGTAAAACAACAGCTAAGTTATAAAATAGTTCTCACGTCAGATGCATAATCAAGAGGGAGTCACAGAGAGTAGCAAGAGGAGAGCTGTACAGACAAAAGTTACAAAGATTAGGTATTATTATCATTTCATTATAATACACCATTATAATCTACCATTACATATAGATCAATGCCAAAGTATCACAATGGTAAAAAAAAAAGCATAAGAATACACACGATTACAGATAGAAGACTTAAAGGCATATCTAAGTGAGTTGGATTATGAATGCATCTGATAGAGGAGAATGAGTAGTATATGCAAACATTTTTTTGCATGATAAAATACCAAAATAAACATTTTAACACTTACCTTGAAGTTAGCAAAATGTCTTGTAATTTCTGACAGTTGGAAATTAGAATTCAAAAATTAGTTTGAACAATTAGGAGAAAGCAGAGGCTGAAACATTTGTATCACAATCTGGAGTTGCTGTCTGTGCTGTAAAGCAGAATGGGATATATAATCTAGCACATGTTAGAAAGAGTTGTGGATTTCCATATACTGTAAGAGTCTGTGCAGCGCATTCACACTAGATTACAATCCTGCAGGTTGTCTGTTCCTTGCATCAACTGCTGCTATTGCTGCTGGTGATTTTTTATCTATGTCTATCTCCTTTTGGACAATTTCATCTGTGACCCCACCAACCATGTGACTGGCAGCACTTCCTTTGGAGGTAACAACCTGTATCGGGTACACTTATGTAAGCTTCCTAGGGGTGTGCAAGTCCAGATAGCAGTATCCAGCATATAAATATGTAAGTACAATTTAACTTTTCAATATAATACATATTTTTCTACTAATCAGTGGCTGTTTTTTTAGGAAACATTTGAAACCCAAGAAACTTCTATATACCTTTAAGGATTTCATAGCAGTTAGTAGAAAATATACAGGACTGGTGAAGGACTGGTGAATAATGGGAAGATGATAGAAATGATAGCAATATCAATTCATTGTTTTCATGAAAAAATTTACAATTTAAAAATAAATAGTCTGTTTTTTCTACTGAAATGAAATGGAAGGTTATTGTCACAGGAAAAGAAATAACCATGTGTCAGTCTCAATAATTAGCTAATCAAAATAATTGGTCTATCTCGCATGTAGTATATTTAAGTGAGTGTGTAGTATTTTTTTCCTAAGTACATTACTACCTGTATATTTTTTAAAGTGCTGAAAGCTGTAGAGGAATTTTACTGATGAGATGGAGAATTCTACATAATAGGTTTAGTACAAGAAACAACCAGCAAAAGAAGTGAAGAAGATTGGCAGATCACTGTACTGTTGGGAAATAAAAAAGGACAGTCTCCTGGATCATCTTCCATCCTCCAGACTCCTGATAAGGGGTGGAGTGCAGCAGTTCTGCTAGTACATGTAAAATTACAATTGAAATGTAAGTTGTTAATGTTACTTTGATTTTATTTCCTTCAACCAGCGACTTTGTTGCTAATCAGTAACTAAATCAAAAATTAAACTCTATTGTATGATCATTGTTTTAAATGTATTATTTATTTTCTGCAGCTTGAGGGTAGATTGTGCTGGTTACTAAATGCCCCCTCAAATGTCTAATGATTATTCACCATGCTACAAACAGGTTTATCTTCCTATGGTAGAATACCTTGCTTCTTATTAGATCTTGCAGTGAGATTTTTCAGTTATCACCTAAGACAGCTGTGTTCAGAATATTAATCATAAAATGAAGAATATCCTAAAAGAGCAATTTGTGAGAATTAGAAAAAATTATAGGTTGAAAAAAGACTTTTTTGTATCAATCTCAGATTTTTATGCAGATATTCTTAGAAAGAGACTATAATAGGGATTTAGTTTTAATTCCTGGCAACAAATGAATAATATAAAAAGAATGAATTAAGGAAATAATATGGGATAAAAGAAAAAGGATAATAAATCAAAGTTATATATATATATATATAGGATAGAGTTAAGAGTAATAATACTTTAAACACCGATAATACATTTGAAACTCACCTTGTTATTAACACACATAGATAGGATTACAGAGATCAAAGCTGCCTTAGATAAACACTAGAACATCTTTTTATGAGAGCTGATATTACAAGGTAATTTCACAGAGAAAGATAAAATTGCTTATGGGAAGAATAAAAGTGTATGATCTATTATTTCACCTAGAGTTGTTATGAAAAGGATTGGGAGAGGTCAGATAATTACAAATAGAAACTCAACATTGTCTGTTTGTTTCCTTACTATGTTGTACATTGTGATAGGTGGGACCCTTACATTATGTTGAACATGTTCCAGCTAATTAATAGTCACATTTTTTAATTTAATTTTAAAGAAGTTTTTCCTGATTTATATACTACAAACACTGCTTTGCAGTCTGCTTACTAGAGTGTTTTTGTGGTGGTCAATAGCAGGTAATGCTACAGTAAAAATTGTATGTACTATGAACTCCAAATAAATACATAAAACATTGTGAGAGATGCTCTCTTGAGATTAGATAACTATTTTAGTGACATGGGATCTACTCTTTCTTTATATCAGTCTGACTCCTCAAAACAGCCTGTCCAACAATTCAAGGAGTAACTACAGGCCTTTGTCAGTTAGACGCCACTAAACTACCAGTGGGTTGCACTACAAATATTTAAAAACTGTCACCTGCTAATAGAAAAAAACATTGTGTAAGACACACATCACAGAACTACAAAATTGTTTTTATACAATTTGTTTAGTTGTTCAGTCATGTCTGACACTCTGTGACACTATGGACCACAGCAGGCCAAGCACATTTGTCAGCCACTGCCCTTCTTAAATCCCTGAAATCATGTTCATTGCTTCAATAACATCATCTCCGCTTCTGCCATGCCCTTCTTTGTGTGTCTTCAATCTTTCCCAGCATCACAGTCTTATGATGATATGGCCAAAATATTTGAGCTTTAGCCTCATGATCAAATGTTCCAGTGAACAACTGTGCTTGATTTCCTGTAGTATTGATTGATTGGATCTTCTTGCAGTCCAAGATATACTAAGCAGTTTTCTCCACAATTCAAAGGTGTCAATTCTACCACGCTTAGCCTTCTTTATGGTTCAGCTCTCACATCTGTATGTTACTACTGGGAATACCATAGTTCTAAATATTACACCTTTGTTGATCATGTAATATTTTTGCTTTTTAATAGCCTGTCCAAACTTGACACAGTTTTCTTCCCCAGAAGCATTTTCATGTCTGGAGTCACCATCAGCATAAAATCTGTCACTGCCTCCTCTTATTCGCCATCTATTTGCCAAGAACTGAGATTGCTGTTTACTATGATATTCATTTTTTTGACACTGAGCAGCAGGCTAGCTTTTGCACTCTCTTTTTTCACCCTCATCAAGAGGCCCTTTAGTTCCTTCTCACTGTCAGTCATCAGTGGAGTATTATCTGCATATCTGAAATTGTTGATATTTCGCCAAGCAACTTTGATTCCTACTTTGTTTTTGTTATGCCTTGCATAACACATGATGTTGAAAAATTAAGGTAACAATATACAACCTTGGACCATTTGTTTGTTCTATGTCTAGTTCTGACCGTGGGTTCTTGGTCCTGGCCCTAATGTCTTTAGGAACTTGCCACCGTTTCTTGTGATCCACACAGTCAAAGGCTTTAGTCTATAAAGCAGAGGTACATTTTTTTTTCTGTAACTCTTGCTTTCTCTATTATCCAGCGGACATTGGCTCCAGCTCATTGGAAAAAATATTGAGGTTATCCAAGTTGTCATTTTTGTCTTTCTATTTCATCACTCCCTCTGCAGCATGAAGGGTTCCTTTGAGATTACAAATTTTGTGAAGAGATCTCTTGACTTTCCCATTCTGTTATCTTCTTCTATCGACTTATTTCGCTCATTAAAGAATGTACCCTTGACTCTAATAACTATTTTCTGGAATTCTGAATTCAGTTGGACAGATATTTTCCAAAGTCCACTACTTTTTGTTTTCCATCGTTCCTGGGCTACTTTCAATGGCTGCCTTAAATTGGAAATTAAATCATTCTGTTATTTTGGGTTGTATCCAAGCACTGTTTGACCACTCTGATTTATCAGAGCTACTCATTTTTATTTTAGGAATTCTTGACGACAGTAGAAGATCTGGTGGTTGTCTGATATTCCATGTCAGTACATTTGAGTTCACTAAATTATAGGATATCAATATTTATTTTTATATATTTTTTATTTTATTTCACAATTTTATTACAAATACAATCAGTAAATATCAATATCTTATACAAAAATATTACAAATAACATTCATTCTCTATTCTTTTATAAATTAATTCTGTAATCATTTACATACAACAGCTTGATTAGCTAATAGTGAGGTAAACATTCAAGAGAACGTTTAACTAATAACTAAATTTCTTAATTTCTATTGCTATTCAATCTTCCGTATCTAACTGTATTATGTTATTAGTTTATTATCAAAATTATCCAATATTTACCTAAAGAGGTTTAGGGATTTGCATTGTATTTATTCATATATTTATCCCATATATTCAATTTGTCTAAAGATTTTGGTTTATTACTATAATATTTGAAAATCTCTTTCTAATTGTCTATTCCTATCAACAATTATTACAATCTCATTCTAATTGGGAATTTTTTCGGTTTTCCAATTTCTTGTAATTGTCCATTTAATTACCATTAGAATTTGGATTATTAGTTGTTTTATGGGGTTTATAACTTCCTTTAGGAATATATGAATAAAATAATTTGAGGAGATGTCTATATCATGATCGCCCAAAGTTGCTATATATTTTATACACAACGTCCAAAGAGTTCAAATTTTAGAACATTTCCACCAAATATGGATATGTGTCTCTTCCTCTCCACAGTTCCTCCAACATCTATAAGACTGTTTTTCTGGGAACATTTTTGCCAATATCGATGGAACTCTATACCACCTTTGTATTATTTTAAATTGGATCTCTACATTTTATAGATTTGCATGCTTTATGCCATTTTGAACCCTCCCAAATTTTCTTTGAATTCTACTTCCCATTCCACCATCCTTGAGGTTTTACCTATCTGAAATGTATCTCTTCGAATTTTATAACATTTGGTTATTATTTTTTTTTAATTTTCTTGGATTATCTAAGTTTCAAATCAAAGGTTCTGATTTCCTCAATAAAATATTCAGATTGCTTTAAATTACTTACTATACTTTTATATTCCAACCAATTTATATTCCTAATTTGACATTCTTCTTGTAGTTCCCTATAGTTTTTTATCCCTCCATAAATAAATAGGTCTTTCAGATATTTGACTGTTCCACCTCCTACCTTCCTGTATTCATTAAAAACGTTCTATATATAAAGGTGATAGGAGTAAAGGATATCAATATTTAATCTTGTCATCTCATGTTTGGCCTTGTCCAGATTGCCTTAGTTTATAGTTCCAACGTTATAGGTTCCTATGCTGAATTACAGACTTTCCTCTCCCCTCCAGACACATCCACAGCAGGGCATCCTCTCAACTTTGACCCAATCACTTCATTAGATCTGGTGCTCACCTTCTGCTCTTCCCCAGTAATGTGGTAGGCACCTTCTGGCCTGAGGTGCCATGCTGTTATGCCTCTCGTTGTTCTTACCCATACTGTTATATTTGCAAAGATACTGGAGTGGGTTGCCAGCTCTTTCTTCAGAGGTGTGTGCTTTGTCTGACCTCTGACCTGACCTGTCTGTCTTCGGTGACTCTACATGGTAGCACTCATGCCTTCATTAAACACATGGGCATATTCAAGGTTTATGCAGCCCCATGCCCTTCAGATGTGTGTGGACCCCAAAACCCCCTTGCAGCTCCCCCTTTCCACTTCCTTTAACTCAAATAATAAGTTTATATGTGTTTATGTATACATATAGCAAGTCAGAAAGTGTCAAGCACAGACTGAAATATTACTGCATATTGACATTTCTATGCATACAGAAACATATTTCAAAGTACTGCTCTGCATTTTCAGACAACCTGCTGCCCCCTGACAATGTGCTGACCTAGGCCAGTTTCTCATGGGCTTAGGCAAAACCACTGGAACAACATTTATAAACTATGCTTCTGTGTATGTTGGTTCAAAAATGTTCACTTCTCTTAAAGTCAAGCAAAGTTGCCATCCTATCGTTAAAGGACCACTGTATTTTGCTTGTGAGGTATTATCAGCTTTGTAAGTCATGAAAATAAAACATGTTTTACAGACAATCTTTGATTTAGATAATTGCTGTTTGTAACTTGAAGGGAAGGGTTTTCCTATAGGATCTTACCTTTCCACTAAGTTCTCTTGTCGAGGAGCTCTGTGAAGAGGCAGAACTGAATAGAGATCTTATCTGAATCCACCATTTCTCCTACTTCTGACATTTCTACACTGTTAGGAATAAGATAAAATACCCGCCATTGATAATGCAAAATTGAATAGTATAATTACACTATAAATGTTGCATTTATTCAAACTTTGTAAAAACTGTTTGCACATCTTTAAGTTCTTCAAAAGAGAATGCCATAAATGACACGTCGGTGGACATTGGGGCACTATAATTGGTATAAAATTAATTATGAATAAAAATGCATTTCACCGTCTAATGATATTTAAAGTCCAGAGATAATTATCAGACATCTAGTCCTATATCCACTGGTGAGATCTTTCTAACTAGTGAGGTGAGGAATATCCAATGTAGATGCTATTTTCAAAACTGGAAACATCCCCTCACTCAGTAGTAAATAATATCCACCTAAAAACATAAGTAATTAAGAGAGATATAAGGAACTGGCCCAATTTAATCATCAGGACGCCTTTACTTGGACTGAACCATTGAATTTACTGGATGAGCCTCTCCGTCACTGGGTGTGGTCTGCAAGTTTAAAAATCATTTCCCACCCAATCCATATGACACTAATCTTTTTATCATAGATAATTAACAGGAGCAATAATGCACCACTTTAGTGCATGTATCATCCTATATATTATCTGTTGTTTGATCTTATCTCAATGAGTAGCAACCCTTGAATTATTGGTACATGATTACAGTCTTGTACTGTAGTCAGTGCATGGGGAGTTGACAAGTATAAGACATATGCTTGTTGGAACAGTTTGTTGTGTATTGGCCACTACTTTGTTAGATCTTAAAACACTTAATTGGCTGAAGTGTGCTAACAAAACTCACCTCTTCTTTGTGTCTTGTAAGTGACACATTCATGCCACCAGACCACACCTCACAAATCCTATTTTGGTGCGACACTTTAAAGCCAAAGGTATTAATATGATAGCAGTTCAGTTTTCCTGCAAATCAGGATAAATCACATAGCCTTACATTCATCTAATGAGCAGTGTAGAGACATACATAAAGTGCATTTTTCTGTTCATCTTCCTCTGTCATCCAGGCAGACATTATAATAGAAAGAAAATGATTAAATGACTGGAGATTTTATTCAAGACCAATTCAAACTATAATTTAAAAAATGAAAAGACATAGGAAAATTATCTAATCAAAACAATGGGCTAGAATGTAAGATGAGCCATAGCGCTCTGATTCATACTGTACGGACAGAGAAGATTATAGCCTCATTAATGTTCAAAAATGACAGACTTAATTCAGGGTTGGTTTGTCGCAGGGTAAATCCCTGACCACCTATTAGAGGAGGAGGGTCCTTGTGTGCATCTCCTAGGGCTAAAGGAAGAATCAGTGTGTACAAGTAATTCCTATCGCACAATGGGCACTTTATTAAGATCTCCTGGGAGTATTTCTGAGTCAAATAAAGAAGTGATTCAGTGAAGCTTTATATGACTGGCTGTAAGTACAGAGCACAGAGCATCTGAGTTAACCTTTAATGCTCTATGGGAAAATATCCTACACAATTTCTTTTGAGAACATACAGTTGTACCAATGAGCCATTTGCTCAATACAAAGTATAGAATTCATAGCAAAAACATATCTTAAAGACACTTATGGATCAGCACAAATGTTCTTTTTGAAACCCAACAATTCTTTCTTCAGATGTACAATACAGGAAATCGCATTGCCCTGATATAACGCAATTTTTTCCTGCCAGACCCCTTTGACGATCTGAGTCACAATAAAATTCTATTTTTTATTTTTTTACTTTTTTTTCCTCCAAAGAAAACAGAATCCAGGATGACCCAGAAGCTTCAACATCAATAATTTAAAGTTTATATTTCTGCTAATGTTTAGTTTGTGTTAGTGTTATGTTTGCTGTTTCTTTGAAGTTCATATAAAACCAAAAAACTTTACATTTCAATTGAAATTGGTGTTTTTATCATGAGTTCCCCTATCCCTATCTTCCCCATATTACACTGCCCCATTTAGAGATGTTTCACTTAGCACTCCTATTGCCTGGAACCTATCTACAGTGTTAAATAAGGTATAGCTTGTATATATATGTATGTATATATATATATATATATATATATATATATATATATATTATTATTATTATTATTTTTTTCCTTTATCCAGGTCACTTTAATAAAAAAAAATATGAAGCTGAAGAAATTGGATTGTGGCTTTTATTTATTTTTTCTAGAAACACTAGAAATTCTAATTCTAATTAGTATACATAAGGATAAATAATTTGATAACTATACAACTTACCAAAATGGCATTCAGCGTTTTGGGCGTTTTTTTATGTTTGTGCATGTCATTAGTGTGTTGATTGTTTTCCCAGTCCTAATCTCTCTGTTATCTCTTGACATCTGTGTCATAAAGACAAGAAGAGAATGTGATTTAATTTGAAGGGAGGTGCATTAACTCATTTTTGCAATCTGCAGTCATTGCTCATTCACAGTATGATTGACAACCCTGCTTTGTATGTATGTACAACTGGCAATATATATATATATGTATTCATCTTTTATTTTAGTTGTCCGTGAAATATTTCGATAGTTTTTTCCATGTTTCTATTTTCCTGAGTCCATATCAATACTGTAAGTTATCAAATTCACTAGGTGTTACAGGTACTTTTCCCAGAGAACACCACAGCCTTAATTGAAACACTTCACAGTCCTTGTGATGCTTAGTGAATCTTGTCCATTGTTGTCATATTAATCAATATTGTTATCTTCTATAACAAAATGAAAAGAGACAAAATACATACATTTTAATCTGGGACCTTCATTAACATATAATAATTTTCAATAAAAGACATTCGCCTATAAGCATAAAACCAATCAATAAAGTGTACAGTTGAGGCACGCAGGACTTTGCACCGCGAGCCTTGCGAAGTGAGGCGATCTGTTGAGGCACGTGGGAGTTAGGCTGCAATGAGCGCCAAAGGCACTCATTGCACTGCGAGCCTCGCAAAGTGAGGCGATCAGTTGAAGTACGCGGGCGTTAGGCGCCAAAGGCGCTCATTGCATTGCGAGTCTCGCAAAGTGAGCATGCGGGACTTAGGCGCTCATTGCAGGGGTGGACACGCAGGACTTAGTTGGCGCTCATCCCGGGACACGCGGGACTTGGCCAAAATTACAGGCCGTATGACTTAGGACCTGAAGCATGTAGATGGACTGCGGGGCTTGCAAAAACACGACTTTAACGGACGAACCACAAAACTGGAAAAACATGTAAAAACATAGAAATATGCCTCAAATTCACTTACACACTTACACACAGTACAGGGGGAGAGCCAAGGAGCCTATGAGTGAGGTTGCAAGTTAATTTCAGGCATATTTTTCCTTTTTTTCACGACTGAAAATTGCTGGAGCGAGAAAAAAAATTGCTGGTGAAAAAAAAGTAATTACAACGAAAACGAGGCAGAAGGACGTAAATACGAGCCCTAAGCACTAAGACTTAACGCAAACCAGTAACAATTAATACAAGGCAGTAACACTTAACCCAAGGCCCCTAAACTACACAGGCCTATAAAGTACACAGGGGGAGAGGCTCGCAATGAGCGCCAAAGGGAATCATTGCAAAGCAGGAAAGGTGCGGCTTGGCAAAAACAGCAATGATCGCCACTCATCGCAGGGCCTGTAAAGTAAACAGGGGAAGAGGCTCGCTATGAGCGCCAAAGGTGCTCAGAGAGGCTATATCCTCGCATTTTGTGGGAAACAGCATTGCTAGGCTTCAAATTTTAGTGCCGTCATTTTTGACAGGCAAATTGCTAGTGTATATATATATCCAGTGGTACCTCAACAGCTCCAGTTTTCCATGTTTTTGGTACGCAACGCACCAAATTTAGTTTTGATAAATTGGCTTTGAACTCGACTCGCTCGCAACCGGTCTCTCCAGGAAATGAAGAGCACTCTGTGCCTAAAGGGATCAAGGTGCAGCTTGTGCCTAAAAGGACCAAAGTGCAGCCTGTGTCTGAAAGAACCAAAGTGCAGCCAGTGCTTGTAAGAGCCAATGTGCAGCCTCTCCCTTAACTCGCTCTCTCCCCCTCTTCTCTTTGTCTTTCCCTGCTCTCTCTCCCCCTTCTCTCTCTCCCTACCATCTCTCCCTCCTTCCCTTCTCTCTGTGCCACTCCCTTCTCTCTCTTCTCCCTCTCTCTTCTACCTCTCCCCCTTGTTGCTCCCTCCCCTTGTCTCCCCCCACCCTTGTCTCTCCCCTCCCCCCTTGTCTCCCCCCTTCTCACTCCAACTTTCCTCACTCTCCCCCTTGTCTCTCCCCCTCACCCCTTGTCTTTCTCCCCCCTCTTGTCTCTCTCATCCCTTTCGTCTCTCCTCCTCTCCTCCCCTAGGGAGAAGGAAAAAGACAAGGAAGTAGAAGGGAGTCTGGGGGAAGGCACATGAGTGCTGCCTCCAAGGAGATGACGCCCGGGGTGATGCGCCCCCTGCTTTACCCCATATCTACGCCACTGCCCCTCAGGCTTTAAGTTATCTGAGAGGGTTGAAGCCAGACTAGATGGAACATTCTATACACAGATTTTTCTAAAATGTAAACATTTACATTTTATCAGTATAATATTATGCTAATGACTCTCTCCCCCTCTCTCCCCCCTCTTGTTGCTCCCCCTCTCCTCCCCCTGTCTCTCTCCCCCTCCTCCCCCTTGTTTTCGGACCTTTCCTGTTTTATGCTCGTGCATCTGTTATGTGCAAGAACGCATGCTGCACTGCTCTGCGCCGATGAAGCTGTCTCCTTATGGCCTGTAAGGGGTTAGAGGTTTTTGGGTTAGGTTTACAGGGCTAGGGTTGGGAAGGGGTGTAGAGGGTTAGGGGCTTAGGGACGTTGTTTTAGGGGATTAGGTTTAGGGTTAGAGCCAACAAGGGGTGTATGGGGTTAGTGTTAGGGGCTTAGGGACTTAGTTTTAGGGGTTATGGGTTAGGGGGTTAGGTTTAGGGTTAGTCCCAGTAACTGGTGTAGGGGGTTAGGGTTAGGGCCGGCAAGGGGTGTAGAGGGTTAGGGGCTTAGGGAGTACATTGGGACGCGGGACACGACCGCACCCGGCAACAGGAAGCTTCCAGTGCATAAAACAGGAAAGTCCCCTTGTTTCTCCCCCTTGTCTCTCTCCACCCGCCTCCCCCTTGTTTCTCTCGCCCCCTCCTCCCCTTGTTTCTCTCCCCCTGTCTCGCCCCCTCCTCACCTTGTTTCTTTTCCCCCTCCTCCCCCTTGTTTCTCTTCCCCCTCCTCCCCCTTGTTTCTCTTCCCCCTCTTCCCCCTTGTTTCTCTTCCCCTGTCTCTCTCTCCCCCCCTTGTTTCTCCACCCCTCCTCCCCCTTGTTTCTCCCCCTCCTCCTCCCCCTTGTTTCTCCTTCTCCTCCCCCTTGTTTCTCCCCCCTCCTCCCCTTCTCCCCTCCTCCCCCTTGTTTCCCTCCCCCCTCCTCCCCCTTGTTTCTTTCCCTCCCCCTCCTCCCCCTTGTTTCTTTCCCCTCTCCTCCCTCTTGTTTCTCTTCCCCTCTCCTCCCCCTTATTTCTCTTCCCCTCATTCCTCCCCCTTATTTCTCTTCCCCTCATTCCTCCCCCTCGTTTCTCTCCCCCTCCTCCCCCTTGTTTCTCTCCCCCTCCTCCCCCTTGTTTCTCTCCCCCCTCCTCCCCCTTGTTTTTCTCCCCCTCCTCCCTCTTGTTTATCTTCCCCCCTCCTCCCCCTTATTTCTCTTCCCCTCATTCCTCCCCCTTGTTTCTCTTCACCTCATTCCTCCCCCTTGTTTCTCCCCCTTGTTTCTCTTTCCCCCGCCTCCCCATTGTTTTTCTTTCCCTCCGCCTCCCCCTTGTTTCTCTTTCCCCTCGCCTCCCCCTTGTTTCTTTTTCCCTTCCTCCCCCTTGTTTCTCTTCCCCCCGCCTCCCCCTTGTTTCTCTCCCCCTCGCCTCACCCTTGTTTCTCTCCCCCCCTCCTCCCCCTTTTTTCTCTCCCCCTCCTCCTCCCCCTTTTTTCTCTCCCCATCCTCCTCCCCCTTTTTTCTCTCCTCCTCCCCCTTTTTTCTCTCTCCCTCCTCCTCCCCTTTTTTATCTCCCCTCCTCCTCCCTTTTTTTTCTCTCCCCCTCTTCCTCCCCCTTTTTTCTAAACCCCCCTCCTCCCCCTTTTTTCTTTCCCCCTCTCCTCCCCCTTTTTTCTAAACCCCCCTCCTCCCCCTTTTTTCTTTCCCCCCTCTCCTCCCCCTTTTTTCTTCCCCCCCCTCCTCCCCCTTTTTTCTCTCCCCTTTTTTTCTCTCCCCATTTATTTCTCTCCCCTTCCTCCTCCTTATTTCTCTCCCCCTGTCTCTCGCTCTCCTCCCTTCTCCCCCTTGTTTCTCTCCCCCGTCTCTCTCTCTCCCTCCTCTCCTGTCTCGCTTCCCCTTTGTGTTTATTCCCCCTCCTCCTCCCCATGTCTCTCTCCTCCCCTTGTTTCTCTTCCCCTCTCCCTGTCTCTTACCTCTGTGCATGAGCTTGGGTTATGTCTCCTTTCCCTGACGGCTCTTCCTCTTCCGGGTCAGATGAGGAGGAGCCATTATCCAAGACCCTTACACAGAGGTAAGAGACAGGGGAGAGGGGGAGGGAAACAAGGGGGAGAGAGACTAGGGAGAAGGAAAGAGACAAGGAAGTAGAAGAGAGTCTGGGGGAAGGCAAATGAGTGCTGCCTCCAAGGAGCTGACGCCCGTGCCGATTCGCCCCCGCTTTACCCCATAGCTACGCCACTGCCCCTCAGACTCCAAGTTATCTGAGAGGGTTGAAGCCAGACGGGACCTATCCTCTTATGGAAGCGTGACCTATCCTGTTACAGTCGCCACAGTGTTAAGGTGTTGAAAAGTTGGAGTGCAGGCAAAGAACCATTACATCTACCAACATGTCACATCTTGACGGCGCTGAGTCTACAGCGAGGCCATCACCATGTTCAGCCTGGGCACTCGGCCCCCCAGTACCTCGGGCGCGCCTCTCATAGCTCAAGGCCTCTTTTGTCGGGGGGCCTTATGCAGCAGGTGGGAAGGGGAAATACATTTTTTAGCCTTCACTACCTCCTGTTCATCACTTCACCACTGTGTCACGCGCGCACTACTATAAAAGGAAAGGACCGCCAGACAAGATGGAACATTCTATACACAGATTTTTCTTAAATTTAAAAATGTAAATGTTATCTCAGAATAATATTATGCTAATGCCTTAAATGTTGGTACCTTCTTCACAAATATGGTCTTTTAATGTCACTTTTAGCTGATCATTACTGCATGAACTGAAATAGTTAAATCCTTCAATAGCCCTGGACAGGCAGATATATATATATATATATATATATCACATATATAGTTGTGAGCATACGAGCTGTTGCTCATGCCTGCGGGCTCGCGCAGCGAGCCGCGCCCCTCCTCCCAGCAACTGCGACCCTTGCAAACTTTACGTCGTAACGCAAACAACATACGAGACACGTTACCACACATTACGATTTTGCAAAAATCGTCCGCAGCCCGCGGACATGAAAAAATGAAAAACACAATAAATACACACAACACATACATAAAAAGCTTACCTACAGCAAGAGGGAGCATCCAGGACCTCAAAAAATTAAGTTACACCTTCATTTAACTCAAAATAAAAGAGTTTAGACACTAAAACATATTTTAAGGGAGAGAAAAAATGGCCGCCAAACAAAACGAAAACGAGGCTACAGCACTCTAAACACGCAAAACACCACGAGAAACACGCAAAACACCACAAAAGACCTATGGATATTCCGCTAAGACACATACCACACATTAGCCGCCATTTTAGAACAATGCGGAAGTACACAACTACGCTAACGGTTTGGTCTCGCGCACGCACACTATTACACTGCACACATTCATCACGCTCACACAGCAGCTCCACACCACTAATGCTCCAGCAACATCAAATCAGATTGCAGCTCTTCAACACAATGCTTCAAAATAGGTAAAGTATATTAATTTATTAATGTATTATTATACACCAAACAGCATTAGCTCACTTACAATTTCATTGCCGTCATTTTTTGACGGGCAATTCGCTAGTATATATATATATATATATATATATTAGATAAAAAGTACATCTGTGTTCGCATTTGAATGTCTAAAACAAGTTAAAAAACCTGCTTCCAGCTCAGAGTTCCGAGAAAAATAGTTATTACACTGCATTCTGGGAAGTTGAGCTGGGACACACAAATATGCCCGCAAATGCCTCGCTCTTCATTCCGTAGCCATTATCAACCATGGCTTCCTTTAAGCTTATGCATGCTGTATTACACAGCTTTAATGCAAAGTCAAGGTTGGATTAAACACAAGCTGAGTATCCTATCCATGTACAGCTGTTTCAAGCTTACTGGCTATCATCAGCATGGAGCGGGATCTCAGCTTGTGTTGTGGAAATTATGAGTAGGTAGTTCATGTAAAAATATATATGATTTTTTTTCACTGCCTTTCTCCTGTTCTACAACTGTCGCATGCAAGTGAGTGGAAAGTGCTTATCGAGTTTTGATGTCCAAAATCAAGACACAGTAACTTGGGCTGATTTTGTCATGTAATTTACCTCAGATTTTTTTTAAATATGCTTTATTTACACAGTTTATGCATTAAACTTCAGCAACCTCACTTTACAAATACAAATGTTTCCTCTCAGTATTGCGCTTTCACTAACCTGTTACCAATTTCGCTTTACTTGGAGAATTAGGGCTATTTTAGGGATTTTACAACATCAGTCCTGGAACACCAAGCACAGGCCAATATTGCAGGGCTTCCTTCTTGTGCAGTTTGTTACTTCCTCAGTTATTCTGATCTACCTGTTCACATTGTGGATATTCTGAATTCCTGGCCTCTGTTCAGCACTTATACCAATGCGTTATTGTTTCTTGTCAAAAAAGGCCATCGTATAGTGCTTATTCACCTTGGCATAGAATCTGAGGTAATGATTATTAGGGTGATGATACCTTCCATTTTAGAGCTATTTATAAAAAAAGCCTATTGGGAACTGATGGGAGACGTGCAATGTGATTTGTATAAAATGGAGGTATGGTCCATTTTCTAGCAAGTGCCTGCTTTATTCCACATTTTAATAATAATTAGATCCATGTCTGGTTTACTGTCAGATTTTGGTTAAACACTGAATGCAGCAATGCTAGTGATTATGAGTTTATCTCCACACTGACTGCAGTGCCTGAGGGGAAATGAGTCTGGGGCTTAGTGTGACTAAAATATTTCATTTTTCTGTGGATCGACTGAAACTAGTGTAGGTGTGCTTGGCATTTGTCTGAGGAGGTCATGTCATGTATTTTCTTCAAATCATGCTGTTTGGCAGCTTATTCTTTTTATCTTGCCATATATCTTTGCCAATACTTGAATTCACTTCCGTCAGATTAACTGCCTTCAACAACATACTGGCATTCCTTCAGAGGAGTCAGACTGGAGGGATAAGCTTGAATGACACTCTCCCTGCAGTTCTGGAGACTCTCACAGCCTTGGCAAATCACAACTGCTAAGTTTGCACAGATGGCATCACATACTCAGTCATCAGTCTTTAATATGTTTAATTAGACAATACACAAGCTTCAATTTTAGTTCTTAATTTGGGATTTATCAGTTGGAGATTAGCTGGAAATCAGACTGAAAAGGAATCTTTTACACATGTTAGAGAGCTGGATAAGTGATGAAATTGGGCTTGAAGAAAATGACTAAAGGTTTAAGCATCACTCTATGTGGGAAGGGGTCCGTTATCAAAATCAGTACATAGGATTCATAAGTGACCAAAACTTGGTTATAGCTAATATATTTTACTTTGCTGTGTCTGGGTGTCGAACTATGAGACGTCGTCACGCTTTGCGTAGTGCGTACGACTCATCACCTGCGAGCCTTACATTGTGAGGCGAGCCGTTAAGGCACTAAAACTCACAGCACTTGGGCAATGAGGAAACGAAGGCACCCATTGCCTGCGAGCCTCGCGAAGTGAGGCGAGCAGTGGAGGCAATGAAACACGCAAGACTTAGCCTCCAAACACTTAGGAAATGCAGGATCGCCTTAGGCTGAAAGCATTTGACGAACGCGGGACTTAGAAACAAAAATACAAGATAGGAAAAATACAAAGTTAACAGCCGAACTGCGCAAAGCAAAAACACGAAACACACAAAAACATTTTTAACAAATACAACAAAAACATCACACACAGCAGGACGTCTGGGAGTGAGGTGGAACACAAATTTAAGTCAATTTTGCAGAGTTTTGGCAATCGGAAATCGGCTAAGCGGAAAAAATTTGCGCGACAAAAAAATGAAAACGAGGCTACACGACCCTGGACCGCGCAAAACACTGCCAACTGCGTACAACTTTCACCTAGGAACGTACGAGGTACAAAATATACAATTATAAAGGACGGCAAATGCTCGTGAACCGCGTAGCACATAGACAAACAACGCTATTTTACAATCCTAACTTGCCACTGACAACATTACGCAACTACAGTAGCGCTTTACACAAATAAACCAACGGTTTGCCCTCGCGCATGCAGCATATTCCTAATGCACAGTTGGCACATTCATAACACTATCTCCTCAGGCCAGCAACAGTCCCACTGGACATTATATGTTGCAGGACAATAAAAAGAGATTGTTACCTCTTCAGGCTATTGATTGTTACATATATTAATTAGAAAAAGGTAAACTGCATTACTTTATTATTCAATTAATTCATTAATTAGTATTTAAAAAAATAGAGAGAGGAGCCAAAGGACATGCAAGAGAGGCTCGCAATGAGCGCAAAAGGCGCTCAGTGTGAGGCTCGCAATGAGCGCCGAAGGTCATTAGAGTATAAAAAGCTTAACATTGTGTGCCAAACAGCATTGTCATGGCTTCAAATTTTTTTGCCCATCATTTTTTTACGGGCAAGTCGCTAGTTATAATATATCATTCATTTTGTTTATGACACAAAGGTGCTCAAGTGGTTCGAATATAGACCTTCATGTAAAAGGAACATTTGGCTGGTGGCTTGTCTTTATTTTCCAACTGGTTTAAAAATTTACACTGTTTTATTATTTGGTAGTTTTCATTTTTTTCACTAAGCTATTACATTGTTGAGAATAGCTGCAATGGCAGTAGGAAACAGAGTGCATTGAAGCACAGGAGATCGCATGCCCCCATCTGTTATGCTTAGTGAATTTCCCTTAGTGATTGATTTAGCCATCCAACTTTGCAGTGCTCCTCTTGTTCTCTTAGAATCTTAAGGCCTAGTCTCCCTAAGGGTGATAGAGGACTCCAGACATGGATCCTTGCTCACTGTGTTTTAAGTAGTTATCCACTACACCTGACTGACGAGGCCCACAGAGGTCGAAATGTACGTCTGGGATTTGCTGTTTCTCCTGTTCAGGGTAGAATTGCCTGGTGTGTCGGGGCTGAATCACTCTTTTGAGTGAGACCAGACTGATATATTACAATATTTCTCTCTGTGAAGGGCACAAGTGAGCTAAAAGAGGTTGCTCTCAGAGTGGGTTATCATGTCCATAGAACTAACCTATGAAGGTTGGTTTGTTCTCTGATTGAGCACCTCTAACTCTGTTGTTGCAGTTACAAAATAACGTGTAATGATTTCTGGGAGTCAGTGAAAGCTAAAACATGATTTTACAGCATTTCCAATTCATAAAATAATTATGAATAATACTTTTAAATGGTTAAGAGAATACACACAATTGTGCTTTACAATGTATATATGTATTAACAATTTTCCCACAGAATATTTACCTTATATGCTGACTTTTTGTAGAATAACAGTTGATAATTTTATCCATTGTAATGTGACCTAGCCTACATCAAGTTGTGATTTTATTATCCAAGTTGACCCTTCCGACTGAAGGATTCTGACCAGCGCAGAGGCTTAGAGCGTTGCGTGACCCAGCGGAGCCTAAGCGCACATTGATTGGCGCTTGCACAAGGGGACAGGACTTGCGCATGTTTTGCGGGTTTCTGCAATCTCTGCGTCGCCCATTACACGGAACCCCACCCTCCCAGTCCTTGTAAAAGAACTATGTTTGTGGTCATTTTTTTATGTTAATCAATAAAGCTGTGGCCCGTGTTTCTCCCATCCAGTTGTTATGTCTTTTATTTCCTTTATTTCTTTCTTTACTGCAGGCTTTCATTCTCTTTACTAAGCTGCTTTTTAAAGCTTTTGCTCTATGGGGCATATCCCTGTAAACTAATGAGCTTTCCATTAGAGCAAAATAAAGCACTGGCAGTTGTATATGCCACCTTCTGATGCAATTACAAACTTCCTTTGTATTTAAAGACTCCTCCCTCTTCAGGACGTTAATAGCTAGAAACTAAAATGGTAGATTCCACAGCAGCATAATTTCATATAAAAGTAACAAATTAGAGGCTGTAGCTTTTTTCTTTACATTCTACAAATATGTTGCTTATTTTCAAGTGTAGTTTTTCAATGGGGGGTGTTTTAAATATTTGATCACAGTGGTCCTTTATAAGTAGTAATGTTCATAAGAGAAGAAAGAAAAGTCATCAATCACAGGCATTGCTAGGTTAAGAAGGACTTAAACATTTTTGTAAAGTTCTGTTTAAAGTAATTTGCAAAATGTATAGCGCTAAAGAATTTGTTGGCACATTACAAATAAAGGATAATAATAATAAAAAAATAACCTAGTAAAGCAGTACATCATTTAGATAAAATGCAGCTATTTGGTTAAAGGAAACTTCTTCCCACTCCTCCAAAGTATCTGCACAGATAGAAAAAATAGGCCATTCAGTCTGTCCATTCTATCTACTTCCTGAAGTACAGAAAAATGCACATCCAATGTATTGACCTAATAGAACATTCCTCCTATCTATAACTGAGCGATATGCTTGGAAGAAAGTTCTTCAAATTGTTGTATTTAGATAGACTTTGCACTAACATTTGTAGATTAATCATTCATTATTTTTTTCCACACAATACTAAATGAAAAATTACATTATAGCTGTTTTTTATTAATGTTCTATGAAAACCATATATAAATGTAAATCCAGAGATATGAATATTAAAAACGTGTAATTAATGGGGCTAGTATATATGTCATGAGATGCTCAGCAAGATTTCTAGGGTCTAAATATAATCCAATCTACGAGGTATTAATATCTCAGTGACAGATAATTGCTCAGCAATACAATGAGAAGGAACGCTGACATGACACCAACATTTCTCTATTAATCAGTAACTCAATCAGTCACTTAGATATATGCAGGTGACAGATTATTATTACTTATAGGTGCTACATTTCCGTTATAAAAAGGCAATACAATTATACCACTTTAACAACTTTAGATATTTAATGAATTATATATCACAATGTTTGATAGAGTTTTACAGAGATCAGGGCCATATTCAATTTGAAGCCCGCAACTCAATCACAGATGGCCATATGCCTGCGGGTGTGTTGCGGGCTCCTGTTCGTCCCCGATTGCGATGCTATTCAATTGCTCAGGCCTGCAAGTTGCTGTCCCAAAGCCGAAACCATAAACTATGCACTGGGTCGTAGCAGTTCAGGGCGGGAACATGATCAATTCAGCAAGCCCGTAACCGCCCATTTCAAATCAGCCAATAGAAAAGGAGACTGTTATTATTACGGCAGTAAAACAATCAATCAGTCAATCAATTAGGTTCAGGGATCCGATATGCAAAAAATAAAGAATTATGAAAATGAATGCCAATACTGTTCAAGTCCATATGGACGGCCTGATATGTATTAACTCATTGATCGATTTAACCCCGAAATTAAACATAAAATAAAATCTAAGATATTGCTGCTTTGCGGGCTTGAGACGCTTTCCCGTTATTTACAATGCAGTATTGATGTTTTATTTGCAGTTACAGGTCTACAAATAGGTGTTTAACCCCCTTGCGCGTCCTCTCTAGCACTCATATGATTTTCTCCTTCATTTGCTGTTTACGGGTTTGAAGACATTTGCGGGCTTGGGGAAAATGAGCAATTGAATAGCGATTTTCAATTTTAGCCTTGCGAAAGTGAAAGATCAAAGGTTTCTGGAGGCTGTAAGTTACGGGATTCACCATCGCCATTTTTTCATGGCTGTTACTCGGAAGCCGATCGGAGCACAAAAAAAAAAGCCAATTGAATAGCAAATTAGCTTGCGACCTCACTTACAGGCTACCGAATCTACTGGACCTCAGTTGTCAGTGCCTTAACAACTCACTGTCCAGACAGGTACATTTCCACTTGTTAGTTATAGTTTAATCAGCTAGCATAGGAATGTCATTGCTTTCCCTTTTTTATTAATATACCTGTGTAACTCTACACATGGACATCACCAGATGGGTAATATAGAAATCAGACTGAATATATACTTTATAGCCAAAGATGGAGGAGCTCTATACAGTCATCAAAAACAAGACCTGGAGATGACTGCAGCTCTGATCATGAACTTTGTATTGCAAAGTACAGAAATAAACTGAAGAATAGAGGGAAATTCATCAGACCAAATAGATACAAAATAAATAATATCCCTTGTGAATAGGCAGTGGAAGTAAATAATAGATTTTAGGGACTAGACATGGAAGATAGATTGTCTGAAGAACCTTTTACAGAAGTTTGCAACATTATCCAGGAAATGGCAACAAAGAATATCCCCAAAAAAAAGAAAACAAAGGAGGTAAACTGATGAGGACTTGAAAGTAGCCCAAGAAAGGAGGAAATCAAAAGGTAATGGAGATAGGAAAATATTTGTCTAACTGAATGCAGAATTCCAAAGGATAGCAAGAAGAAAAAAAATTACATTCTATATGTGTCTGATGTTTCCTTGAAGCTGCAGTTACGGCACTTGATTTCTGCACTTCCCACTCATTATAAGATTTATGACGTTCACATTTCCTATTGGCGCCTAGAGCCATCTCATCAGTAAAGCTTGTTTTGGCTGCTCCCTATACAGAAATCAGTTGCGTCTACAGAGCAAGATTTACGGCTGTGCACTGAGTGCTCTTATCTGGGGGAGTGAAAAATTTACATTAGTGTAGAACTTAGGGAAAAAAAACTCCTGCAGCCTATTTACGGCAGTGGCCTAACTTACAGCACCTGTTTTACATAGGGCTCTTTGCTAGTCCATTCCAAAGTGTTCCTTTTATTTTTTTGATATAGGTTGTTGGTTACTGAAACAGATTACTCTTTAGGATTGCTACTCAGACTACTCTGTTTTGTATAACGTGTACAACCTTTTGCTACTTGCCTTGACCTTGGACTGTTTGATTATGAATATGATTATAGCCCAGTGGTGGGCATCTTGGTCCTACGCAGGATGCAACAGTCCATTCTAAAAATATATTTCTGTATTTGTTTTTTTCTCTGCTTCTGCACACCTGAGTTACTCGCTTGTTCCATTGGGGCTCATGCAGAGAGAGACTGAAATTCTGGACTGTTGGTGGCCCTCGTGAAACCGAGTTTCCCACCCCTGTTCTAACCCTTCTGTTTTGGTGTTTTTCAGTCTTACTCCTTAAACAGAAAATATAAAAATCCATGCTGATGTTAAAAAGGCATTAATAAATCTATGTTTTTTGTTATTTTTGTATTTATGTTTCTGCATTTTACCTGCTGCCCAAAAGTTCTTTATATTAATTTTAAAATATACACTTTCAGTGGCCCTTTAGGATATGGCTAACTGCATTCCAGAAGTGGGTCAAGAAATATAACATTGATATTATGTATATATACGCAAGTCTCTTTTCAATATTCAACCCAAAGAGCTACTCTTGCTGTTGGCTAATCAAACTTTTGTTATTTTATTTTTCTTCAGTAAAAATGTATGATTCAAATGAAAAACCCTACATTACTGAAGCTTTGTCTGTGATCACATAAATCATTTGTTTCCATGGTATCATTTGTACAACGTTTGAGTTTAATTCAATGCCAAATTAGACAATACATAAAGACTTCTAGATCCTGAAGGCCATGCATCCAACTCTGGAGCATGCTTGGCCAGGATTATTATAATGAAGACATTGTCATTGCTCAAACTTTTTTTTTATAGAAAATTAAAAACTTTTATAAGTTTGCAAATATGTGGATAGGCAGGAAGGGTGACTTGATCTAAGTGGGTAAGATATGCTGGTTGAGGATTTATGATAAAATTTAAAAATGGGGATTTTGGATTTGATTAGGTGGGGCATTGAACTATAGGATAACATAGATTTAGATGTGTGGATTAAACAAAATGTAATGTTTGGATGATTTGAAAATGTGAGATTAGATAAAATGTAATGAGAGTAATTTTTTATAACATAGATGTATTGTATATGATTAGATTGATTTATACATGTGGGATTAATCAAACTACAGCATGCTTAATTTGATATAATATGGGTGTTAGGTATGTTAGAGGATAATGAGACATCTCAGAAAACAGTTTAAAGGACCACTGTACAGTGAAAATATATATACATTTGAAAATGGAGGGGCTGACTAAAAGCATAATTAGTGAAAAGTTTTGTCTTAATTAGAACAAAAAATCTATGTATTCTATTTATTTCTTTATGTTTTAATATATTTTTTTTTAATGCTTCGGTTGGACCCTAGAGGCATCCATGATAATTTGGTGAGGTTTGTGGGAGCGAGAGAGGCTTGGACATTTCTGGCGAGCAGTACTTGCATCTGTTGCTGAAAATGTCCTGCTTCTGAGCTTGTTAGGAGGGATAATCAATTTCAATTATCCAACAGATGCTTCTGATCTCTCCCTATTCTATTCTTCCTCACCCCTCCTGCCATGGATAGATAAATGGATAGATAAAAACACACCCACTTGGTCCAGCTCTCAGAAGACAAGATAGAATCCTTTTAGACCCATATCATACATACTACACAAAGAAGTGCATTGGTCCTTGAAAGCAGAGGTTCTCAACCTGTGGGTCACGACCCCTTCGGGGGTCGAATGAGGATTTGCCAGGGGTCGCCTAAAACCGTCAGAAATTAGTTTTTTTGTCTATTCTAATCTGTAAAACTTGTAATTGTACACATTTTTTCCACTTGTAGCTAGTACTTTCTTACTATAATTGTCATTCTATAGATGTTGGCAGACAATTTAATCATAATCATTACAAATGTTTCCATTCTCGTAACTTTACTATTTTTAACTTTCACAATATATATTACATATTGTTTTTATGATTAATCACTCCGCTTTAATTATGTTAAATTTGTAAGAATTAAAATACATCCTGCATATCAGATATTTATATTGCGATTCATAACAGTAGCAAAATTACAGAAGGAGAAACAAAATAATTTTACTATTTGGGGTTGCGACAACTTGGGAAATTTTATCAAAGAGTTGCGGCACTAGAAAGGTTGAGAACTGCTGCTTTAAAGTATCTAAGTACACGCAATGCATTAAAAACCTCAGCAAGAAAATAAAGAATGATCAAATTAAATTGGATATAACTTTGATATTAATGTTAATTAGTTATTAATCACTTATTTATATACAGTGATAGATCAGTTATATATATGAAAATATATCCTTATGATGATGCTTAAAATGTATTATTGACACATAACCGCTTACATTAAAGTTAATACATGAAGACTTGGGATCCCACTTCTTAAACTTATGCCTTCTCCTGGGTAAAGCTCATGACGTCTCCTGGTGTGGCTGATCAATAAACTTTGGTCATTACTAAACAACCCTAGCACCTTGTGCATTTACTAGTTTTATTGAGTTATTACACACATCCAATTATGTGATGAGCAAATTAGTTTGAGGTTTGCAGTGGCCATGTAGCAATATAATAACATCAGTCACTTGCCCCTCAGAAATGATGGGATAATATTTTTTATTGTTCTGTCCCTCCCCCCTCTATCTCTTTCCCTCTCTCTCCTGTTTCTCTTCCCCCCCCCTCTCCCTCCCCTGTGTCTCTCTCCAACTTCCCCCCCACTCCCCTGTGTCTCTCCCCCGTGTCTCTTTCCCCCTTTCTCCCCCCCCCCCCGTGTCTCCTTCTCCCATCTCCCTCCCCTGTCTCCTTCCCTTTTCTCACTCCCCTGTGTCTCCTTTCCACCTCTCTCCCTCTCCTGTGTCTCCTTTCCACCTCTCTCCCTCCCGTGTGTCTCTGACCCCCTCACTCCCCTGTGTCTCTTTTCCCCCTCTCTCTCCTGTGTCTCTTCCTCCCTCTCACTCCCCTGTGCTCTTGCCTCACAGTGCGCATGCGCAACTCGCAACTTCAAGATTTATTTGCAAGCATTACACACAAACTCGCATTACCACAACTATATATGTGATATAAGGCATTCTATGAATGTATCTATGCAAGCTAAGGCACTAAACTTCATAGTGTATTATTGAAAAATCATTACATTTTCTTGCAATCATAAAATGTATCAGTAGGGACAGACAATAAAGATGTCAGATTGCCCATATAGGGGACAAAGTGAGCTCATTATAATCCATCTGCTGTACCTTAAACCTTGCAGTGTTCTCTCTTACTGGTTTCTGAATGCCACTCATACTTGCAAATTCTGAAGAGGAATTTATGTCAACTTGTCATATACAGCTCCCAGTCTATCGTATCTAAATGGATGACATTCTAATCATCTGGAGTTTCCAAGAGGGAGAGGCAGGTCAAACATCCTGTTACCACATACCCACAGAAAAATAAACCTACCTCAGAAATAATAGTTTTTATCCCATGCACAACTCTTATCTACAGCCAGGCCATTAGATGCAACCATATATGTTCTGAGACCAGGGATCACAAGGATTGTGTCCAGAACCATAGGAAGGACTTAATCAGATAAGAATAAAATGCCAAGGTTACAAACAACCAGATAAGTAGAGCTACCCACAATCCCAAAAGAAAGCTCCTGGAGCACAAGGAGCCATAGAAAAGAAATAGGATACCGTTAGTGGTGACATACAACCCTAACCTGGAAGTTCTCTTTAAAATAGCCAAAGAAATTCGAGCAACTCTGCTATGGTATAATACACCTCATAACTTGAAATAACTAATAGTAAGGACCTCACATTTTATGTCCCCCTGCAAACAAAAGAGATGTGTGACATGTACTGTCATATCTTCAATAGACAAAGTATCAGTTCCACACTGACCAATATCATTTTTATTGGTAGATCTTCATGCAAATCCTTATTATTATTATTATTATCATCTATTTATAACGCGCCAACATATTCTGTAGAGCTGTACATAAGATAAGTTCCAGACAAAGAAAAATACAAATCAACACATAGCAAAGCAAGGAGGGCCCTGTCTTTGAACCACAAATCCAGTGTCCATGGAGCTTTCCCCAAAGCACCCTACAGGATTGAAACTCCCAAAGGCAGTTTGGAGAAGGTGGCCCCCTTGGCCCTGATCAACTCCTGTGCCTGGGTACGCCCTTTGGGGTCAGCCGCTCTCCTAGCTGTACCCCTCCGAGGCCCTCTGGTCTCCTTTTTCTAAGAAGTCTGGTAGAGAGAGGTTCTCAAAATCTTCGGAGGCTGGGGCGCAAATAAACGCCACATCCTCTGTGCCCTCATGATAGGATTTTAGCATTTTCACATGGAACATGCATCTTCCCCCTACTCCTGAGCATGGGTCACATAGGTGGTATTGCATTTTTGTTCTACCACCCGATATGGGCCCTGCCAGGCGGCCTGCAGCTTGTCATTGCAGACGGGTTTCGAAATCAATACTTTTTGTCCCACTTGAAAGCTGCGGTCCCTGGCTCCCCTATCGTACCATCGGCGCTGACGTTGTTGAGCCACCTGGAGGTTAGATCGTACTGTCTGGGTCAACATCGTACTGTCTGGGTCAACTCATCAAGGAGGTCCCTAAACTCCAATACATATGGGACGATAGGGGTACCATCTGCGCTAACCTCTCCCTCCCATTGCTCTCTTATTAAGTCTAACGGGCCTCTCACCCATCTACCGAACAGTAGTTCAAAGGGGGGATTCTTGGGGCACCTCCCTGTATGCAAATGGAAGGTGGGGCAGGAATCTTTCCCAGTGTCCCATTAAAATGTTCGCAGAGACCATTGGACTGGGGGTGGTATGCTGAGTTTAGTATGGGCTTAATTCCGCATTCTCCAGAGTTTGTAGGTGACTTTGGCGGTAAATTGGGTGCCCTGATCTGAAATAATCTCTCTGGGAAATCCCATGCAAGAGAAAATCTGCATCAGGGCATCCGCGACCGTCTCACCCCGGACATTGGTCAGCGTCACCGCCTCTGAGTATCTAGTGGCATAATCTACTAGGGTCAGGATGTAGTTCTTGATGGAAGGGCTCGGTCTAGTTAGGGGCCCAACCAAGTCTACAGGTGCCCTGCTAAACGGTTTTTCGATAATGGGAAGGGAGTGAAGTTTTGCTTTATGGCGGTCCCCTCTCTTACCCATACTCTGACAGTTGTCACAAGTCTAACAGTACTGAAGAGTATCTTTCAAAATCCCAGGCCAGAAAAAGTTCTGAGTTAGCCGGTATTTAGTTCGGCTAACTCCCAGATGTCCGGATAACGGAATATATCCAATATCCAAGTGAAGTCATAATCCCAATGTCCCCATACTGGACGATACACAGTTGGGAGTAAAAAAAAAACACATCATTAATTTTACTCACATACGTACATATATATATATATATATATATATATATATATATATATTTCCTGGGAAAACAGGAAATCAACACAGGTAAATAAACACATGCCCATATTTGGTCACACAGTACAGAGAGGAAGAACAATAGTTGCGGTCACATCACACATCTCCTGGTGCCTAGCTGGACCGCAGTTGCAGCGGGCTCGCAAGCGTTAGCAACAACCCGCATTGCTGACAACTATATATGTGATATATATATATATATATATATATATATATATATATATATATATGCATATACACATGTTTATTTAACCTCACTTTTAGCCTACTAAATAGATTTTCATTACCATTCAATAAAAACATGTTTTAATGTAGGTTTCAATGTTGCCAAAAATGAGATAAAAATATTAATTATACAAACATTGCATCTTTTTGCAGTCTTTTTTCTGTTTAAGTTTGTCAATGGACACAAAAAGGAAATTGTACATGAGAACAATAATATAGTGCATTGCTGTGCTTTATCCCTTTATTTCCATTCCACAAACAACGATCCTGGTACATTTTCCCGACAGACTACTCTATAAATGTGTGGTTGTGTCAAGTGGTAGAGGTTGGATATTGGTAATAAAATGATTAGTTGCATCGCCTGTCTTCTAACTTGACCATCAGCAATGGCTTATTTACTCAATATACCACTGAAACGCCCTTTAATAAAGTAACAATTTAGTGAGAGTCAAGTTATATTCATAGGACATTTCTCTGTACAAATCCATATGCATCTCTCTTACATTGCAAATTAGCCACCCATACATTTCTGTTTCACCTCTGTTTCTCTCACTGCTTCTTTATTACCTCTTCCACTTAATTTTTCTTCGTCATCACATTCTACTGTGGTGCCTTAAAACTTGATAGTGGTGCTTTATTTTGCGAAGTTAATAAACTCTTTTTGGGTTATAGCATTTCTTTGTCATTGAAGACAATACAATCAAGACCCTGGTGAGTAATCAGCAATTATTAGCTGTGATCTGTCATTAGCAACAAATACAGAGTCTTTAGCGTGTGGATCCGAAAGGCTGGCAAGCTTAAATGTAGGAAACTGCATTCAACTACCCTTTAGAGGGTAGGTTTGTGAGTTTTCAATCTTGTTAGGTGCTTTAGGGAAAGCACTGTGTTTATTTGATTGAAAGCTCAATAACAGGGCCCACCATTCCTTTGCATTGAACTTTGTACTTGTATAGCGCTACAGAATTTGTTGACAGATTACAAATAAAGGATAATAATAATAAATTATTTAGGTATATGCGAAAAAATGAATTGTGAATGAAAACAATAAAATCTTATAAAAGCTGCGTAGATATTTCAGAAATTTAAATATTGTACCGAAAGTGTAATTGCTATGGACTTAACATAGATGACTGCAAAAACACAAAGATATTAAATACTGTGCCATTCCTACCCCTTGTTATTATATTTTATGATTTGTTGAAGTTTGTTTCCTCTGTGAATTGTTGTGGAGCTTGATGAAGATAAAGACGCTGCCAGCACCATACCTGGCTTACGGATAATTAGATATCGCTTGCTATGTGCCAACATCAGCCCCTTAAACCTTTTGTGTGGATATAAATATTCATTGTAATTAAAAGAAAAATCATAGGGTGTAAACATTAAACTAACTTTTATATGTGTGAAAATAGACTGTGGAGTCTAATTATAATTTATAATTAAATCTTCTAATTCTGTAATGAATAATTGGTAAAACTACAAGTAATTATGGTGTATCAGTAACTAATTTGTGCAATAATAATTATTTTAGGTGGATTTGGCTGTGATAACAAAATCTTTGTTTGAAGGCTGAAGTATTGAAAATGGCTCCCATCCAAGCACATTTCTGTCCTTCCAAATTAACTCTGCATCACAACCGCTGTGTAACAAATGATAGAATTTGTAGAAATATCTTTCAATTATATCATTCATATTGTTGTATATTTTGGTGTCTTCTGATCTAAACCTTCTCTATAGAGGTGACATTGGTTATTTAGACGTATAGCTCAAGAAACATTCACTGGCTATGAAATATACTGCTCACAGTTGATTTATAAGGTATGAGTGTTTGCTATTATTGCCATCCATTATTTCCCAAAGAAAGTGTTGCATTATTATAACCATCAATTAGTTTGATGGGGTGGTAGAGGGACACATTATAGTATTCTATACTATAGAGAAAAGAGTGACGTTACTTACAAATATATTTAACTAGAAAATTGCCAGTCAAAAATTACGGGAGTAAAATTGTAAGTCTAGCAAAGTTGTTTTCCCCAAAATGTGAGGTTATGGGCCCTCAGAGCAATTTTTGCGTACTTCTGCCTCGTTTTTGTCGTATTGCGTTTTTCCGGCAGCCATTTTTTTTGGGCGCTTAGGTGATTTTCGTCCCTGAAAAAAGGGCAAATATGGTTCAAATGATCTTGCAACGTCACTCACAGGCTCCCTGGCTCCCACTGTGCTGTGTGTGAATGTGTAAGTTAATTTGAGGCATATTTGTTATTTTTTTCAGGTCTTTCCAGTTCAGTGGTTCGCACGTTAAAGTAGTTTTTTGAGAGGCGCATAGTGTATGTACGGGTTTCAGTCCTAAGTCGTTACGGGTCGTGAGTCCCGTGTGCCTCAACTTCGGCGCTCATTGCTGCTTAAGTCTCGCATGCCACAACTGCTCACCCCGCTTTGCAAGGCTCACAGTGCAATGAGCGTCTTTGGCGATCATTGCAGCCTAAGTCCTGCATGCCTCAACTCGTTTCGCTAGGCTCGTAGTGCAGTGAGCGCCTTTGGCACTCGTTGCAGCCTAAGTCCCGCATGCCTGTTTGACGACTCGCCTTGCTTTGCTAGGCTCACAGTTGCAGCCCTATGGTGCAGCAAGGTGTGACCAACATCGTAAGCGTTACGGAAACTGTCAACTGTTATAGTGATAATAAAACAGTATTATGATAAAAAAAGGGGAGATTGCTAAATTCAACAGAGTTTCCTAATCGCAAATAGATGAAATAGTTTCTGTACAAAATACACTTGTATTTTGGTGGTAGATGTATTATAGAACTGAATGATTTGCTTGGAGAGTTTATGATTCTCTTCAATGGAACAGAAATCAATGCACTAATAAATATTTGCATATTTATGTGTGTGTATATATATATATATATATATATATATATATATACTAGCAACTTGCCCGTCAAAAAATGACGGTCAATAAAAGAAAGTGTTGAAATGCTGTTTGTCACACAATATGAGTGTACTGTGTGCCTCAAGTAACTCATCAAATTATATCAAAAAGCAGAAATCTACATTACATAAAATAAGAAAAACTAAAATCACCAAAAATAAAAAATGTACATTACAAAAAAAAAAAAAACCTAAGTCACAAAAAATAAAAAAGGAACATTACAGAAAATAAAAAAAATACATTACAACCCGCCCCCCCCCCCCCACTACAAAATGTAAAAAAAAATTACACACCTGAAAAGGAAATACATATAATACATACAATACAATACATACATATAATACATACAATACAATTAAATACAATACAATACAATTAAATACAATACACCCCTATCTAATATACATGCCACTAACTAATATACATGCCACTATCTAATATACATCCCACTATGTAATATACATCCCACTCTATAATGTAATATACATCCCACTATCTAATATACAATACTATCTAAAAATACATCCCCCTATCTATCTAATATACAGTACATGCTATCTCTATATAGCAACCCTAATTTTAAGCTACAATAAAATAATTAAGACCACTTACCTTTGAGATGTTTCTTCAGATCAGCAACCTACGTTAAAAAAGATTAAAAAAATTATTACAACATGTTTACATGAAATAACTAAACATTGTAAACATTCAAAATATTCTAAATATTATACTCACCTTTCCAGCATGTCCCGTTAAAGCATGTCACATCCCAGCATGTCACGACCTCCATGTTACGTCCTTCATCTTTGCGTCTTCTGCGGCGCTGCTCCTGTTAAAAAAAAACATTACATTAATAAACATACATAAACATAAACCAAAGTGAAATAAACACAATCTCCATTATACTTACCCCCCGCGATGTCTCCGGCCTCCTGTTGTTCTTCTCCGGAAGCATCCGCGCGTAAGGAGTGTTCCAGAATAAAATTGGCAATGGCGGCTTCTGATTGGCTGAATAGGCTGTCTATCAAATTCAGCCAATGAGAAGACCCCAATTGTGAACCAATAACCAATGGAATATACCCCCACGTACTGATTGGTGAAGACATCTGAGCCTTCTCATTGGCTGTAATATTGATTGTTATTAACAGTAGCCAATGAGAATGCACAAATCCTTCACCAATCAGTACATGGGGGTGTATTCCATTGTGATTGGCTATTGTCAGTGCAATCAATCAGAATGCACAGATGCTCCAACCAATCACCCTGTGGGGGTGTATTCCATTGTGATTGGCTGAAGGCATCTGCGCTTTGTGATTGGTTTAAATAAAGATTGACAGGTGCATTATCCAATCAGAGTACGATTTTAGGGTGTATCCCTTTCTGGTTGGTTCACACATTGGCACCTCCTGATTGGGTGAATTTGATAGACAGCGTTTTCAACCAATCAGAAGGCGCCATTGCTTATTTTCTTCTGGAAAAGTCTCCGGGAGCCTCATTAGCGTCGGGGATGTCCGTGAGTGCGTGTATTTTTTTTTTTTTATACAGGGCGGGGCAGAATAGGATCCGGAGGAGGCCGGAGACATCGCAGGGAGGTAAGTACAATGTAGATAAGGTTTATTTTGTGTTTATGTATGTGTATTAATGTTGTGTTTTTTTTAACAGGTTCCTCTCCGAAGAAGGGTAAAAGAATAAGGATGGGACATGCCGGAAAGGTGAGTAGAATATTTAGAATGTATAGAATGTTTCTTTATGTAGTGTAAACGTGTTGCACTAATTTATTTTTATTTTTTTCCGTAGGTGGCTGATCTCAATGGACATCTGCAAAGGTAAGTGGTCTTAATTATTTTATTTTAGCTTACAATTAGATTAGTTTATATATAGATAGCATTTATTGTATGTTAGCTAGGGGTATGCATTTTATATAGATAGCATAGGATGTATTGCATATTAGATTATGGTATTTATTTAGATAGATTGGGAATGTATATTATATAGATAGGATGTATATTAGATTATGGTATTTATTTAGATAGATTGTGTGATGTATATTAGATAAGGGTGTATTGTATGTATTTGTATTGTATTTGTATTGATAGTATTTAATTGTATGTATTTGTATTGTATTGTATTTGTATTGTATGTATTACATGTATTTCCTTTTCAGGTGTGTAATTTTTTTTTCTGTAGCGAGGGGGGGGGGGGTTGTAATGTTTTTTTTTTATTTCTGTAATCTTCCTTTTTTATTTTTTGTGACTTAGGTTTTTTTATTTTCTGTAATGTAGTTTATTTTTTTTGTGAGTTACGTTTTTTATTTCATGTAATGTAGATTTTTTTTTTTGTGACTGGGCTTTTTTATTTTCTGTAATTAGAGTGGTGGGGGTTATTAGGGGGTAGGTAGTGTAGGTGTTAATAGGTTAGTGTAGAGGGTGTTTAGTTGATATTTAATGTTTTATTGGGGGGTATAGTGCAGTGTAGTGTTTATACTTAGTGTCATGATGGTCCTTGAGGACCATCATGACACTTATGTGGTTAATGTAGTGTTGTAACAGGCCCATAATGGTGTTAATAAACCCTATGGGACTGATGGGGTTAAATAGAGGCTTATGAGGATCTGTATGGACCCCCTTGAGTGAGGAGGTTAACGGAGTTCTTATGGGGGTCTGTATTGACCCCCATGAGTGACAGGCTTAATGAAGGACTTATGGGGGTCTGTATTGACCCCCATGAGTGACAGGGTTAATGAAGGGCTTATGGGGGTCTATATTGACCCCCATGAGTGACAGGGTTAATGAAGGGTTTATGGGGGTCTGTATTGACCCCCATGATTGACAGGGTGACAGTGTATATATTTTTTCTTTTACAACGGGTCCTTTAAGGACCTTTATGATCCTTTAAGGACCTGTAATGCAGGAATTTTGAATTTTGATTGCAGCGGGGGTCCCCGATCGCGTGCAATCGGGACCCCCACTGCGATGGTTAATGTGGGGTTAATGCAGGGCTCCGAGCTTATCTTGGATCCCCTGGGGTTAATGCGGGTTTCCAAGCTGATCTCGGATCCCTTCTTGGGTAATTTGTACGTGGCTGGGCTGTGAGCCACGTTTTCGTTTTTTTTTGGCGGCCATTTTTTCTCTCGCTTAGGGGATTTTCGTGTGTCTGAACTCGGGAATTTGGACTTAAATGGAGGTGTAACTTCACTTTCAGAGGTCCTGGGTGCCCCCCTTGCTATGGGTAAGCTTTTTATGTAGTTTGTGTGAGTATTTAGTGTGTATTCACTGTTTTTAGTTGCGCGAGGGTCGGCCATTATAGTTGAAACAGCTGTACATGCATAGGATTCTTAGCTTGTGTAAAATCCAGCCTTGGCTTTGCATTAAAGCTATGTAATACAGCAGGCAATAGCTTAAAGGAATCCGTGTTTGAAAATGGCTACGGATTGAAGAGCGAGGCATTTATGGGCACATTTGCATGTCCCAGTTCAGCTTCCCAGAATGCAGTGTAATAACTGTTTTTCTCGGAATTCTGAGCTGGAAGTAGGTTTTTCAACTTGCTTTAGACATTCAAATGTGAACACAGATGTACTTTTTATTTACTATATATATATAGTATATTTATACATATTTATATTTAATACAGCGGGCATATGCTTTAAGGGAGCAATGTATAAAGTTGCTATTTTTGGATTAAAAGAGTGAGATACATTGTATTCTCATTTGCATGTCCCCGCCTTTTAGACATGCAAATGGGCTTATTAATGTATTATTCGTTTTCTGTACTTTGTACGGTGGAGAGCTTTTCTCACTTTTGTGCTCACCATACACTAAATGATTATTGTGGAATATATATATATATATATATATATATATATATATATAATATTTTTTTTTACCACTCTCAGCAAAAGACAGTACCTAATTAATAAACATCAATATCATTAAACCCTTTTGTCCATGTATTACATTTGTTCAGAACTTCAGACATACAAAGTAAATAATAGTATTTAACACATGGTTATTTGAAGTACGGTATGCAATAATTCAGTAGGTTCAATTAAAAATGTAATTTTGTGGAAATCTTGATGTTGTATCCAGCCTTTTTTAGTTGCATGAATACCACACTTGAATATTCATTTGTGTTTTTTGCAGATTGATCCTAATAGCTGAGCTTTTGCTTACAAGTAAGTCAATATTAGTATTTGATTGTGGTACTTTGATGTAAGATTTCACTTTATTGTAACACTTAATCTTCATTAATATTTATAGTGATATATTGTGGGATTTACTAAGAGCTTGCTCAAATGAGATGAAGTGAGAAGAGCTGAGATACTGTAAGAAGAGTTGTTTTTCCTAATACTAAATCAGGATATAATGTGAGAGGCTTAGCAAATCCCACCCCAGACATTTCAAAGAAATTAAGTGTAAAAAATTATCTTAATTATTTTATCTCTTGAAATTAACTCCACAATAGACATTAAATACCCTTAACTGACTACATTAAGGTAATAACATGTTTGTAGTCTGCTGGAAAAAAGCATTGTGCTCCCAATGTAGGGGGTGGGAAACCACAAAGGCAAAGTTTCTGTGTCATTACTTGAAGATAATTATCACATAGATATCCCTATCATCGCAAACCTATTGAAGATGTTTTATGTCATTGTGTACAGCATATGTATATGTAATTGATTCAATGAGTACCAATCTTTTAACTTGTTTAGACTAATGTTTTTTTTTTTTGTTGAGGTTTTAATGCAACTGCACTGCTAATCTAAATATATGTGTTTTGTATCACATATATGTAGTTGTGAGCGTACGAGTCGTTGCTCACGCTTGCGGGCTCGCGTAGCGAGCCCGCAAGAACTGCGTCCCTCGCGAAGCGAGGGACGCAGTTCGCCGCAAATGCGGGTCCTCGCGAAGCGAGGGCCCGCATTTGCGGTTGTGGAGGCTCAACGTCGGCTGTGTTAACACACACATACACACACACGACTTTTTTAACAGAATAAACCCAACCGCCCAGCCAACAAAAACCCAACAACGTCCCCGCAAATGCGGATCCTCGCGAAGCGAGGGTCCGCATTTGCGGTGGTGGGAGCATCCCAACATCGGCTGTGTTAACACACACATACACACACACACAACTTCATAACAAAAAAAAACTCAAAGTCGCCTCACACCCGCTTACACCCAGACACACAGACGCAAGACTTAACAAAAAAACAGTAAAAAAGGCCCCTCACACGCTCTTAACACACACACGCACGACTTAGAAACAAATACCCTGCGTCGTACACGTAAAAGCTAACTGCGTATATCGCAACAAAATACGGCCGCATCGGAAAAAAATACGGCCGCGAAAGACCCATTCCAACCGCCGCGCATCAAAACATCACAAACACAAGAAATAAACACAACAAACACATAAAAAGCTTACTTACAGCACGGGGGGGCATCCGGCACCTCCAAAAGTTCATTTACACGTCCATTTAAGTGAAAACAAAGAGTTTAAACGACCGAAAATCGGCTAAGCGAGAGAAAAAATGGCCGCCGAACAAAACGAAAACGAGGCTCCAGACGTAACTACACTACACTTACTCGCAACAAAATACGGCCGCATCGGAAAAAAATACGGCCGCGAAAGACCCATTCCAACCGCCGCGCATCAAAACATCACAAACACAAGAAATAAACACAACAAACACATAAAAAGCTTACTTACAGCACGGGGGGGCATCCGGCACCTCCAAAAGTTCATTTACACGTCCATTTAAGTGAAAACAAAGAGTTTAAACGACCGAAAATCGGCTAAGCGAGAGAAAAAATGGCCGCCGAACAAAACGAAAACGAGGCTCCAGACGTAACTACACTACACTTACTCGCAATAATGAAACACATACTATGCGGAACGGATCACACTCATATTAAACACCATTTTAACCACTACTACGCACAAAATGGCGGATGGAACGCAAATTGTAAGCTGGAACGCAAATAGCGCATGCGTATTACGTTCTAACGGTCTAACTTTCCAGAATGTTCTACAAGTTTATAAATACTGTCTATTTGACAGAGAAAAATACATTTCTCCTCAGGTGATGAACAGAGTGACTTCGGAGATAACTGCTGCTAAAACTTGAGAAGATAATTCTTTCCTAATTTACTACTTTACATTGTGCAAATTACAACTGAGAGGTAAGCTATAATATATTACTTATTTTCAAGACAGGACATCAAAAAAAAAAATTAAAGAAGACAAAGAGGTTTATGTATACTGACAAGTGACACGCACATATATGTGTATAATGTATACTGACATGTGACACGCACATTTATGCGTATAATGTATACTGACAAGTGACACGCACATTTATGCGTATAATGTATACTGACAAGTGACACGCACATATATGCGTATAATGTATACTGACATGTGACACGCACATATATGCCTATAATGTATACTAACATGTGACACGCACATTTATGTGTATAATGTATAGTGACATGTCACACGCACATTTAGGCGTATAATGTATACTGACAACTGACACGCACATTTATGTGTATAATGTATAGTGACATGTTACATGCACATTTATGTGTATTGCCCCTGCAACAAACTAATTAAACAACTACATTTAAATTACATTACAAAAAAATAAGTTGGGACTATTAAAATACTATTAAAATATGAGTCATGTATACTGATATGTGACACGCACATATATGTGTATCATCTATAGTCACATGTCACACACACATTTATGTATGTTGGCCAAAAATAAAAATAAGGTTAATTTAACAATTAAAATATGATTCATGTATACTGATATGTCACACGCACACAAAAAAATTACTTTCAACTATGGAAATGTGCTTCATGTATGTGACATATATGTGTGTAGACCCCACCAAAAAATAATGTTAATTCAAATGAATTACAGAAGTATATTTCAATGAAATTAATTTACTGAAATTTAATAGATCACCTAAAACTCAATCTTTCTACTTTTTTTAATATTCAAACAGACTCTGCATCAACAGCGTCTCTCAACAATTTGCACTGTGCACTGTGAAGAACAATCCCTTTTAAAGAACACCAACAAAGAACAAGAGGTAAGATACAAAAATACTTTAAATGCTGAAAAGGCCATGGTTTGTTAAATACAAATAAAAAATTCTATAATTCACTATTTCACTTTATTTTTCAAACAGACACTACAAGAAGACCGGCGGATTAAGATTGGCAGGAGGGGACCCTCTGTCATTCCACACTTCAATTAAGGTAAAGTATTAAGTATAAAAAAGAACCGAACCATGAGCCTTATTCAATTCTGAGTTGGCTAATTGAATAGGGCTTTATATAAGCACATAATAGGTCTTCACTAACTAAAAACTTCTGTCCAAAAATATTTTATGTGCTTATATAGAGCCCTATTCAATTGGTCAAAACGCAATTGATTCAGGACCTAAATATGTTTAATGGCCGAGGGCCTCATTCAAATGTGATTTGACCATTTCAATAGGGCTCTATATAAGCACATTTGGCTCAATTTAACTAAAAACTTCTGTTCCAAAATATGCTCTGTGCTTATATAGAGCCCTATTGAAAAACAAAATTCAATGAGGCCCTCACAATATAACAAATCCAGCAAACAAAGGCCCTCATTCAATTGATATTTTGGACAATTCAATAGGGCTCCAAATAAGCACATTTAGAACCATATTGAATTGGCCAAACTGCAATTGAATGAGGGCGAAAGTATGCAACATATGGTACACACAAACTGGTACACACAAAACAGGATTGTAACAAACACATAGCAAACTAAATTTATATTCTTTTTGTTTAACAACCTATAACCATTACAAAAAACACTACATAAGTATAACAAAAGTGGTGCCCATCAAACAGGATTGTACGAAAACTCACACAAACACATAGCAAACTACATTTAAATTCTTAGTTTAATGTTTAACAACCTATAAGCCTTAGAAAGAAGCCTAAATAAGCATACCAACATTGGTGCCCACCAAACAGGATTGTATGAAAACTCACACAAACACATAACAAACTACATTTACATTCTTATTTTATGTTTAACAACCTATTAGCATTACAAAACTACATTAATAAGCATACCAACAGTGCTGCGCATCAAACAGGATTGTATGAAAACTCACACAAACACATAGCAAACTACATTTAGATGTTTATTTAATGTTTAACAACCTATAAGCCTTAGAAAGAAGCCTAAATAAGCATACCAACATTGGTGTCCACCAAACAGGATTGTATGAAAACTCACACAAACACATAGCAAACTACATTTAGATTCTTATTTTATGTTTAACAACCTATTAGCATTACAAAACTACATTAATAAGCATACCAACAGTGGTGCGCATCAAACAGGATTGTATGAAAACTCACACAAACACATAGCAAACTACATTTTGATTCTTATTTTATGTTTAACAACCTATTAGCATTACAAAACAACATTAATAAGCATACCATCAGCGGTGCGCATCAAACAGGATTGTATGAAAACTCACACAAACACATAGCAAACTACTTTTACATTCTTATTTAATGTTTAACAACCTATAAGCCTTAGAAAGAAGCCTTAATAAGCATACCAACATTGGTGCCCACCAAACAGGATTGTATGAAAACTCACACAAACACATAGCAAACTACATTTTGATTCTTATTTTATGTTTAACAACCTATTAGCATTACAAAACAACATTAATAAGCATACCATCAGCGGTGCGCATCAAACAGGATTGTATGAAAACTCACACAAACACATAGCAAACTACTTTTACATTCTTATTTTATGTTTAACAACCTATAAGCCTTAGAAAGAAGCCTAAATAAGCATACCAACAGTGGTGCGCACCAAACAGGATTGTATGAAAACTCACACAAACACATACCAAAGTACATTTAGATACTTATTTTATGTTTAACAATCTATAAGCCTTAGAAAAAGGCCTAAATAAGCATACCAAAAGTGGTGGACACCAAACGGGATTGTAGAAAAACAAATAAATAATGTCATTTTTTACTTCATACAAATACATTAAAATAATATTACATTTTCATTTTTATTTTATATCAGATACTGCGTCAAGAACATCGGACCAGGAGTTTCAACTGAGGACCACACCAGCGGACGAGGACTTTCAACAGAGGACCAGACCATTGGACGAGGACTTTCAACAGAGGACTACACCATCGGACGAGGACTTTCAACAGAGGACCAGACGATTGGACGAGGACTTTCAACACAGGACCAGACCATCAGACGAAGGCTTTCAACACAGGACCAACAAAGATTCTGCTTCAAATCAAACTTCAACCAAGGTACAGTATAACAAGTAAAAAAAGAGAAAAATTAATTAATATTCTTCTTTAATGTTTAACCACCTATAAGCCTTAGAAAATAGCCTACAGAAGCATACCAAAATTGTGGCGCACCAAAAAGGATTGTAGAAAAACACAGAAATAATGCCATTTTTTCATTCATACAAAGACATTCAAATAACATAACATTTTCATTTTTATTTTATAACAGATACTGCGTCAAGAACATCGGAACAGGAGTTGGAACTGAGGACCACACCAGAGGACGAGGACTTTCAACAGAGGACTACACCATCGGACGAGGACTTTCAACACAGGACCAGACCATCGGACGAAGGCTTTCAACACAGGACCAACAAAGAATTTTGCTTGAAATCAAACTTCAACCAAGGTACAGTATAAAAAGTAATATCTATCATCTATCTCTTATTTGTCTTTTAGGGCCAATAATCTTTAACAATAAATACAAACTTCAATGTAAACTTAAAAAATAAATTGGCATAGTCCAAAAAAGTCTAAAAACACAGAATCTATACAATTTGTCATTGTAACATTCCAGTCCTAAACCCTAATTTAATTGCCATTTGACAAATTGAATAGTGCTGTAAATAAGGACATAACATCTTTTTGAAAATACCTTTTTAGTTACTGAAACACTTGCTTTTGGATACATGTTTAATAAATCAAAATTTCTTTAAATAATTATCTGATGGCCTTATTTAGACTTTTATTCAATTGACCGCATTGAAATTGATTAAGTATAAAATGTTAACACACTATTGATAACTATTTGTCATGAAAAACAACTTAACATCTCAAAATAAACTAATGGTACATTATTTTATTTTTACAGATTAACATGGCTGATAACGAGAGTAAACAAGAAAAGAAAAGACGCCAAGCTAGAGAACGACGACAGAGAGCAGACAGCCAGCAGACACCGGAGAAGAAGGAAATTCGACGAGAAAAAGAACGCAAAAGAATTGCAAGCAAAAGACTGTCACTTGCAGAAATTAAAGATATGTCAAAAAAAACAACAAAGAAAATAAAGCATTTACAACCTGTTGCTCAAACATCAGATGACATTTTACCAGAAAAAATACAAGAGATACCAAAAAAAGCAACAAAGAAAACAAAGCATTTAGAACCGTTTCATGAAACATTACATGACATTTTACCTCAAACAATACAACATATACCAAGAAAAGCAACGAAAAAAACAAAACATTTAGAACCTGTTGTTGAAACATTATATGACATTTCACCTGATGAATATGAAAGTCAAAATCCTATATGCTTTGCAAATTGTCCTCTACTCAAGTCTTTAGCAGTAGAGGTTCATAGTTGTGGGGACATGACTACTCAATGTCAGTTTTGTGAGGCTTATTATTTTAAACAGGAGAGACCCAGAGATGGACAATTTATTAGTTGTTGTCAAAAAGGCAAGTTCAAACTTCCAGAAAGGAAAGAATTTCCAATTTATTTACAAAATATTATGACTGAACCTACTTTTCCAAACTACAAAAATTTTAAGACAAACATAAGATCCTACAATAGTGCCATATCCTTTGCATCCATGGGGGCAACATTAGCTGCTAATGTACCAGGACATGGTCCTTACTGTTTTAAAGTCCAAGGACAAATTTATCATCGCACTTCCCATTTACATCCAGAGGAAGGAAATAAAAGAAAATTCGCTCAACTATATGTCCTAGATACAATGGAAGCTGTTGACCAACGTATGCAGATGGAAGAAAATAAAAAATGCTTACCCACTGTTTTCATAGAGCTAAATAACATTATGGACAACAATCCCTACAGTAAAGCGTATAAAAAATTGGCAGAAGTAGAAAATGAACAACTACTTCATTCACAAACACATCAATTACCAATGCCGAAGGTTAATATGGTGCTTAAAAGAGACAGACATACTGATAAACGTCGTTATAACTTGCCAACAACAAATGAGGTTGCAATGGTGTTTCACAATGATGAAGGAGAACCACCATTTCAAAGAGACATTCGAATATATCCTAGAAATGAGGACCAACCGTTTATTAATATGAGTATCTTAAGTCCAAATTTAGATCCAATGACATATCCCATCTTTTTCCCACACGGAGAAGCAGGTTGGCAACCAAAATTAACTCTTCCCAGTTACCCAAATGCTAAAGCCAGAATCCGAAATAATGTTTCTATGCTTGAATTTAAAGTAGCTCAAATTGCCATTCGCAATGCATTTAATCCAATTTTATGTGGTGGGAAACTAACACAACAATGGATTATTGATTCATATTTGCAAGTTGAGGCAAATAATTTAAACTTTATCAAATATCAACAAGATAAACTCCGTGTAGAACAATATTCTGGACTCATGGACTATGTTGCTGACGTGGCTACAAGCAGAGACATGACAGCTGGCAAAGCCATCATTTTACCATCTTCCTTTCAAGGATCTCCTCGGAATATGAGAGAAAGATACAATGATGCTATGGCTATTGTGACAAAATTTGGCAAACCCGATCTATTTGTGACATTTACATGTAATCCACAATGGCCAGAAATTACACTAAATCTACTTCTTGGACAAACTGCTTCAGATCGACCAGATTTAGTAGCCAGAGTTTTTAAGATTAAATTAAATGAATTAATACGTGACTTCACTATAAATCAGTTATTTGGCAAATGTCTTGCTTATGTATATACCATTGAATTTCAAAAAAGAGGCCTTCCACATGCACATCTTCTAATAATACTTCAAGAAAAAGATAAATTAGATACTTCAGACAAAGTGGATGCAGTCATTGTTGCTGAACTACCAGATCCAGAACTATATGGTAGACTATATGAGATTGTTACTCATCGCATGATTCATGGACCCTGTGGTGACCTTAATCCACAATCACCATGTATGGAAAATAATAAATGTTCCAAAGAATTTCCAAAAGATTATAGAGACAAAACCTATGCCAATTGTGATGGATATCCACTTTATAAAAGAAGAGAAGGAGATAGTGCCATTATTCGTGGAAAAAAAGTGGACAATAGATATGTAGTACCCTACAATCCACATTTACTCATGAAGTATAACGCACACATTAATGTAGAAGCCTGCACTTCCATCAAATCCATTAAATATGTCTACAAATATATTTACAAAGGTTACGATGCAGCTACTGTAGTCGTCAAAAGTGCAGACAACCCTGAAAGTAGTGAGTTAGTACATGATGAACTTGCATCTCATGTAGATGCTCGCTATGTCAGTGCGCCAGAAGCTATGTGGCGGCTTTTAAAATTTGAAATGCATGATAGATCACATGCAGTATATAGGTTAGCAGTACATTTGCCACAACGACATTTAGTTTATTTCCATGCTGGAAATGAAATGAATGCATTGGCCCAAAGTGAAGATCGTCACACTACACTAACTGCATGGTTTGCATTAAATTCCACTGATGCTGAAGCAACACAATACTTATATATTGAAATTCCATATCACTATGTTTTTGTGAATGGATTATGGAGACCAAGAAAAACCAGAGGCAATAAAATTATTCCAAGAATTTACACAGTCAGTCCAAGAGATGTGGAACGTTTTTGCTTACGGATATTACTTTTAAATGTTCCTGGAGCACAAAGTTTTGAACACTTAAGAACTGTTAATGACATTGTATATGAATCCTTCCATTTAGCTGCAAGACATAGAAACTTACTCGCTGATGATACAGAGTGGGAAAGATGTTTAGAAGAAGCAGCACAATGTCAAATGCCACGACAGATGAGAGAACAATTTGCTTTTATTTGTATCTTCTCAAATGCTCCAAATGCATTAGCTTTGTGGGAGACTTTTAAAAGTAATATGGCTGAAGACTTTATGCGACGATACAATGAACCCATTGCACACTTAAAAGCGTTAATGGAAATCCAAGAAGTCTTTTTAACTCATGGATTAAGTTGTGCAAGTTTTAATTTGCCTGATCCAGGTCTTATAGATGACATTAACTTTGAAGACTATGACATTCAACTACAAGCAGAAAGAACAGAAGAAAGACTTGCAACTTTAAATACACTACAATTGCAAGCATTTCATGCCATTAAAAATGCTATAGATGATGACATGGTGACAGAGCTTTATTTCTATCTTGATGGACCTGGCGGATCAGGAAAAACATATTTGTACAATTTATTAATGAGTTCAGTACGAGCCCAAGGAAAAATAGCAATGGCGTTTGCCACTACTGGAATTGCTGCACTTTTATTAGAAGGTGGAAGAACTGTTCATAGTGGATTTAAACTGCCAGTGCCTATTTTAGAAAATTCTGTGTCAGATATTCGCATGACATCCTTACAAGCAAAGAAATTGAAGAAATGTAAATTAATTATAATAGATGAGGCCACAATGATGTCATGCTATGCTCTCCAATGTATTGACCGTTTGCTTCGTGAAGTCATGGAGAATACTTTTCCATTTGGTGGAAAGGTAATGTTGTTGGGTGGCGATTTCAGACAAACATTACCTGTCGTTGTACATGGAAATCGAACTGACATTATTGAAACATGTATAAAGTCAAGTACAGTATGGAAACATTTTACCCATCTTCAACTGCAACAAAATATGAGATCAGAAGGCCAAACTGATTTCAATGATTGGCTTATTAAAATTGGAGAAGGGAGAACAGAAAAAATACTACATTTACCTGATGACACTGTAGAGATCCCACCTCATATGATTTGTCAACAAGATATTATATCGGCTATATTTGAAGGGAGCATAAATAACGAAGAATATTCCGAGCTTGCCAACCAAGTCATACTGACGTGTAAAAATAAAGATGCATTAATCCTCAATAATAAAATCTTAAAAAAAATGTATGCACCACAAAGAAATGATCACAGTGCTGATTCTGTACTTGCTGATGACAATGAAAGTCAGGCTAACTTTTCAACTGAATTCATAAACTCTTTAACTCCTTCTGGAATGCCACCACATATTTTGCAGCTAAAGAAAGGTGCAATTATCATGTTACTGCGAAATATGAACCCCAAAAAAGGCCTATGCAATGGCACAAGATTAATTGTTCAACAATTAAAGGACCATTTTATAGATGCTGAAATTTTAACTGGGACCCATAAAGGAGAGAGAGTTTTCATACCAAGAATAGATTTAGCACCAAGTGAAAGTAGTCTCCCTTTTATACTTCAAAGAAGACAATTTCCCATTATTATGGCATTTGCCATGACCATTAATAAATCACAAGGTCAAACTTTCAAATCTGTGGGTATTTTCTTGGAAGAACCAGTTTTTGCACATGGTCAATTGTACGTTGCGTTGTCACGGTGCAAAAATCCACAGGCTATTAAAGTTTACATTGAAAACAATGAAAGTCAAGGTGATTTATTAGAAGATGGACGTATTTTTACTAAAAACATTGTCTACTATGAAGTACTATAACTTTGAAGGATACAAATTAACGATGCCAAGATTTTTTTAAAGCATTGGAAAATACATAAAAATTGGTTGTTTAATTCAGTCATAATTAATGGAAGTCATGTTTATGAATGATTTGCCTCACAAAATACTTGCCTTGCATTGTTAGTAAAAATTATGTTAAAATGTTAAGTCACTATGTTAATGTTTCTAATGTTACAAGTTTAAAAAATATATTTTCAAGTTATTTCATTCAACACATTACAAAGTGGATGTTAACAGGTCAAGCACCTTTTAAGTCACAATGTAAATATTGTCTGTTATCTTAAGATTACTACCTACATTAATGTTTATCGCCAGTTTATGTGCTCAGTAATAAATTACTTTAATTACGTACGTTTTAAGAAGAGTTTTACTGTATGCCTTCCTCTACATTCAATGTATATTCAAGTTAACAATTTTTGTGATAGAAATTGAATTTTAATACTGATTAATTTAAATGTCAATTGTTTTTACATTCAAATGTTAATAATTTTAATAAAAAATTAGGTTACAAAATGTATTCACTATGTTCCTGTTTATAATGTTCAAAATTATACAAATGTTTTGTTAACTTCTAAACTTACATAAAAAATAAAGTTCAAGTTTAAAAATATATACTTTGATGGTTATTGCTTACATATAGTTTAAAATTCATGTTAAAATTCGCAACGTTTAAAGAAGGGTTTTTACTTTTTGCTTTCCTATTCATTCAATGTATATTAAAGTTAACAATTCTTCAGATACTAATTACATTTTAAAAAACCATTACATCAACATTTTACAAAAATACACGTTCATATTAAAATACTTACAAGTGTCAAAAATATATGTTAATAACTAAACAACTTGACAAACATATACATCACATTGCCGTCATTTTTTGACGGGCAAGTCGCTAGTAAGTATTAAAAGTGTGGGCAGCCACATTCAAATCTGTCCCATTATGATGCCATTGATATGTTCAATTGGTGTACTGATAAGTAAATCAGAAAACAAGCTTTGTTCTAAACCATAAACATTAAGACACACAATTAAGATAATCTTATAATGGTAAACATCTTATTTTATACGATGAGACACAATTAAGACAATCTTATCATGGTAAACATCTTATTTTATACATCTTCCATGTAACTACACCAATACCAGTCATCCATAATAAATTCAAGGTGGAAAAAATGTCAGAGCAAATCTAACTCTAAAAACCCACTTTTTTAAGCATTTCCATATTGGGTTTGCCTGTGTAAAATGGCAGCGTCTCATAACATTCATATATAGTTTATTTATTATTTTTAGTGTCATTGGACCTTTGTTGTTGCAGTAAAGATCAATTTGCATTCTATAATTCTAATTTTAATTCTCTATTAAATGACTTCTACTAAGGTTTAGATCACATGATAAAACAATTGGTTCTCTTGATTTCTGCTCAAATTCATTGCATTGACATTCATAATTGTAACAAAATTATACAGTGGCATCCAGGAACGGAGCTTTTTCTCAGTGTGTGTGTGTGTGGGGGGGGGGGGGAGGGGGGGGTCCTGTGCTGTGTAATTGTTTTTTTTTCTTGCATTTAATTTTTTTTTACTACTCAATGCACCTGCCCTCAACTGCCCCAGAGGAGACAATGATAGGGATGGGGAGGAGATAGGGATGGGTTAGGTGGGTGCTGAGAAAGGTTGGATGCTAAAAAGGATGCGATTATGGGTGCTGTGTGGGGGTGGATGTTGAGAGGGACTGGCTTCTATGTAGAGACAGTATATGTATTTGTGTGTATATATATATATATATATATATATATATATATATATATGCATATACATGTGTGTAAGTAGAGGATGTCCCCAGGAACTGGAGCGCATGGAAAGGAGTTTTGCACAGACAGGAGGTAAGGGAAGGGGAGCAGCTATGGGAAGAGGAGCAGCTATGGAAAGGGTTATTTGGGGGGAACAGCTATGGGAATGGGTCTTGGGGTGCTGTTATGAGAAGGGGTCTTAGGGAGGGGAATTGTTATGGGAAGGGGTCTTGGGGAAGAACACAGGAGGGGGACCAATGCAAAAACATTTTTGAATAAACCCTTTTTTTGCACCAGGGCCTCTAGATTCCCTAGCTCTGCCACTGGTGCCATCATATACTGACATTGTGCCTCTCTCCTTCTTAATCATCCTGCCCCCCCCCCCGCACAAACACACACACATTCTCTTGTAAATCTTGAAGTGGTGATAGCTAGATTTGTGAGTGACAGGTTACAAACTGTGCTTAACCACCATATTTAAATAATTTGCTGAAAGAACAGCACCTCCATTGTCTATGAAGAACATTTGAATGTAACTGTAAGGTTCAGTAGATACTCTGCTGGTGGGCAGGTAGGTTCTGTTAGGATAAATACAAAAAAGTATATTGTTCATCACTAAAGTATGGGCATATTTGGTGTAAGCATATAGATATATTGCCCATAATGTACCTGGTCATAAATGGATAAAAAGATTTCTGTACAAAACACAACTTGGTGTAGATGAACTCCAGAACTGATGTTATTTATTAAATTTGTTTGAGATCTTGTAAAATGTTCCACTATTTAAATATGTAAAGATTATCATCTGTCACTATCCTATCCCTAAACTCTAACCATAAATCTAACCCCTAAATCTAACCCTAAACCTATCCCTCATCCTAAGAACAAATTGAAGCAAGTTTACGCGAGCCACCGCAGGAAAGGTCCCAGTTTTGTAGCTGTGTTGGTGAAAATACCAATATGCAAAACAAACTGTACTGAAAGTCATATACAATGAACGTTGGGATTCATTATCTACTTTAATTAATATATTATAATTTTACTAGCGACTTGCCCATCAAAAATTACAAGGCAATAAAATTTGGAGCCATGGCAATGCTGTTTGCCACGCAATGTAAAGCTTTTGCTCCTCTGAGGACCTTCGGCGCTCATTGTGAGCCTCGCGCTGAGCGCCTTCAGCACTCACCGTGTGGCTCTCAATGAGCACACTTTGCGAGCCTCTCCCTTGTTTACTTTTGCTCCTCTGAGGGTAAAGCGCCATTTTATATTCGTAATGTTGTTAGTTGTAAAGTTGTAAAATGGCGGCGATTGTCTATGTGTTACGTGGTTCGCAAGCATTTTCCGTCCTTTATAATAGTGTATTTTGTACCTCGTACATTCCTGGGTAAAAGTGTAACTCGCCTGGCGGTGTTTTGCGCAGTTCCGGGTTGTTTCCTAACTGCTTGTGGAGGCTAAGTCCTGCGTACTTTGATGCCTGAACTGCCCGCCTCACTTTGTGAGGCTCGCAGGAGCGCCTTTGCCGATTATTTCTGCCTAAGTCCCGTGTGTTTCAATGCCTCAACTGCTCCCCTCGCTTTGTAAGGCTCGCAGGTGATTAGCGCCTGTGGCCCTCATCGCCTAAGTGCTCCGAGTTTCAATGCCTCGACTGCACGCCTCGCTTTGCAAGGCTCCCAGACGATAAGCGCCTTTAGCGCTCATCAGCTAGGTGCTCTGAGCTCGGAAGACTTCTGTGCTTCAATGGCTCGCCTCGCTATGCGAGGCTCGCATGCGTGGCAACGAATCACAGTTTGATAATTATAATATGTGATATACGTGGGATTGCTGCATACGTTGATTTATTCAGGAATAAACAGTAAGTATATGGTAAAACATTAATATTCAATAAGTATTGTACATGATATCTAACTTCAACAAACAATGACAAAAACATTTTTAAATAGATAATTTTGATTTTAATAATATTTGATATTGGGCATAGACTTTATATATATGCAGACATGTTATTTGCTTTATGTGTGAAGGGCCAGAACTCTTTGATTTATCTGTAGTAATACACAAATTACTTAATACTTTAATGTTGAATTTCTATATACCTTTAAATATACCTTCAACTCACTGATTACATACTAGAATTTATTTCTGCATTTTTCTAGCATATTTCATTGAAAATATCCATTCTTTCTCCTTTCATAAATCTTTTCCAAACTGACACTCCTGTTATCTCTGATTACAGGTAATTCAAACTTTAAGTAAGCCAATCTTTATCAACTTCTGTTTTAATAGTTGATTAATTAGGGCTATAGGTATCCAGTTAAGGGCTTTATCTGAAGAGCAGTTCAACCATTAGCAAAAGAAACTTCCTTGTGCACTTCTAGCTCAGATAACCATGTTAGATAATGGCTCACAATCCTTTTTAGACTTGTGTAAATAGAGTTACTCCCTCTTATCCTAACATGCATGAGCCAGGCTACAATCTCAATCACATACCATGATTTCTTTATTACTGAGCTCTGTATAATTTGTGTACTCTGGATGCCTCCAAAATCTAGCTGCACATGTAACCTTCGTTCTTGTACATTTTTTTCTCCCATCAATCAGACTGATTTAATTTCCCCCCTGCAATACATAAAGTGCATTTCTTAGTAAGACCCAGCCAGGAGCTCAGGTATTCAAAGACATTAATCAAATGACAAATGAATAAGTAACAGCTACAACAGTTGTGTGTGCAAGCCGAACTATTTCTTTTAAGACATGTAGGGCTATACTGCCATACAAGGCAGATTAATTACTTCAAAAAGCTGAGTAGCAAGGGCAGATGCCTAGGTGTGCTGCACTTAAAGGGGTGCCTGTGATTAGTCACATGATGTTCATTTACAGTGCTTTCCCACAACTTGATCATTCTGTATAGCTACTCAGTGCTGTAAATGGCCAATTTTAAGGCTAGTTATAAGAGTGATATGAGGCCAAAAGGGTTGTGCAGAGGGTACCCGATGAGCAAATGCCAAGAAGGTCCTAAAGTTGTTTGTGACCAGCCAACTCTGTGTTATTATTATCCACAGAGGGAAAACTTTGACTACATGCAGTAAATAGTTATACAAGAATGAAAGTGCTGCAATGTTTAAAGAAGTAGTGAGAACTTAAGAATTGGCTTTAAACTAGTGGAAACTTGCCCAAATACAAAAAAAAACGATTTATAAAATATTGAGCTAAGCTTCTTACATTTTTTGCAGAACTACATATTTTTTAAACACTGCTCTAAAAGTATACTGTTTTACACAGCAATTTCCAGGCATATTAAGGGGTTTAAAAGAGTGGGCAACCTGTGAAACCCCAGCATGTTCTCTACCGTTGGAGGTTATGTCCTTTTCCATTCTCCACAACTAGAAAATCACTCTCTATTGCCATCCCCAGAACTTTATTTACATTTAATTTGCCTTTTTCTTTAACTAGCCATGAATATTTAATTTTTGTTATGTACACAACATATGTAACAAATGTATTTTATTATCCTTTCTCACATTACTTATGTTGTTCAGTCCTTCAGTGGTGTCCAACTCTTAGTGACCATGTGGACCACAGCATCCAGGCATATTTGTCTATGTGTCTGGTTGTGCTTATCCATATGGTTTTCTTGGCAAAGATACTGGAGTGGGTTGCCAGTTCCTTCTCCAGTGGATCACAATTTGTCTCTGCCATGACCTGCCCATCTTGGGTTACCATTCATGGTATAGCTCACAGCTTCATTGAGGTACACAATTCCCTTCACCATAACAAGGCAGCAATCCAGAAGGGGGATACCGCATATACAAACCTTCAAATACAACACGTAGGATATAATATGTGTGCTGCAGACCAACAAAAGCAGGTAAATAGTCTATTCTCCTGTTTATGTACATATGTACTGATTTTAAATGCGTGTCATAATTCTTTAAATTTATAACATAGCCTTTTTCTATCAAAGTATTCTGTTTTCTAAAAGGGTGATTCAAGACAGATTTACTTTTTAGTCTCTCTCTCTGTGTATATATATATATATATATATATATATATATATATATATATATATATATGGGGGTGGAGAGATACTAAAAAGTAAATATGTCTTTGAACTGACTTCAATATGTGTATATATATATATATATATATATATATATATATATATATATATATATATTGGTAATTGTAGATTATGAAAATGGGACAAGCCCAGCTGTGGCTGTGTCTACAATGTGTAAATGTCACCCTTAGGGGTGTGTAGGCGTAGGATGATTGAACCTAACATCCCTCTTAGATCCTCTAGTTACACCCATGCATTTCCATCACATTCTTACCCATACAGCATTCAGTGCAAAGGTTTTGTCTTTCCTTTTCATCTCTGGCAAGATACACAAATCTAGTAAGCACACCTGTGCAAGCTAGTTTACTCTGTCCAAATATTGTTTTTTTTTCTCTGTACAGCAAAGTGAAGTACATTTTCTTTCTCATGCAAAAACAACTAAAAGGCACGTGGTTTCCTTGAGTCACTTTTGACGGATTTATTGCCTAAAACCACATATGCAGTGCAGTAAATACAATTAATAACCCCTCTATAATGTATACTCTATAAAAACTCTCTGAAGTTATATTACTGTACAACAATATACATAATATACATTCAAATTCAATACATATTTTTGGGGATATAAAATAAGTAATATAAAATAATAATGGTATACTATTTCTATGGAATTGTACAGAGTGTACTGGTGCTCATTTTGGGTTTGGTGCTCTATATAGAAATATGACCTTTGTACGGAGTGTAACACCTGTTCTTGTTGACCCTAAATACAAACACAGCCATTTCAACCATTATTACTAGGCTAGTCAATAGTTGAAACAAGACTCTCAGTGAACATGAAAATATTGTGTATGACTGTGCTACACAGACATTTTATTTAAAACACATCACTGTTAGACAACATAAAGAAACATGTTTTATGGTAAGGTGCTGCAATCTTTTATAATCAAAGAGTTCAGCTATGCCAAACTTCAGAGGAAGATACCAACCTCAAGACAATATATAAGAAACTCCATTAGCACAACTGAAAATATACTTAATGTTATCACTAATTGGTAAGTTGTTCAGGATAACTTTAGCTTCTTACATATGTGTGAGTTACAGAGAACACAGACACTAGTCCCGATTCACAAATAATCACTCTACGATCTGATTCAAAAGATTAATAAACAGGGTTACTGGTGACTCTTGTCTTGCTGGCTAAAGCTTGGTCAAATCCAGTGGTGGAATTACTAGAGTAAAAGGGAAGAAGGGCGCATAATTGTTTTCATATGGAAAGGTTATCTAAACAACCTAGGGGTGATGTATATATATATATATATATATATATAAATAAACTATGTCTATGAATCCCTACAACGCTTACCAGGGAGGGTCCAACTTATTTTACACCAAGGCCCTCCATTCTCTAGCTCCACCACTGGTCAAATCCCTCTCTTTCAAATTTGCTAGTTAGCCAGAAGAGCCATATATTGATGTGTATATAGAGTGTAACATTTGTCACTAGAAATTTAGATTGTAGACCACTATTTTTAGTTATTGGTGGATTTTTTTTCTAAGTAAATTAATTAATATCTTAAGCTTGATTTAATTTAACTTTATATTTACAAGAAACCATTTGAAATAAAAAATAGTCTTTAAAAATTATACAAACAGCCCAGCAATGTATTGTCTTCAAGCTCTGTCACTATCTTCCTGTTTTATGCTGTTCAAGTCACAGTAAAGCTGTGCCAGACCACAGATATGGAAGAATCAGACTGATTACCTCAGCTCATACACTGTAACTAGGACATCAGTGGACAAAGCTTGAAGCCAGCACATTGTTAGACACTCAGCAGCTTTGGAAAAAGTATATTTAAATTAAAGGTTAAATAAACTTTAAAGTTTTAAAATATTACTTTATTTTGCTTAGAAAAATGTAACACATGCGCTTTATAAGAAGAATAAAAAAAAAATTAGTAAGATTTCCAGATCTGAGTATTTTTCCATCTTCTCGTAGAAACGGGGGAGCTACAGCTGGTGCAATGCACAGAGGCCCTGCTCTGGGGGGGGGGGGGGGGGGTTGTCAGTCCCTTGGCCCTCCCGCAGACTCTCTGAGGCCACTGTCCTGGGGAACAATTTTTTTGCACCACAGCCCTCCATGCACTAGCTCCAACACTGCGTGAAAATATAACTTTTTCAATGTTTTCTTGTGTTTTACTATAAGTAATATTTCCATATGCAGCTAAACTGATTAATTATTCCATTATAAGACCTTCTCTACTGGACTCTTTATCTTGTTAAATGGGAGGGTGCAATTTACACGGAGGTGAAAAGAACTGCATGGTGGCACGACTTTTGGGCGAAGCACACTTCCGCGACGTCATGTGTGCGCCGAAAAATGCCGGAGAAATGAGCGCACCCATACCAGCGTGCACTCACCCTCCTTCTCCAGCTCTCCAACTCGTCTCCCCATGTGCTAGAAGGGTGGCATGACTAATCACCCTCTCACCCCTTAATATTCCCCTGCATCTGCCATCAGCCAGCCTGAATTTCACATCTAACCCAGGAAATATATAATTTATAGTGACAGTTACTTACAGACTGGGGTAAGCAGATTTTGTATTTAAGTAACTGCCACTTTACATTATATATTTCCTGGGTTTGTTGTGAAATGCAGGCTGGCTGATGGCAGATGCTGTCGGCAGATGCAGGCTGGGAGATGAAGGTGAATACTGGGGGGTGGGAGGGTCATTAGTTGTGCCACCCTTCTGGCACACGGGGAGACGAGTTGGAGAGCTGGAGAAGGAGGGTGAGTGCGCGCTGTGATGAGTTTGCGCTTTTGGTGGCGTGCACATGAAGTCGCGGAAGTCTGCTATGCTCTAAAGTCGGGGTGCCGCACTGTTTATATAAAGTAATGATTAAAGGCTGTATTTATTGTATAATGTCCTAAAATATCACCCATTAACAATTCCAGTTTAGAAGGAAAGAATGTTGCTTTTAAAAATTACATTTAGACTTCCGTAGATATGCTTCTCTCCATCCCTTCAGATGTCCAGTCGTTGGTTGAGGATATGTGCAGGAGGCTATCCTGATAGTAGTTCTTATCTGCCTCCTTCCCTGCAGAGGGCACTAGTGACAACTTTTTTTTAAGAACAGCCTTTTGGGCATGTCATCTTTCTCTCCATGAACATCTAATAATGCTTAAAGCTTAACTGAATTAATGTTCTTTTAATACTAATTTCATTTGAATCAATTATTAAATAAACAATTGAAACCCTATTGTATGAGCACTGCAGTAGTTCTTTAACTCTCCAATTGCATTTTTGTGATTTTGGAAACAGCATGTATATTTGTAGTTAGATGTTGCAGATTGATTTTTATTCTAGCTTTCATGTAATACTGCTATTTATTATTAAATAACTCAATGCAGAAGTCTGTTAAGTGAAAATCTGTACAAAAGTGGTGCTTACACGATATTATGTACCAGGAGCTGAAGAGACACTTTATTTCAAATGCTTTCCTGCATCCCCAGCTGCATATGAAGTTTAGCTGCTCTAATCAATACAGTAGTTCAGATATATAAAATTACTTTTATCAGCACTTCAAACCTCAGCTTGTTCTGTTTTCTTTGTGCACAAGTAACTTTAATGTGGCACTCAGACTGTGCGATAATCTCAAGAATAAACAGATTGGTTGTCAAATGCTTTCACCTGTGTAACATTTTAGCAGTGCAATAACTTACTTTTCTTTTATTTGTACTGACAAAGGAGTATTTCATACAACTTTATAATTGGGATGGTATTACACACGTATTATTATTTAGACTGGAATTACAGTAATCCAGAAATATTTAGTGTGTGTATAGTGGCACTATAGCAAGAGTAGCCATCATTTTGTGGCGTGGGCAATATGTATCATATCTACAGAAGTAGTGTGTTTTTGGCTAGTCTGGCAAGACACCAGCCTAGGGCAGCAAATATTGACCCTACCAATGCAGTACTATAGAATCATGTACAGAAATGTCAACATGCAGTGACATTAATACTCCATTTATACCTAGTAATTGTATTTTTTTTGGGGGGGACAAACCTCAGTAGACCTAAGACTGAATGCCTAATACTCTCCTGATCAAAAGGACTTGAGGTCACTGCCAAAAGCATATTTCATACATCACTCCTGGGCAGCCTGTTTCACTGAAGGGTCCAAAATCCCAGAAAAGAAAGATTAATGTGTACTTTTAGCGGGGCAGATCCCAGTACCAACTCCTGCTCATCAATGTAGAGGATGCTCCGAGCTCAAAAGGTCACTCTAATGTTATTTCTTGCTTCATCATGTCATTCATTAAAAAGTATATATTAGTGCTGAAGCCTTTCAATTGAATGTCGAAAAGTATAAAACCAGACACAGCACCTATACACTTTGCACAGATCTGGCTGCTTGTACTAACCTGAGATAAATAATCAGATTATAGGATGTCTCAAGTGCAGGACAACAGCACAAATGATCTACTTGCACTTTGCAGTTTATTCAATAAGGGGGATTAAAAAAAAGTTTTGAGTAGTGTTTGTTTTGTATGTATGTCATTTACTACGGGAGTTTTCTCACACTGTGGGCCTCATTCAATTGTGATTTGGGCAATTGAATAGAGCCTTATATAACCACAGAGCATATTTTTTTACAGATGTTTTTAGTTAGTGAACTTCTATCCAAAAGCAAGGTCTTCACTAACTAAAAACTTCTGTAAAAAAAAACATGCTCTGTGCTTATATAGAGCCCTATTCAATTGGCCAAGTCGCAATTGAATGAGGCCCTGTGACTTTATCTTTTTGAGGGGTTTAATAAATAAGGGTCCTGTTCCAATTAAATACATAGCTGCACAAAAAGGCTCTCACAACTGTCAGAGTTTTTTTTGCGCAAGATATATATCCATCTCAATCGAATCCCCATGCAAAATCTCCAGTAAACTAGGGGCCACGCACCGGGGCTGTGTTTCCCCAATCACAAAGCCCTATAGTCCCCACTCAGCCTGCTGCAAGAGACTCTTAGCTGTCGATAGTCTCTGCAGCAGTGCTGCAGTATAAACACACAGCCCGAATCGCCCCATCTATCTATGGCAGGGAAGGGGTAAAAAATTTAATTAGGACGGCAGTTGGTTTAAGACCCCACTGCTGATCACCCCTTTGATCTAAGGGAACCCTGGCTTTAAGGAACTCTGTGGCACAGGGTTAATTATTAAGTGCCATGACATTCTCAATAGACCCCCATGGTTATAGATTTAATTGGAGGTCAGGGGTTAATGGGAGAGAATCCTGGGGGTTCCTTTCTGTTCATGGGAGGAGGGAATACACAGCGTGCCCTTGAGCGATTGGGAGGGGGAAATCGCCGGGGTTCACAAAAGTTCTCTGAGGCTGCAAAGGTCTCTCTGAGGCTATGATGGTAATTTTAACGTGAAAAAGAGTAGAAAATAGCCATAGTGCTTCACAGTCTCAGATAACTCCAGTTAACCTGGCAATCTGCATCTGCCTGTATCACTTAGTGTATTTACAGTGCCTTGCAAAAGTATTCACCCCCTTGACTTTTTACCTATTTTGTTACAGCCTTAAGTTCAATGTTTTGTTAATCTAATTTTATGTGATGGATCAGAACACAATAGTCTAAGTTATGAAGCCCATAAAAAGCTCTGGTGCAACCAAATACCTTGAGAAGTCACATAATTAGTGAAATGATGTCCACCTGTGTGCAATCTAAGTGTCACATGATCTGTCATTACATATACACACCTTTTTTGAAAGGCCCCATAGGCTGCAACACCTAAGCAAGAGGCACCACTAACCAAATACTGCCATGAAGACCAAGGAACTCTCCAAACAAGTAAGGGACAATGATGTTGAGCAGTACAAGTCAGAGTTAGGTTATAAAAAATATCCAAACCTTTGATGATCCCCAGGAGCACCATCAAATCAATCATAACCAAATGGAAAGAACATGGCGCAACAGCAAACCTGGCAAGAGACGGCCGCCCAACAAAACTCACGAACCGGGTAAGGAGGGCATTAATCAGAGAGGCAGCACAGAGACCTAAGGTAACCCTGGAGAAGCTGCAGAGTTCCACAGCAGAGACTGCAGTATCTGTACATAGGACGACAATAAGCCGTACGCTTCATAGAGTTGGGCTTTATGGCAGAGTGGTCAGAAGAAAGCCATTCCTTTTAGCAAAAAACAAAATGGCACGTTTTGAGTTTGCAAAAAGGCATGTGGGAGACTCCCAAAATGTATGGAGGAAGGTGCTCTAGTCTGATGAGACTAAAATTGAACATTTCAGTCATCAAAGAAAACGCTATGTCTGGCGCAAACCCAACACATCACATCACCCAAAGAACACCATCCCCACAGTGAAACATGATGGTGGCAGCATCATGCTGTGGGGATGTTTTTCAGCAGCCGGGACTGGGAAACTGGTCAGAGTTGAGGGAAAGATGGATGGTGCTAAATACAGGGATATTCTTGAGCAAAACCTGTACCACTCTGTGCGTGATTTGAGGCTAGGACGGAGGTCCACCTTCCAGCAGGACAATGACCACAAACACACTGCTAAAGCAACACTTGAGTGGTTTAAGTGGAAACATGTAAATGTGTTAGAATGGCCTAGTCAAAGACCAGACCTCAATACAATAGAAAATCAGTGGTCAGACTTAAAGATTGCTGTTCATAAGTGCAAACCATCCAACTTGAAGGAGCTGGAGCTGTTTTGCAAGGAGGAATGGGCAAAAATCCCAGTGGTAAGGTGTGGCAAACTCATAGAGACTTATCCAAAGTGACTTGGAGCTGTGATTGCAAAGTATTGAATTTAGGGGGGTGAATAGTTAGGCACAGTGACTTTTTCTGTTATTGTGTCCCATTTTTTTTTTTTTATTGTGAAGCAAACAACAATCTTCAAAGTTGTGGGCATATTCTGTAAATTAAATGATGGAAATCCTCAAATAATCCATGTTAATTCCAGGTTGTGAGCCAACAAAACACGAAAAATGCCAAGTGGGGTGAATACTTTGGCAAGGCACTGTATGTCTGTTTGTAGAGAGAGTCTGTAGTTTAAGTCTGACCCACTTCTTTACCTTTTCTGGTATTTACCATCATGTGTGTCCATTTCATTTAGTATGTTTGTATTTGTATTTCTATATATAGGTGCAGTGGTGTGGTATTTACCCCTACGTACAATGTATTACCACCTGTGCCTGCTGCGGTATGGTGTTTACCCCTGCATATTCTCTGATGTTTACCCATATATGTGCTGTGGTGTTGAGCTTACTCTTGTGGATATTCTGATATTTACCCCTGTGTGTATTGTGCTGATCCTTGTTCCTGTGTGTGTGTGGTATTCTGTTTACCCCTGTGTATATTCTGCTGTTTACCCCTCTGTGTGCTACATTCCTCTCAACATTTCAAGTGGACAATGAGGAAGTCATATTTTTGAAAACAGATACACTACTGTAACTGCTATAAATTACCAATTTGATCAGCTCAAGAAAAATAATTATCTTCCCATGCAAAAATGGAGCAGTGGGGAAGTATGGGACACGTGTGCAATCCCCAATTTTCTGTCACAGACTTTGTTGTCTAATTGTGTATGAAATCATAAACCTTATATCAGTCGTGTGTTTGTGCATAGGCACATGAGGTCCAAACCTAGGGCATGACTTTTTGAGGGGGCAACAGACTCTCTGAAGATGCATTGCAATACATTAAAACATGTTTGTATACACTCGGAAATGTCTATATACAGTGGTATTTCTTCTGTAAATCTACCTGACACTTTCTAACATACAATATATATACATAAACACACATTACCTTATGATTTGAGATATAGAAAGAAGAAAGGAGAAATATGAATGGCTTAGGGCAGCATAAAACCTAAACACGCCCATGATTTCAATGTACACAGCCATCTTTTATGACCTCAATAGGTGAACAGTCTAAAGTAAGCCACAAATTGTTCTCTAATCATGCACTTCTGTGTGAATTATATTCCCTTCAGACATACATGATTAGTGACAGCATCTGATTTTTTTAAATTGTATTTATCATAACAAAAGTTATGTTGTATACACAAATACACAGCCTTTATCTCTAGACTGAAACCCTATGGAAGTCATAAAAGATGGCTGTGGGCATCAGTTTTGCTGTCAACATTATGTATGTATTGTATACTTTCTTTTTGTCTTAAATTCTTTGTTTTCTTTGAAAACTTCACAATCATATTAAATAAACAAACACATTCTTACCAAACAGATCAAAATATAACATTTTCAGATAATGAATTTATTCATAAATTCAATTTCATAAATTCAATTTAAGCATTTAGAATAGAAAATCAAACTAAGAAATTAATTTCTAAATTATGTATATTAAGTAACAATCATTATCCCACAAGATCTTAAGCCATTTGTAATTCATAAATTAAATTTAAACATTTAGAATAGAAATTTGAATATCAATTACTAAGAAATACATTTCTAGGTTATGTATATTTTTATGTTTTGTATTTTATACTTTTTTAACTATATACACCAAAATAGTATGAGCAAAATCTTTTTCTTTCAACATTGTGCATTAGCTATGGGAGATCAATTATCCATGTAGATTGCTTATCCACATGCACCAAAAGGTCTTGAAACACTGAGTAGATTTTGAAAAGGTATATACTTTTTAATCTTACCATTATTATTTTATGTTACTGGTTTTGGCATATAGAACAAATAGAAAATCTAACAATTACATTTTCTCTCTTGATTAATGAATGTATAACCATGGACAGGTGTAAGTATATGCACACTCATCCAGTATATAAACACACAATGCCACTGATAGTGATACATTGGCTAAATTGCAAGGGCCTCATTCAAATGCAATTTGCCAATTGAATAGGGCTCTGTATAAGCACAGAGCATATTTTTTTTACAGAAGTTTTTAGTTAGTGAAGACCTTGCTTTTGGATAGAAGTTCACTAACTAAAAACTTCTGTAAACAAATTATGCTATGTGCATATATAAAGCCCTATTCAATTGGCCAAATTGCCGCAATTGAATGAGGCACCAAGACTTTACCTTTGCTTATATCAGTATTATTAAATATCTCTAGTTTTCCTGCAGTTTAGGCAAAAAAGCATATGTTTGTGAACTATGTAACAAACTAACAATATGTATAATATGTGTAAACCATGAACATAGAACCATTTTAGAGAAAATCTTAATTTTTGAAGATGTGTATAGAAGCATCTGGCTTCAATACCTCCTTATAGCTTGGAGCATGAGTATATGCACTTATCAACTAAACAGGGCATGGAGGGATGGGGAATGAGGGGGATTTGTAAGATTATTGGAGCTTTTAGAATTTGACACCTACCCAGTCTCAGCAAAATCAGAAGGCAGTTCACAAGGTTAACTGAAAGGCTGACTCCTCCAGAAATGTAAATACCTGTCTCACACATGCAGTACAAAATTCACCAAAGTATCTCCACAGGTCAGTTGCAGCACTCCATGTGCTGTGGTTCTGTTTCCTGCTTTAGGTGTCACAAGTGGACTGTTTAATCTGTGACACCCAAAGCAGGAAACAGAACCACAGCACGTGGAGTTCTGCTGCTGACCTGTGGATGTACAAACAAAGAGGACTGAATTAAGTTATCTTCCATTCTTGGACATTACTAAGCATAATGTAAGCTTTTTGTATTATTTTTTTACTATGTATTAAAATGTTATTTACCATACCTTTCTCTCCATGATGATTGCATGTATAACGCTGACTGCACACATAACCCTGTACAAGGAGAGCAGTAGTAAAGGGTTTGAGTGCCTGAATAACCCGTCTATCTATCTATCTATCTATCTATCTATCTATCTATCTATCTATCTATCTATATATATATATATATATATATATATATATATATACATACAGTGACCCCTTAATCTTTCTTTCTTCTATATACAGTGCTTATAATACTGCTTTTCCAAACCTACATCACTTTGCTTGGGTTGTAAAGAAATAGCTCCAGAGAATATCATTTAAATTAATCTATTTATAGGAGGCTTTACTAATTGTACTTGCAAAAGTGCTTTATTGTTTTATTAAGGGATAGTCGCTAATACTAGAACAAATTAAATTCCATATTCCATACTGGTCGGGATATATTATAATGAGGCATTTTTGTGTAGCCCACTTGCCTTTGATTTCCATCAGGAATTGAGTGACATATCATTTATGACTCTGTAAGTCACAAAGAGAGACATTTTTATTATACTGTAATAACATGCTTGCAGTTTTCCAACAGCTATAATGACATGTGAGAAGTATGACAGCAAAAAAACCCTCCCTAGTAGTTCTGTAAATCAGTGTATGAATGGCACACTTCATTAAATGTGTCATGTCACTGCAGAAATCAAACTTCCTAAACAGTGCTAAATGGTGGGGTTTAACCCCTTTCTGTGCTCCAGCCCCATTCAGCACAAAGGTGTAAAACACAGCAATTGCATGCAATATCTGGGAGTATAAAGATATAACATTAGGTATTCCCTTACTAGTAAATATACATAATTTTCAAATAATATAGTTTTTTTTTTGTTTTTTTAAAAGTCCCAATTATTTTTGACAAGGTGGTGTAGTGAGAGCTGTCATACTCCTGCTATTATTATATGATACAAGATGTTACCAATATATTTCATGATGCACATTCATGGTTTATCTATAACAAACACTGCTCCAAAATGTGAAATTCAATATATGTCTCAATATTTCAAACAGAGGTTTGCTTCTTCAACTTTGATCTTTTTCTTTGTTTTATTATCACTAAACATTATAAATACAATTGGTAAATAGCCATAATGAACATGAAATGCAAGTATTGATATGTAAATTGCACATTTGCATGCATTGCTATAGCAGTACATGAACTAACATATGTTAGATCATGTTCTATATTGCCTTAAAGGACTACTGTAGTGTATTTACAAGTAAAGCTGGTTGGTTTGCTGGGCATTGACTATTAAAAACTGTATGTAGCTTAAAACAAATAGAAGTTAACATTTTCTTAGCTTTTAAGCTGTCAGTTTTCCCTCAAGCAGAAGCATATTTCCTCCTGCCTGTGTCTATCATTGGCATGGTCAGCTCTGTCTAATCACAGGAGCTAGGAAGCAGACTAGGCTGATGTCACTGATCCTGGCTCCAACCCCACTGCCTACACAGAAGTAACAGCTCTATTGTAACATGCTTGCAGCTGCCCCATAGGCTCCATCTCCATATTACATTTAATAGTATTAAACTGTTTGTGCCCTTCTTGTTTATTTTATTTTCTGACTGCTGTAGTCATATATTCACAATACTTTATTTTGAAAAACTAAATTTGATAATGGGAAAAATGTTTTAGAAAGCAAAATAAATAAATAAAACTTTTATTTATTAGCTTTATATGCAATTATTATTTATTGTACTCTACCATTCATTTTAAGCTGTTTGCTCATAAGGGTATGCATAGGAAACAAATGAGATATCTGTTAGTTCTTTTGAAAGCAATGGCGCATTAAAATGTCCCATTTTCAGTGTAGCAGTGAAAATATCCACTGCACTCAATGTCTCCTCCCAACTGGAGTAGATAAGTGGAAACAAAAATGGTGGCTCCCACTGCAGCATACCTGCATATAATAAGTAATGAATTGAAAAAAAATCTTTAAAAAATCTTCAAAACTGTATATTGTAAATGTACCCATTTACATACCTTTTATCCTAAGTCAAACCAAGTCCAGACGTTTTTTTGTGGTAACTGGATAAGATTGGAACTGATACCACATTCCTTCTACCTTACTGGCCCATAATCAGGATATTGTATGAAAGGATGTGACCACAGCTCTCCAGACATGTAAATGACCCTTGCACAACTTCCACCAATGTATAATGGATGTTACGACCCAGATTTGGGGGACCAAGCACACCCTAAGTTTCTCCCTCTAGGCTGTTGCTTTTTATGTTCAAGATCTCAGCATTCAGCAAAAAAAAACCTCCCATTAGGCCTGAATACTCACAGGCCATGCTCCTTGGGGATCAGAGGTTCAGGATCAGACCATGAGGCCTAACATTACATATTGACAAGTATAACATGACACACACACAAGATGGCTGACAGCAAAAGAACTTCAATGATTGTATAGCCAATATTAAACACCTAATGCCAACAGGGTAATACCAGTTCATATTAATCCAAGCCCTCCCCATAGTCCAACAGTCCCCCAAAGTTCACTGGGCCATCCCAAACATGACAATGGATCCATCCAGGGTCCTGCAGGAACACCAATATATACCTTTTTCTAATTAAAAACTATCAGTATGAAAAAAAATTCTGCTTAATTTACTGCTTTTTCTGCTTAATTATCTTAAGTAAACACAAAAGTTTCAAACATATCCTTTAAAGTCATGCTAAGCATATTCCCATCAACTAAACTAATATGTTCTTCTACTATTTTGTCCAAAATATTGTATAAATGCAGTATTATGACTTGATAAAATATAAAGTATATTATTATAATATTTTATTGGAAGTACAGTAAGATACAGGAAATTATATTATTTGTGGATATTGCTAGTCACAGAAATGTCACACTTCGATGTCTGACCTCCTGGACTTAGTTTAACTCGAGGCTCTCATGATGTAAAGCATTATGGGTCATTTGCTGTTTATAACAGAATTCTACAAAGATATAATTGTTTCTGTATATTAATTAATGAATTGTTCTTTACAAAACAAAATTAATATTAATTTATATTTCCCATTACAGTTATGTTTACAATAGAATTTTTATTTAATTATTTACCTAGGAGGTGCAACACACAACCATCCACTGTAGTTCAAGAAAGATGTCACTTGTTTGTAAAGAATGTAATAAAGTAACAATAATAACATCTGTGTAAGCCATATCTTTAAAAACATTTTTTGTAGAAAATCTGACTTTGTGAATACATTATTATTATTACAGATTTTTGAAAAGCACCAACAAATTCTGTAGCCGTGTAGAGCAATTAAATACAAAGATAAAAAAATAATAATACAATATTAAACACATTACAGAAAGTAGAGGGCCCTGTCTTTGGGCCTCATTCAATTGCGATTTGTCCAATTGAATAGGGCTCTAAATAAGCACATAGCATATATTTTTTAAATAAGTTTTTAGTTAGTGAAAATCTTGCTTTTGGATAGATATTTACTAACTAAAAACTTATTTAAAAAAAATATGTTATGTGCTTATTTAGACTCCTATTCAATTGGCCAAGTTGCAATTGAATGAGGGCCTTAGAGTTTAAAATCTTATTTACATGGACCCTCATTCAATTGCAATTTGGCCAATTGAATAGGGCTCTAAATAAGCACATAACATATATTTTTTAAACTAACTAAAAACTTATTTAAAAAAAATATGCTATGTGCTTATTTAGAGCCCTATTCAATTGGCCAAATCGCAATTAAATGAGGGCCATGGTGTTTTTTTGTTTTTTTGCGGGTAATTCATAAGATTCAAAACTCGCAAACTTACAATCTATAGGGACAAATAAAACAAAAGGTAAACTAATAAAAGGAAGAAACAAGAGCTTGGCAAGTAATTGATGAGAAAATAGAGGGCTAATTAGTGATTTGTGGGTGTGACTGAGAATGTCACAGTTGGAAAGTGAATCTGCAGAATGGATGGTATGAGGCCCAATGTCTTTGGTTGAATGTCAGCAGAAATGGCTGCTCAGTCCTGGTGGTAAATGCAAATGAGAAATGACAGTTGGAAAGTGAATCTGCAGAATGGATGGTATCAGGCCCAGGGTCTTTGGTTGAATCTCAGCAGAAATGGCTGCTCAGTCCTGGTGGTAAATGCAAATGAGAAATGACAGTTTGAAAGTGAATCTACAGAATGGATGGTATCAGGCCCATTGTCTTTGGTTGAATCTCTACAGAAATGGCTGCTCAGTCCTGGTGGTAAATGCAAATGAGAAATGACAGTTGGAAAGTGAATCTGCAGAATGGATGGTATCAGGCCCAGGGTCTTTGGTTGAATCTCAGCAGAAATGGCTGCTCAGTCCTGGTGGTAAATGCAAATGAGAAATGACAGTTTGAAAGTGAATCTACAGAATGGATGGTATCAGGCCCATTGTCTTTGGTTGAATCTCTGCAGAAATGGCTGTTCAGTCCTGGTGGTATCTTTACCCTCTAACGCACAATCTTCACCAATGTACCATGATTTCTCCAGGATAAAGCAGAAGTATCAAATGTATTATTCCAATAAATAATAGCTTTAAAGCTAATTATGCCCTTAGTCAAACTCTTCACACTTCATACTCTTCACACATATATTTTTTCATTGTACACTAGTAATTTAAGATGAACAGTAACTTAGTTGTTCCCAGCTATTTGTTGTTGTTTAGTCATTCACCCAACTCTCAGTGACCCTATGGACCGCAGCAGGCCTGGCACATCTTGTGTCTGGTTGTGTCAACCCATAAGTCTTTTCATGATAAAGATACTGGAGCGATTTGCCAGTTCCTTCTCCGGTGAACTGTGATTTGTCTGGCATTTTTGCTATGACCTGCATATCTATGTTGACCCTACATGGTATAGCTGACAGCTACATTGAGGTACACAAGCCCCTTTACCACTACAAGGTAGCGATCCAGAAGGGTTCCCAGCTATGGCTTATTGCAAAGCTTGAAGGGTTGTCCAGCCTTATTTATTTATGTTCTTTGAATTAAAGAACACATTTTGCCCATAACAAATCACACCAACAACATAAGCGGTATATTAATGTAGTTCTAAGGGCTATTTGCGCGCCAGTGCCACAAGCTACCATATGTAATAAGATTTCCTCATTATCACAAAGGCAGCACTGAGCTATAGCATGCTACAATAATCCAATACCCACAATTCTGTGATAATATATGGTTATATAAGTGTACTGTAAGTTGTCATTTAATTGTATAGTAAATCATGTTTTATGTATAGCTTTGTCCACTGTGATAATATTATTAAACGTGTTAAAATGATAAAGTTAAGCTGCAGTTTCTGTTTTAATAATATTCTCGCTGTGGAAAGTGTAGAGTTCATTACTTCTCGGAATCCATCTTTTTCTCTGTACTCTGATGGTTAATATAAGTGTGTGTCTCTTTGAGTTAAAGGTATATGCAAGTGAGCTGGGTTATGAATGCATCTGATAGAGGAGAATTAGTAGTGTATGAAAACATGTGTTATATAGAAAAGTTCAGTTTACTTACAAAGTTATTTACACAAAAGTCAAATCCAAGTACAGAGAGTCAAGAGACACCTGGGGATGTTGACATAGAGAAACGTTGAAGGTCGCTGTACAAAAATCTGAGATAAAGAAATTTGTATATTGTTGCTTTATTTGTATCCTTTATTGCTTGTGTGACATTAATGTGATCTAATTTACTACACTGCAAAATGCTTTATTTCATTTTGTATAGTTATAGAGAGCATCAACTGAAGTCTGTCTCTCCCTGTGATCACTTGTACAATAAAGTTGTTCTTCATTCTTGTAATACCTTAAGATGGTTAGCAGCTTGAGATGATGAAGCTGCTAAACTATTCTCTCTATCATTTCCTCAACACATCCCATCCCTTGCAGCCATGAAGGAGATACTGCATATAGAATAAAAATACTACACAACTGCTTCTCTACACATAAACACACATTGAAATATTGGGGGGGGGGGGGGTATTTGTCCCCCTCGTCCACCCCAGTTCTTACACCCATGCTGGCAGCAATGCTAGAGGGTACTGATCAGTGCAGGAACTTATCTCGGCTTAGTACAGATGTTGGTAGTACAACAGTATAAACATAACATTTAAATGTTTATATGTATATGCTTTACTATAATGTAGAGCAAAACATTGCAACTGATAAAAGAGGTAGAAAAATCATAAAGTGGTATGTGAAGACCCTCCACACGTATCCAGTGGCCCACAGGACTCTCAGAAAAACACTGGCTTAGCAAATTCATTGTAACACAGTAACACTGTAACACATTGATCTATCACCACAACATTGACCTTTAGAATACCAGGTCCAAGAATGATAAAATGCAACTGATCTTTGGTAATTTTGGTAATTTAGATATATTTAGATTACTTGGGTTTTTTATTCGGAATATTTACACACACACAAAATACAATTTTATTGAAACTCAGAAGCAAACAATTAATTATGAGAAACAAATGTCAAAATATATTTGTATTATATGTCTTACAAAGGACTAAAATATATAAACTTAACCTATTTAGTGCCGGCGTACATAATCGCTCAAAGCTGCATCGCACAGCCCAATGAAACATTGCGCACTTTATGTGGTCAGCTGTCAAAGTGCAAATGAAATAATTGTCACTTAAAGAAATAATTCTGTCAGGTCGATTGTAGAACAATTTGTGACAGTTCTTCACATGTCAAACATGCTACAATTACATGCAGCAAACCTTAATACATGTCATTTCCACAGTGATTGGCGCCAGTACAAAATCACTAATGACATTCACAGTGTTAAAATGCAGACCCCTCTAGCTCTGGCAAGGAAAGAAATACCAAATCTAGGAGCAAATATGATTTATTTGCCAGGAAATCCCCAATAGGAACAAAGTACATTTCAAAGCATGGCAAAGAACAAATCAATTCTACCCACTCCACAGTACTGGTTTCTGGCAAAGAGAGATCCTCTGTTATCAAAATTCCTGTGTTTCTGTGTGTTGTGTAAATAGTATGGAACTGAGTTCATTCCTTGCTATTTACCATCAACACTTCTGACAGTGCTCCTGAGCTGCTTTGTAAAAGGACACTGTAATCCCTTTCATTTTTTTACTTGGAATTGAAAAATGTGTATAAAAATAGTTTTCTTTCCTTTTTTTTAATTATTGTAAATGCACTTCCACTTACTTCACCCTAAGTAAGCCAGAGCAAATTCTCCTTTATATTAAAGGACCATTGTAGTCACTTTTAGACAAGGTGTCAATAACAACAAGCAAACCATGAACCCAGACATAGCATTTCAGAGCAGGATCATGATCAATTAAGCAAGCCCTTAAGTTACAATTTAGACAGAGCCAATAATAAATGAGGCCGTCATCATGACGTCAGTAAAACATGGAGTTTAAACTACAATTAGTGTTTAGAAGTCCGATTTGCAATCGGACTTGCCATCCAGAAATGTAAATATCAATAAGCTTTAATAAATCAACTGTTCTAGTCCATGATATGTATTAACTAGTGATGTCCCGAACATTTCGCCGGAGAACTATTCGCGGCGATTTTCGCATGTTTGCGTCCGCCGCGAACGGCGAACACATTCCCTTTTTCGGTTCGCCCCCTATACTTTATCATTGAGGAAACTTTGAAAATCATTTATTTTATTTTATAATATATTTTGTGTAATCTATGCCTTGTGTGTGTTTGACAGGCTAACACCTAACAGCTTATATTGTGCTTATTTTCACTACTCATACCTGGTGGTGTAACATACATTGAAAACAACCATTTTTTCCCTGTAATCTAATTTCAGTTGCCTGCCTGTGTCAGGCTCACAGTTTATATTGTGTTCAGTGACATAAAACAACACTTTTTTGACTGTAATAGATTGAATAGCAATTGCCTGCCTACAGGCGTATGTGTGAAGCCTATTGCATCTACTCTGCCAACTTTTGCCAGTGCACAGTGATACATCATATCTGGTGCAACCGTAGTGTACAGTGACATAAAACAACACTTTTTTGACTGTAATAGATTGAATAGCAATTGCCTGCCTACAGGCGTGTGCGTGAAGCCTATTGCATCTACTCTGCCAACTTTTGCCAGTGCACAGTGACACTCATGTCTGGTGGCACCTTAGATTGTACGCGCAGTGCCCCAAATTTTAAGTGAGAGGACCGACCAAGCATCTTTTTCCATCTTCCGCTTCCAAAAATCCATGCCATATACACGTCCCCTGATAGTGGATGCAACAGGGATTAAACCGATAGGAATAGTACTACTTAACAGTACACACCCTATAATAACGCAGACAGAGGCAACATGTATAATCTTCCATGCTGTGCAGTGGAAGCCCCCAGACTCTGACCTATGTATAATCTTCCATGCTGGGCAGTGGAAGCCCCCAGACTCTGACCTGTGTATAATCTTCCATGCTGGGCAGTGGAAGCCCCCAGACTCTGGGAGTCTGAAGAAGAGGAGTCAGAGGAGGAAGGTGGCTTTGAGGAGGTGGAAGACCAAACACAGCAGGCATCCCAGGGGGCTTCTTGTCACCTTTCGGGGACCCTTGGTGGCTGGGTGGAGGGAGAGACCTTCAATGACATCAGTGAGGACAAGGAAAAGGACATGGCTAGCTTGGTATCCAACCTTGTGCAAATGGGGAGTTTGCGGTTGTTCAAATGGACTGTTTGCGGTTGTTTGCGGTGCATTAAACGGGGAGATTTGTCTGTTACTATGAAGCGTGTGTACCCCTTACACTACCTGATCGATACAACATCATACCTGATGTTTTAAAGCATGTTATTCCAAACAATTTAGGAATGTTAGGTGATTTATGCCCTTTATGGCTTAAAACCAGACTCTGCATCAACAATGTAATTTTCCGTGGGAGTTTTGCCATGGATCCCCCTCCTGCATTCCACAGTCCAGGTGTTAGTCCCCTTGAAACAACTTTCCCATCACTATTGTGGCCAGAAAGAGTCCCTGTGGGTTTTGAAATTCGCCTGCCCATTGAAGTCTATGGCGGTTCGCCCGGTTCGCCCGTTCGCGAACATTTGATGGAAGTTTGCGTCCGCTGTTCGCGAACCGAAAATTTGATGTTCGCGACATCACTAGTATTAACCCATAAATATTTTTTTATTGCAGATTTGCGAGCTTGAGACTGTTGTGCAATTCATTCTAATGCCTTTCATTGCTTTCCCAGTATTTTTAAGTACAGTAGTGTTTTTTATTTGCTTTTACAGTGTTGCAGACAGGTGTTTAACCTACTTGTTAGTCCTCTCTAGCACTCATATAATTTTTTGATACATTTGCCATTTACGGGTTTGAAGGCTTGCTGGCTTGTTGAAATATTGTAATTGAAAATGTATTTTGCGCCTTTAGCACTGGTAACATTTACGGGCTTGAAACATCAAAGTAGGAGACAGGACGGAGTTAAGTTTTTGACAACCGCATTGATTTTGAACCTGTAACTCGCAATTGGAATGCGAGTAGCTAAAAGAAGCCAATTAAATATCAGTAACATTTACGGGCTCATGTAATTGCGATTTGAACAATTAAATAGGGGCCATAGTCTTTAAATGTTTAAATTGTATATGTGATACTTCTTTACTGTGTGGTTCAATTTCCTTTACAGAACTGATACTTTTAGTAATTGTCTTGGAATGGTAGATTCCACTGCAGCATAATTGTATATAATAGATAATAAATTGATGGCTGTAATATTTTTTTTTTAACAGCTCAAGCAGAGTTCTTTAAAAGGGTATAATTAGACATAAAACTATAGTTATTTTAGTTATTTACCTAGCTTTATAGAGAAATGCTCTTCATTACAATGGAGTATCTATTATTTTTGATGCTTTTGCAAAATACACAAAGTTGATTCCAGAGTTACCTGGAAAGCCATGTTTTACTCTTCTATAGTAAACTAGAGAATGAGTCAATTAAAACGTCAGTACAATAATCTGTTTTAATTTCAGCACAGGAAGTTCTTGTTTATGTACCTCAAAGAATGCTATGCCTAGAGCACTCAAAGTAGGTAGTGTAGTATATAAAGAAACATCTATTTATGTACAGCATTGATTATGTGAAAAAACAAAACTGTTGCTTGAGATTTGCAACAGTTGAAGAGCGATTCAATTGACCACGCCCGCAGCTACCTGGCCCTAAGCCTAAACCGTAGACCATGCACCCGTAAGTAGCGTTTAGAAACACCCAATACTAAATGAGACCGTCATCGTGACATCATTAAAACATGGAGGTTAAACATCAATCAATAAGCTTTTAGAAGTCCGATATGCGATCGGACTTGCAATCTGACAATGTATAAAATAATAAAAATGAATAAAGGAAATGTTCTAGTCCATGTGGGTGGCCTGATATGTATTAACTCCTTAGAGTTACGATTTTGACAACTGCAGGGCTTTTCAGCCTGTAACCCACAGATCGTTTGAGGGTAGCTAAAAGACGCCAATTGAATAGCAAATTAGTTTACAGGCTACATTACTGGCTCCAGTAACTTACAATTCCTCAATTGAATAGGAGCCTGTGTGTAGAAAATATAAGTAGTACATATGATCACTTGGTAATGGCCATGTAATTTGTTTATAATATTATAACACTATAAAGAGAAATCAGGAGAAAGAAAGATAGAAGGAAAGAGGGGATAATTGATATGTTTTTAATAATCTTGGCATTTTATTCTATTTGCTATTTAGACGGCCAGTCAAGGCTAGTATTTGTGCCAGGCACACAAACGAGTGGCAGGCATAAGTAGGGGTGAAATCTTTACTTATTAGGTACATACAAATCCTAATGAAGATGAGAGATTTTGGCACCCTATAGTTCTTCCTCTTGGGTGGCCATATGATCTAGAACCGGCCTTATTTCCGGTTTTACCAATGCAAAGCTTGCAAATCAATACAGCACACGTTTTACATTATACTTAGAATTTGGTTTATGTCACGTGATCATCACCTATAATAATGTTTGTTAGAACATTGTGCCATCATGCTTTATACTTAGTTATACATGGGTATAACGCTCGCATAAATACATACAAATGACTTAATAATCAGACATGTATTCATAAAGTGTTCGACGAAAATGTTTGGGTTTTTTTCCTTCCAAAAGTTAAAAAGGCCAGTATAATCCCCCAACACTCTACAGTAATATAAACATTTATTGTTTTTAGTAAAATGCAGTTTTCTTAGTGTGATCTTTCTTGCAAAACTGTATTTCTTATCCCTGACCACATGACTTTGTCATTTCCCACTTGCAGAGCTTGTGTGAGAGTGCAGAACTGTTATGTTCAGTTGGTCAGTCATGTCCAACTGTCCATGACCCTATGGACTACAGCACCGTAGGCACATCTTGTGTATCCGATTGTGCTCATCCATAAGGTTTTCTTGGCAAAGATACTGGAGTGGGTTGCCAGCTCCTTCTCCGATGGACTGCAATTTGTCTGACCTCTCTGCTATGACCTGCCGATCTTGAGTGACCCTACATGGTATAGCTCACAGCGTCATTGAAGTACACAAGCCCCTTCACCACGACAAGGTAGCAATCCAGAAGGAATGGTAACAAAGTGCCATAAAACCCATGAGTGGATAAATTAGCAACTGATTCTGGTAACTTCACCATTTATCATAAAGGATAAGACAGCCACACAGTTATTGATAAAATGTCAATATAGCCTAAATCATGCCAATAATTATTCAAATGGTACTCAGAGAGATGCCAGTAAACCGGCGTGGAGTATAAAACATTGAAAAATACAATTACAATTCTACAAGTTCGATTTCACTAAGAAAAAAAGTAAATTGCGAAGTAGTTAGCAACATTTAAACTATAGTATTCAGAGCAGTGTTGGGTTTAATTTATATATGTGTGTTTGAGGTATGTAATTCTAACTTTAACTTAGTGTCCTTTAAGATGATATATACTTTTGTCCAAGCCTTCTTGTCAGATTATATATTGTGTATAGACTCAAGTCACCTACTATTAATTATTTCAAAAACATCATATACAAACGAAAACCATAATAAATTAATCAAATGTCTGTACATTTGTCAATTCTCAAATACTTTTGTTTATATGTATGACTCATTGAATGTGCAGAAATTCAAAAGAAAGGAAAATCAAGTGTATTAATCAAACTCCAAATATAAGGATACAACCTTTCTCCTGAAGGTTTTTCCAGTTTAACCTCTTCTTCAGAACTGGAGTAGTCAATAATATATTACACGGTGGTGCATTCCAGCGAGTCTTGTAAAAAGGAATGGTCTAAAGTTACTGATCTGCAGAGTTGTAGTTTACATATCTACAAAATGCTTGGCTAAATTCTTTACTCTGATGCATGCATCCATTACATGTCAGATACATCAAGAGATATCCAAGAGGTTCACCTAATGGTCATCCTCTGTCCATCATGTGAAATCCGCTCTAAGTGGCACGGCAGTGACTACAGGAAATGTCAGAGCACTTAAATTGATAGTGCATTGTCTCTTCCATGAGAGACTTGTTTTTGAAACTGAGCAATTGCAATACCCTACTAGACATGAATTGTAAATGAAGCACCTGCCAAACTATGGACAGCACTTAATCTGAATTTATGGGATCTCAACAGGTCAAAGGTAAAGCTAATCCCATTTAGATTGGGTGGGAAACTCATCTCGGCAAATCACTTGTTACTCTTTATATAACATAATATTATTTTAGAAAGTACTACTATTATAAACATGATATTGTATCTAGCTCTAATTTATTCAACTTGCTCTTCTCCAAACCTTGTACTTCTTTTCAATTTTACATTTTGTCAAAAAGAGCTATATATTTGATGTGTATACTTTCATTTATGTTTACGATTGTAAAATGCCTGACAGTAAAATCATTTTAAATATGTGAATATAAATAACCTAAACATCATATTTGGTACCAAAAGTACTTCAATATATTCAAGAAAAGAACATCAGAATATTTTAATAAATATAGATTAAGGCAAATATCAGGTTAATCGCAAACTAAATAATTTCAATATAATTGATTTTATGAAGTGCATACATTAGTTACATATATATGAAAAAATGTCCATTGTGTCTGACTTTATTACACCTATTCTGACTCATGTTTTTCTTGTAGTGACCCAGACGACGCACATATAAACTACAATGAAATATATTTCACTTTCTTTTATATAATTTCTTACTCTCACACAAAACTATCAAGTCATACATGTCCATGATTCTAATTATGCATGCAATAATTAAAAAGCTATGTTTGACATTAATCTGTTTTTATTAAGAAATATAAACCTTGGCATTTTTTTTACTTTATTGGCACTCCTGATTATTTATATAAGACACATGCCAAAAACAATGGATAAATGAAAGAGGGAGTGCTATCCTAGCTATAAACAGAAGCAATTTCTAACAATGTTACAAGGATGAAGATATACCTAACCACCTATACAAGAGAATGATAATACATTAAGGTGGAGAGTATTGGTCCAATAACTTACTTAGCATTGTATTTACTGGCCCACAGACTGAGATTGTAAGGGCCAGAGGATGTGGGATACATAGGATGTGAGTTACATAGCGGGGCCCCTCTGATGGGAGGAGGTAATCATGCATCAGTTAAAGGTCTCCTGAAGGCTGAACAATACAGCACTATTTATTACAGCCATCCCTATTTGGAAGGCTTGACTTGAAGTGTGGGATCAAAGGATGGACCATCTGCCTTCAGAGCTACTAAACACTGAAATATCTTCTCTATTTTGACAGAATTTTCACACATTAAATTGGTAATGTTCATAAAACTTTGGGGGTATTGTCTGCCCCGGGAAACCAAACAAAAAACACAAGAGTTACTAAAAGATTCCTGATCATTTAGCTACATAAATCTAGTTAGTTGGATAGCAGTATTTTTAGCAACTTTTTAAAATGTCTTTTTATAAAAAAAGAGAGAGTCTGTTTTGCGGGATTGAATGTTTTTATTATGGTGCAATTAAACAATATGTCATTACTTTATTATGGCACTTCACCCCCTGTAGCAAGTCCACTAAATTCCCAACATATATTAACTCCAGTTCTTTGTTTGATAATAACACATTAGAAAATACTTATATTAAGCGTATGTATGCACCTGTCCTTTGAATTGGGACCTGTTTTATAGGTGACTCAGTGGTTGTGCATTTGTGTCATTACAAAGAAACTGTGTAATTGTTTCTTGTGTGGTCATTGTCTTAGAAATCTTGTATAAATGCAAAACTACAGTCTAAAGTGAGAATTAATATGTGTCAAATATCCTTTGTAATTTATGTAATTTGATGAAGTATCTTTTGACGATCTTGCTGCCCTTTCCCCTTTCTTTTTTCTGTTCCTTCTCTTCCCTTCTTCAATTGTTTATTATAGTATGTACTGGAATATACTTTAATTTTAAAACTTGAATATTTCTTATATGATTGTCTTATTTAACATAAAGATTATATTCAAAACATATGCATGTTCATGTCCTACATGTACTAAAGATGGAAGTTTCGGATATTTATTTGGGGACCTTTGTATTCCTATATTATCGTATGTGGCACTGATATCAAGATTAAGTTCTCCAGCATTTTCCCTTTTATTATACATATCCACTTGTGTTGCATAAGATTCAGTTTAATCACATTTTGTCTTATTGACATTTTACCACCATTATTTCTTACAAATGCAATACAAAAGTTATTAAGAAATTAAGTAACAGTTTGAAACAAAATGCATTGTGTGCATATTTATATCCATGTGGTCCCCTTCCCATCCCAAAAATTGCAAGTACGCACTCAAGCAGAAAGTGGTAAAACTTTACTCAGTTTCAAGACACTCTTGTGCGTACATGGGTGTTGGAGCCAAAGAAAATCTGGTGGTATACTGCATATAGTATAAAAATACCACACAACTGCCTCTCTACACATAAACATACACATTGAAAAATCTGGGGGAGATTTTTACCCCTCTCCCCTCCCAGTTCCTACACCCATGGTACATGCCATTAAATCAGAGTCCCAATACAGGGCCGGAAAATATAATCTTCTTAATCTTCAGATATGGATGTTGGATCCAAATTCTTATGTCCTCTAGATGGATAAAAAACAACCGTAAAATATAGAAGGGAGGAGAGCAAAAGGACCAACTAGTGTAGTATAAAAACACTATTTATTATACACTTAAGAAAAAAATACTTACAAAACATTGGTAAAACAGTGGTATCAGAATAACAACATAACAGGCCTAGACCTTTTGCCCAGACAGGACTTCTTGTGGGATATTACTGCAGTTTTGCAGTATATTGTGATACCATTTTTATTACAGAAAACGTTTAGTTAGAGTTACAAGCTTTCAAGAGGTGCGCTCCCTTTAACAAGTCAAAAGCAATAGTAATTAAGGTTTAACATGAGCATTAGAATACATAGATATCTAATGATCATATTAAACATTAATCAGTAATTCTGCTGACTTGATAAAGAGAGCTCGCCACTCTAACTAAAATGTTTGTTATATAAAAAAAGGTGTCACTATATTCTGCAATAGGCTTATATACTGAATATTCATCTAGATTACGGTACACTCATGTCTACCACATTCTTCGTGTATATATATATATAATTTTGGCCACACAAAATATTGACATTTTCAGCCCAATTTGGACATTTCCATTTAGGGGTGTACTCACTTTTGTTGCCAGTGCTTTAGACATTAATGACTGTGTTTTGAGTAATTTTGAGGGGACAGCAAATTTACACTGTTATACGGGCTGTACACTTACTACTTTACATTGTAGCAGAGTGTAATTTCTTCAGTGTTGTCACATGAAAATATATAATAAAATATTTACAAAAATGGGAGGGGTGTACTCACTTTTGTGAGAAACTGTATATATATATATACTATTTCAGAAATGTTCTAATTGCTTGTTCTAGTAATAAATAAAGTGAAAATGGTCCACAACATCCTACAACAGCTGTGGTAAAGTCCAGTTTCCAGCAAAGTCACTCATTTGTAGCCTCCCCAAATAACATTGCTATTTTAACAGCTGCAAAAGGCTTAAACTCTTATTGTTTCTCCATCATCAACTACAGGCTGTGTATATATGTTTTTTCATGTTTATATGTACTTAGATTAGTGTGTGCCAGACTGTTCATTTCTGGGTTCTTCTTTGCCGCTGACATATAAAAAAGGAGAACTTCCTTCCAAAGGCTGCCATTCATTCTTTATTCAGTTCATGGAATGGGCCTTGAAATTCTTTATTTAATTGTTGTAATTGTTCTCTCCAGGTAGAGACTCTGCCCCTTCTTGATTTCACTTTTAAAACCTGTGATGAAGCAATTCCCAGGGGTCACGTGTGGTTTTTACTCCCTCTGGTCCTCATTCATTTCTCTGGTAACTTCCATTGTGGTCTGGGTGCCAGCTATTTTTGCACCTCTCATTCATAGCTCAAGGAAAAATAAGTAAATCATTTTCAAATGCTACACATTTTTATTGAAAAGGATGTAAATACATTTAAAGACTAAAACTGAAATAAATATGGAACCAGTTGATGTAGACTTCTGAGATAATTCTGAATAAATTGTTATCATAATCAAGATATTGATTGATGCCATGGTGGCATATGTTACGTCACTGGCCTTAAACCATCACAGCTCAAGTAAAATGATTGGGAGTTGAAGAAGCTTCTCGAAATGCTACATATTATAAGTAACCATGAAACTGATATCAAGGACATGTTCATAAACTAAGAGCTACCTAGATGGTAGCAATCAATCAACATACATACATACATAGACATAGAATATTATTTTAGACTTAGTGAGCTACTTATAGAGACACTGCCAATTATGGTTCATGACAATTCACAATTGCTACATAGTAGTTGCTGTGTGCCTTTTATGTTTCTGGAAGGGTTTCCAGTAAAATCTGATTATAACTTTGTAATAGGCTTCATAAGCTAATCACGATTGTTGTTCCATACCCATTTTCTCTGAGTATTGGTAGTTATTTAAAGGACAACTGAAGTCTCCATTTACTTGAATGGAAAGGAGATGCAAAGTTGTTCACTTAACTGGTATTTGGCTTAAATGCAAATACAGAAGTGTATCTATGATATGTTATTATCCTATACGTACTGAATGCTTATGTATATATAAATTACTAAAACATCCACCCATAACATATTACACCAATAGCAAATTCAAATAATGATAAATAGATTACATTGTGCTTTAGCCAATAATATATAGTTCAATACATTTTTATACTCACCAGTAAAATATGAGCTAGAACAAATGTCAGTCATGTTATGCGATCTTCTCCCAATTATTCCCTATGGTTGACATGACACCTCATTTTCACTTTTTTCATCTATAAATCACACTTGATGATTCTGTGCATCTCTACAAAGGAGTACCCAAGAAAAATACAACATGAAACATTATATATGTGCGAGTAGGTAGATAGATAGATAGATAGATAGATAGATAGATAGAAAGAATGACACTGTATATTAGTTTTTGACACTGGATAATGTCACCCTATCTTGATTTTTAACATTATCCATAAGTGAAACAAAAAAAGAAAGAGAGTGAGATTAATGTGTATATCAATGGGTGTATGTGGTCATATTCTTCTCTTTCACCATTCATATAACACTTTCCATATAGTCTGTAACTGCCCTTTCACTGATATAATACTACAGCAATAAAATCAATCCATCTATATTCCAGGTGTTTAAGATGAATGAGGTTGCGTGAGTATAACCTTTCTTCGGATCCTTAGGAGCTTTTTGTATTTAATTCTTGTTTTATGTGCAGCCTGTGGAGGTTCTAAAATATTAGAAGGCGTACATTCTGAGCACTGGCTTTCTAGTAGCCTGAAGATATATCATTGATGTTGGGCAACACAGTCATTCTCTGTAATCCTATTGATGTTGTAAATGAAAAAGAATAGCGCTAACATCATATGAACCTTGAGCAAACCGTTTGCTCAAAAGAGCTACAAAAGAACCAAACCTTGGTAAAACCCAAAGCATACACAAAATGAAATTGGTTCAAATTAACTTCATTGTGTTTTGAGACAGATACAAAACAAACCACACGGCAGTCTATAAAAAAAAGGTCAGTGGAAATTGGGATTGAAGTTCTGGCTTCACAGTAGCCATCTTTTAACACCATTCTTTCTTCATTGCCATCACGTACAAAAAGAAAGAAAACTTCCTATTGTTATGCTTTTATTTCTCCCTTATTCACTTTGCATTAATTAGCACTTTCTTCAATGCACCAGGGAAGCCTCCAAACATGTTCGTATTTTCAAAAAAAAAAGGCACACTTCCATGCCTGGGCTTTTTATATGCACAGTCAGTTGAAAATTGACTTTGCCCACTTTGAGATCCCTCTCATTTTTGCATACTGTAATTGTTAATAAAAAGAAGACAATGGCCGATTTCATGCCCCCTGACACTTGTTTGCATTGCTTTCATTTTTGTTCTCTCCAGCTGAGGCTGTCAGCAGAAGGTTCCTTTAGCAGGTGTCCTCCTGCCTGCCCTATGGTAATTTTTAACTTTCCTTCACTTTCTTTCATGTTGGCCCTGTGTGTGCAGAAAGTGCCTTTATGGCCTGTATTATTAAATTCAACACTTAGGGCATTATCTTTTCATTAAACTAGAAGCCAAACACTTTTTTTAGCACACATTTTTTTTTGTATGGGTTGAACAATCATTTCTCCTAAATTATTAAGAGTTTACACTATGATTATTTTCTGCAAAAACCTAGACTACTTTCAAAATTACTGACTTTTAATCATGTGGAACTAATAGCATTTTAGCTTGGACACATTAATGTTTATAACATTTGCAGAAAGCACAGCACCCTTCTCAAAAACTGGACTAATGTGTTTCAGATTTTAGAAGAAGTTTACAATAATTTCAATTTTATCATAAAACAAAGTAGTTCAGTAAAGTAACATCTAATATTTAGAGGTAGATTTTCTGGGTGAGTACATGCCAATGAGACCACATGAGCTAGATTCACTTACATTTGTTGCGACTGCAAAGGACTGCTACAACATAAAAACAGTCATTAAGACACCATTGTGTCATTATAAGTAATTCATTAAGCTGTGTGCCTCTTTATTTTGTTAATCCATTTCGATTTTTTGGAACAAGAGCATGTTGGAGTTGTGTTGTTTATAAATCAGTAGTAGCAATCACTAATTTACTACATGGAACTTGCGTACGTCAAACTTCGATATCATGATCATAGTGAATTTACCTATATTAGTAAGTCTAACAAACAGGAGGTCTAGAAAATCTGCATGTATTATAGTAGAAATCACTGGTAAGTAGATTTTACTTTATAACATTCATATCATTGCAGTGATTTCTATTATAACAGAAGCTGAGAAGTAAATATCTAGGCATCTATCAACAGAAATTAACATAAATAAGTGCTTTGAATTTATAGGTGATTTGTATTGTATTATGGGTTGAATGTACAATGATCAATAAAATGTATAACATATTGTGCCTTCACATTTACAATTACTGCCTAATTGTTCTTGGCACATAATCATTTGCAAAACATGCAGATATGTGCAATAGAAGGCGAAGGGCTAGAGTTTTTCCAGATCTCCTATTATAATAAGGTAATCTTAGTGAATGAGCTATTCACCGCTTATATAGGTAAATTAATGTAGCCTATTTGTTTTTAATAAGAGCAGTCTGTATTTTGTGTGGAAGTGAAATTACTTCACTGTTTTGCCACCATAGGTTTAATGAATAGCTGTGAAATAGTCTTGTAACAATGTTCAGTTCATATGTAAACAGTACCACATACATGAGTCCCAAAATGTATCTCTACTATTTCCTAATTATTTCAAAAAGTCAGTTTCATTTTTTATATATATATATATATACTCATATTCTATATTTAGTTGGCTGACTTTTAATTTTGTATGGTTGGCTAGTTTTGTATGGTTGGCTAGTTTGTATAATTTCAGGGAAACATGTTTCATTCACACCAATCCTTGTGGTAAGGGTGTCCCTTACTGTGATTGGGTAATCAGGATCCCTGTTTCCTTTTGGCACACATTTTCCAGATATTGTATCAATAAGGTATTTCAAAATGACAATATCCTTGCAAGGAAAATTTGTTTATATGCTGTGGCCTTGTTGTTCTACAACTAAAGCTATACCTGATTCTATCAGTTTATTCCAGGGGTAGCCAAGTTCGTTCATGAGGAGCCCCATACAGGCCAGAATTGGGGATTTTCCTGCTGCGTAAAGACAAGACTGACCTGTGCACAGAAAAAAAAAAATCGTCAAATGTAGGCCTTTGTGTGGCTCTCCGGGACCAAACTTGCCCACCTCTGGTCTATTGTATTTTATTGTTGACAGATGTACAAAGATGAATAATTGATGTTTTTACTACGATTTTTAATATGTGAACATAATATATTTGTAACTTTTTTGACAACTAGCAGAAAACAGGTCAACCCAAATATAAATATACAAAGTGTAACAAATTAAAAATTCACATAATACAAGGATCAGAGGAGACCTAAAAGGGTTGAATTTTTTAACCTCAATCAATAGTTACTGTGTTCTTAAAAGGAGGCCTACCCTGTCACAATGATGCAGAAACTGAAGGGGTTCCTAGATTATTATATACTAGAATATTGTCCGTCAAAAAATGATGGCAATGAAATTGTAAGTGAGCTAATGCTGTTTGGTGTATGGTAATCAAATACATAATATATAAATAAAAGAATATACTTTACCTATTTGGATGTAACATATGCAGAAAGCATTGTGCTGAAGAGCTGGCAATCTATTTTCATGTTGCTGTAGCATACAATGGGTGTTTTGAGTGCTGTGTAAGTGTCAGCAATGTGTGCAGTGTGTAGTGTAAATAGTGTGCGTGCGCGAGGGAAATCCATTAGGGTAGCTGTGTACTTCCGCATTCAGGAAGTTAGTGTTCTAAAATGGCAGCTAATGTGTGGAATGCGGCTGTGGCTGCTTTTGCGTCCGTGGACCTTGTCCGGCTTTTTGGGAAAGTATGTGTTTCGTGGTGTTTTGCGTGTTTAGGGTCCTGTAGCCTCGTTTTCGTTTTTTTCGGCTGCCATTTTTTTTCTCGCTTAGGGGATTTTCGTGTCTCTAAACTCTGGAATTTGGACTTAAATGGAGGTGTAACTTCACTTGCAAAGGTCCTGGGTACCCCCCCCCCCCTCTTGCTGTGGGTAAGCTTTCTATGTATTTGTTGTGTGTATTTATTGTGTTTCTAATGTTTACAGGTTCGCGCGGGTCGGCCGTTAAAGCTGTATTTTTGCGAGTTCGTAATGTTTTTTTTCCCGCATCTCGTATTTGTTTGTCTTAAGTCTGTAAATGTTGCGAGGTCCGCAGTTGCTGGAAAGGAGCGCCTTCAGCTCCTTGCCAGCAACTGCGGCCCTCGCTTTGCGAGCCTGCAGCGTTAGCAACAACCCGCTTGCTTATAACTATATATGTGACTAGCGACTCGCCTGTCAAAAAATGACGGCAATAAGATTGTAAGGCAGGTAATGTTGTTTGCGTGCAAAATTTATTTTGTTGGTGTTTTAAGATCCTTCGGCGCTCATTGCGAGCCTCGCGCTGAGCGCCTTGGCGCTCATTGCGAGGCTCTTGGTTGTTTGTATCCTATGAGCAGCGTTGGTGTTTTTTTTTTGGTATGGCAATGAATAATTAATAAAATAAGAAATTAATATACTTTACCTATTGTGAAGTAATATATGCAGCATTGTGTTGAAGAGCTGGCAATCTGCTTTCATGTTGCTGCATCATCAGTGCTGTGGAGCTGCTGTGTAAGCATCATGAATGTGTGCAGTGTAATAGTGTGCGTGCCCGAGGCAAATCCGTTAGGGTAGCTGTATAAGTTACTGTTGTATAAGTTACTGTTCTAAAATGACGCCTAATGTGTGGTATGCGGCTGTGGCTGATTTAGCGTCCTTCGTTTCTGATGTCGTCCGACTTTTTCGGAATATCCAAAGCTGTTTGGTGGTGTTTTGCGTGTTTAGGGGCCTTTAGCCTCGTTTTCGTTTTGTTCGGCGGCAATTTTTACGCTCGCTTAGGTGATTTTCGGGTGTCAAAACTCCGAAATTTGGAGTTAAATCGAGGTGTAACTTCACTTGCAGAGGTCCTGGGTGCACCCTCTTGCTGTGGGTAACCTTTTTATGTGTTTGTTGTGTGTATTTATTGTATTTGTAATGTTTTTGGTGTCGCGCGGGTTGCGTCCTTGTTTTCGGATCTCGTAGGTCTTTTTCGGGAAATTTGTAGGTGTTTGGTGGTGTTTTGCGTCTTTAGAGTGCTGTAGCCTCGTTTTCGCTTTTTTCGGTGGCCATTTTTTCTCTGGTTTAGGGCATTTTTGAGTGTCTAAACTCTTTTATTTGCAGTTAAATTGAGGTGTAACTTCAGTTTTTTATGTATTTGTTTTGTGTAATTATTGTGTTTTTCATGTTTTCATGTGCGCGGGTTTCGGATGATTTTTGCGAAGTTGTAATGGGTCGTAACGTGTTTCGTATTTTGCTTTCGTAACTACGTACATTTGGCGAGGTACGCAGTTGCTGGCAAGGAGCGCCTTCGGCACTCATTGCCAGCAACTGCGGCCCTTGCTGCGCGAGCCCGCAAGCATTAGCAACAGCTCGCATGCTCACAACTATATATGTGATATGTATGTGTACATAAGCTGTAGTGTGTATCTATATAAATGAAAGCTCTGCCTCCAGAGAATTTATTTGGCTTTCTTCACCCATGCCCTTAGTTTTTATGTGATGCAATATTTCACCACATATAAAAAAGCTATATCATGATCAAACAGTATTTGCTACAAACTCAGCATTGTGTACTTATTAAGTATTAAATCACTCTTAATATTTAACGATTATGAAGTAACATGAATTGCACTAAGCAAAAGGTTTGTATTTGAAAGTAAGAAAATGTCAGAGTGGGATTAAGTTTGAAAACATTTTTTTCGGCCAAATACGTGGGCAAATAGGTTTGACTAATTTAAGTAGATTCCATTTGGAGACAGTTTGGGATTTATTAAAGAAAAACTGACATTTAAAAGGACTTTGGTACAATTCATCAGTGAGTAGTCCACTGAGCCACACAAGCAATATATTTACACTTGCTGTTGATTTTGCAACAAATAGATTAATAATTCATTGATAAGTGAGGCAAGTCAGCAAAGTTCAGAAGCAAATAGAAGTTACTTTGTGTACTTTCTACTTTAAATACATTTTTTTTTAAACAGTTATTCATTTTTGTTCCATAATTAGAACCAAGGATTTTGACTAAATGATTTAAATAAGCCATGGTAGCATAAGACATAATTGATCTAATGTCATCATGTGATTAGCAGAACAAAAAAGGGATCGTCCATCAAGAATCTTCAAAAGAAGCAGCCATTTTGTACTCTATAACACTGCTTAATTTGGCTAGTCTATTCAAGCCAGGTGAAGCCACCATAACTACCCCAAAATGTAAGTAAAATAGCAACATTTAGGAAAATGTAATCTAATTTAAATTAAGTGCTCCCTATAGAAGAGGTCAGTAAATACTTCAACCTGCACACAAGTGCCCACAAGTCAGGCTCTCTACATAGGGCTACCTAGTACCAAAGTAGTATTTGGGTGATGTCAAGCAGTCATAGCATGTGCAATTAATTGGTGGGAACCTTTTCTTTCATAATTGTACACAACTGTGATGGCCACCATTTTATGTATACGTACATGGGTGCAATCATATAGGGATAGAGTTTAATAATGGAGCATATATAGGTTATAAGGTCCATGTTTTGGGACAAGAAAGAACTTCCTGAAAGAGTAAAGGTAAATAAAAGCATGTTGAATGTTGTAAGAAACACCACAACAGATTAAATTAAAGGGTGATTGGAAACTATAAAAATAAATCTGCAGCAAAATAGTATTTAATAAATCATTTTTTAAGCTAAATCTTAGGTTATATTTGCTATGTTATGCTGAAGAAACAACCTCATGGACCTCTTTATGTTATCTATTACTAAAAAGTATAATCGCATCCTGAAGGCGAATCACAGGCTAGCACAGGCTTGGGACGTTTCCTGTGTCATTTCACTAGGATTTAATGTTTTTTACACCCACTAGAAGTATTTCGTCCAGTAAATAAAAGTGCTTTTTTCTTTGTTTCCATTTATCTGCAGAGTATTATGTTGTGATATACATACATATATTATATATAACTAAGAACTTGCCCGTCAAAAATGACAGGAATAAAATTGTGAGGCTTTTGCTCCTCTGAGCACCTTCGGCGCTCATTGCGTGCCTCTACCCAGTGAACTTCAACTTTCCTGCTTTGCACTGATCACCTTCAGCGCTCATTGCAAGCCCCACGCTGAGCGCCTTAACGGGGCTGGCAATGATCACCTTTGTCGCTCATTGCAAGCCTTTTCTCCCGCCTACTGTACGGGGCGCTCATTGCAGGTTTCGTTAACTTGCAAGTTTTGTGCTTGGGAATGCCATGTGTCTCTTTCCCCCATCTCCCCCCTGTCCCTTCCCTGTGTCTTTCTCCTCTGTGTGTGTGTTGGATTTTCGGCATTGTGTATTTTCTAAGTGCCGCGTGCCTGGCTTTGTTCAGCCTCGTTTTCATCCAGTTTCAAATATGGCTTAAATTCGCTAGCAACTTCGCTCCCAGGCTTCCTGGCTCTCCCTGTGTGCTGTGTGTGAGTGTGTTATTATTTATTTTAAATTATTTTGCTGGTTTTTCGGGTTTTTCATGTTACGCTCTTGGCTTGCAGTTCCGACCCTCGCAAGTACCACGTGCTTTAACAGCTCACCTCGCTTTGTGAGGATCACAGTGCAATGAGCGCCTTTGGCGCTCATTGCAGCCTAAGTCCTGCATGCTTCAACTGCTCGCCTCGCTTTGCCAGGCTCGCAGTGCAATGAGCGCCATCAGCGCTCATTGCAGCCTAAGTCCCACATGCTTCAACTGCTCGTCTCGCTTCGCAAGGCTCACAGTGCAATGAGCATCTTCAGCGCTCATTGCAGCCTTAATCGTGCGTACGGCAACGGCTCGCCTTGCTTCACGAGGGACACAAAAGAGTGACCAACATTGCAAAGATCCACAACTATATATGTGATGTTACAAAACATAATGAAATTACATTTTATTTTTTTGCCCATTTCCTAGTTGACAGGATGGTTGTCCATCTCTGTTAAATCAAAATCTGCTGAACATCCACAGTAGAATAAAAAAGAGGTGACTATAACCAATGACAAACAGGTGTAACTTATAAAATGCAGCAATCTGTTGTGACTGATGATATCAAAAAGTTGCATTTAAACTAAAGGAACACAGTGATTGTAAACAGGAAAAGCTTCTATTTCTCCTGCAGACCTGCTGAGCCCAATTTTTTCCCATTCTTTACCAATGGGTATAATCTTTCTTAAAATGTGTCCCTGCTGTGTGTCTGGTATTTTTGGTTTCATAGCATTTTACAAGCACAATAAAACACCCCCTGAGCTTGATGGCTGTTCTAATAACTATACATCCTGGGTGGTGAAGGCACAAATCAGAGACTTCCAGCTATCCTGTAATGTGTTTATGAGCAGTACAAGTCCCTTCAGTTTAAAGGCACACTGTCATCAGTGCATGCGTATGAAGAACACTACTTATGTTTTTTTTTTTTCTTTACAAGACTGTTCCAACAGTTTTTTTTCCCTTTTCCCTTATAACATTTCTTTAAACATTTCCACACCTTGTATCGGCTTCACTGAAAACTCAAACAATTCCTTCCAATCAGGTTCAGCACTTTAGTTGCCTTAAATATAAGTTGTGTAAATAAACATCTGATTGGAGGAGTATTCTTATCAGGAATTTTATGTTAGTGGAGTTCAGGAGTATAAAGAGAATTGAAAAAGCAAAACCAATTACCGTACCAGAAAAATGCAATGATTTAATTTAAAGAGTCACTAAAAGCCCCAAAATGGCATATAAAGTGCCTTGCAAAAGTATTCACCCCCCCCCCCTTGGCATTTTTCATGTTTTGTTGCCTCACAACCTGGAATTAACATGGATTGTTTGAAGATTTGCATCATTTAATTTACAGAAAATGCACACAACTTTGAAGATGTTTATTTATTTTTATTGTGAAGCAAACAACAAACAGGACAAAAAGCAGAAAAAGTCAATGTGCATAACTATTCACCCCCTAAAGTCAATACTTTGTACAGCCACCTTTTGTGGCAATCACAGCTCCAAGTCCCTTTGGATAAGTCTCTATGAACTTGTCACATTTTACCACTGGGATTTTTGCCCATTCCTCCTTGCAAAACTGCTCCAGCTCCTTCAAGTTGGATGGTTTGAGCTTGTGAACAGAAATCTTTAAGTCTGACCACAGATTTTCTATTGGATTGAGGTCTGGGCTTTGACTAGGCCATTCCAACACATTTACATGTGTCCCTTTAAACCACTCAAGTGTTGCTTTAGCAGTGTTTTTGGGGTCATTGTCCTGCTGGAAGGTGAACCTCCGTCCTAGATTCAAATCACGCACAGAGTGGTACAGGTTTTGCGCAAGAATTTCCCTGTATTTAGCACCATCCATCTTTCCCTCACCTCTGACCAGTTTCCCAGTCCCGGCTGCTGAAAAACATCCCCACAGCATGATGCTGCCACCACCATGTTTCACTGTGGGAATGGTGTTCTTTGGGTGATGTGATGTGTTGTCCAGGGGGGGAGTGACTCGAGTATAAGCCGAGGGGGCCCTTTTTAGCCTTAAAAAAAGGGCTGAAAAACTCGGCTTATACTTGAGTATATACAGTACATTAAATTCTATTACAAATGTGTGCAGGCAGCACAAAATAGCATGACTTTTTTTCAAATTCTATGCAATGTCTCCTCCTCTGCAATCAACAGCAAGAAAACGCCAACAGGTGATGACTTTCTTTTAGTGCGATACTGATTGTTAGCTAAATTGTGAATCATGCGTGCACAATGGAGTCTTGGGACATTGTCCACTTCATCAGGTATATAGACAGTATATTCCTTGGCACATACTCATGATGTAATCGTGCTGAGCTGTTACAAGGGTAAGACAGGTGATGCACTTGTCTCGGACGCAGAGAGGTAAGGGGGCGCCAAAAAAAAAAAAATGTTTTTAACATTTTTAAGATTTTTTGAAAAATTTTAATCACATATTATGCACATTACATTATGACAACTGTATTTTACATTGTAATTAGAAAATAAATAGAATAAACCCTATAGTAATTATGAATTATTATGAAAAGCTTTTCATGCATCCTCATCGCCTTCAAGGTCAAACAGAAGAGGTATGTTTTTCTTCTGAAAATAATTTCTGATCCCTGCCAGCCAACTGTTAAGAGTACTAAACCAAAAGTTTTGGTGTAACCATGGCAGAAAATATAACTATAGTCAGCACTAGCTTGTGCTCCCACTGTTCCCACTGTTCTTACCTGCATTAAGCTAACCATTGTAGCTTGTATTATTATTTATTTTGCCCTTGGTTAATGTCTTAGAGCCTCATTCAATTCCGAGTTGCCCAATTGAATAGGGCTCTATATAAGCACATACAAAAAAATTTCAACAAACTTTTTAGTTACTGAACCTCTATCCAAAAACAAGGTTTTCACTAACTAAAAACTTCTGTCAAAAAATATGTTATGTGCTTATATAGAGCCCTATTCAATTGACAAATTTCAAATTGAATGAGGACCTTAGTCTGACATTCATAGTGTCAGCTACTTGGTAACTTTCACATTATGGTCATGTAACCCATTCTTGATCATTTAAGTTACTTGAGTAATCAAGTTCTAGTATTCCCAATAAGTACATGTGTATTATATATTAGGACTTCTCAGATCTGTCTTGGTTTATCATTACTTGTTTCTTATGGAGATCAAAGATTGGAAACCTGTATTCTTTAGAATTAAATAATAATTTTATTTTTTATCTCAACAGCACTGACAGTACAGCAATGAGCTGGAGCCAAACATTTTGAAGAGTGATGGTGAGATGGACCCCAGGAATCTTTGCTGATAACAAGCTGATAGAACCTAGCTAACTGTTCAGCATTCTAAAAGATGATGCTGTGAAAGTGTTGCTTGCATTATGCAAAAAAATTCAAAATGAAACACTGGCCAGTAGTGCAAAATGAAACATTGGCCAGTAGTGCAAAAGGTTAGTCTATGTCCAAATCCCCCAAAAAAGCAGTGTCAAATAGTGCTCCGACTAATGAACAATTGCACTCATTTCACATGCCAGCAAGTTAATGCTTAAGATCCTGCAAGCTTGGCTCCAACAATATATGGACCAAGAACTACCAGATGTGCAATCTAGGTTTCACCAACGGCGGATCTACCTGGTTCAGCCCTGCTCTGTGGGGCCGAGTTCTCTATGGGGCCCAGTGCTGTCTTTTTAATTTTTTTTACATTTTCCTGATTGTAAATTAACTATATAAATATATTGTGATGATCCGGAGGTAGGGGGTATTACTGCCCAGGACCACCTGCTATTACTACAGATTAACTACCCACAAGGACTGTTTGGGTTCTTGGAAATCTCCGCAACAGCACCCTGATATCTGGCTTCTGTATCAGTCAAAGTCTCTCCTTCATGAATCAGCACTTCCAAGAGTCTCAGTAACCTTCCTGTGGTAGTGATCAGGACAGGTTACATGCAGGGTGGAGATAGGTTCAGTATAGCAGCCACAGGAGCAAAATAAGAGACACATAAAAAGGGTAGAGACCCATTGGAAATAAAAAATGATAGACCAATTTCCTTATTGAATAGTGACATAAAATTTATATCTAAAATTATGATACTAGGATTAGGACAGAGGAATTTCGCTCCAAATTAATCCATAACGATCAGGTAGGGTTCATCCCGTGTAGACAGACAGGTGACAATATTCGTAAGGTTTTCAACCTGATGCATCATGCTAAGAAAAATACAATTTCAGCCTGTCTACTCCCATTGGATATGGAAAAGGCATTTGATTCTGTGGAATGGCATTATCCTCTAGCCTCTCTCACAAAATTTGGCTTCAAAGGACAATTTATCAATTTGATTAAAACATATTATAATGCTCCTAAAGCTAAGTTGAAAATTCCAGGACTAGAAAAAACGGTTCTTTATATCCAGCGAAGAACAAGACAAGTCTGCCCTTTAAACCCACTCCTTTTTGCCCTAGCCCTACAGCCACGGGCATAAGCGATTAAAGGAAATTCAGAAATAAGTGGTATTAAAATAGGTCTCCAACAATTTAAAGTTTCATTATTTGCAGATTACTTACTACGCTCTCTCTCAGAATCTGCTAGGTTGGTCCCAGGTCTGATGCACACTCTAGACAAATTTGGCGCTATATCAGAAAAAAAAAAATATATATATATATATATATAAATAGAAAAAACAGAAGCTCTTGCGTTAGATATGAAAATGTTTGTGGGCTACTAAACATAATAAATATTTAGTTGATAAACGTAACACCAAAAATAGAAGATATCTATAAAGCCAACTATAATCCACTATATAATTCATTAAAAAGGATCTGAACAATTGGTCTAAATCCCATATATAGTGGTTAGGAAGGATTAATGCAGTGAAAATCAATATTCTCCCCAGATTAATGTGTCTCTTTAGAAATGTACCTATATCGATTAATATGAGATAGCTAATACATTTTCAAAGATTAATGGCCCCTCTAGAATCTCTAAATTAGTAATGTATAGTTATAAATCCAATGGGGGACTCTCATGCCTAAATCTAAAACTATATTTTAAGGCGGCCCAACTTGCCTTTATCCCCTTGGCACACTTGAATCCGTTCCAACTAGCATGGATGTTCATTGAGAACTGGGCTATGCACCGCCACTCGTGGGACACAATTGTTTGACTACCTAGTACACCCAGTTCATTAAAAAATAAATCCCATGATAAAACACCCTGTTTCATGCTTGACATGGGCGTACTGTCATACCACACTTTTTCCCAAATCCTCTTCTTTAACCTCAGTACTCACACATCCATTAGCCCCAGTAGACATTCCAGCTACCTTCCAATTTTGGTGGAGATCGAAGAATCTAGATAGAATAAGCTTGTGTATAAGGGAGTGTTGAATTATTTAATTTGAAGAGCTAAGAGATGAATATGCTTCTTCCCTTACACGAACATTACAATTACTGTAGCCTTAGACATTTTGTCTATACGATAATTCGCTCAACTGGTCTACCAAAACATGGCTTTCAAAAATATGTAAGGATGCTCCTCTTACCAAGGTAGTGATAGGTGAACTGTATGATACATTTAATACCCCCCAGAGAATTGCAGAGATAAATATGTTCTGGAGTTGGAAAAAGATTTAGTCCTTCAGTGGGATCTAGACAAATGGGAAGAATCATGGACCAAAATTTTCAGGGGTTCTCTCAATTATATTCTTCATCAAACATACATTAACCCTGAGAGGTTAGCTAAATGGAATAAGACAGAAAGTCCAAAGTGTTTTAGAGGTTGCTCCAACAAAGGCTCTTATATTCATGCGTCGTGTAATTGCCAGAAGATACAACAAATATGGAAGGATGTTGCTGAATTAGCATCTGATATATTCCATCATCCTATCCAGTTAACAGTGGAAACTTGCATTCTGGGGATTCCTATTAACCAGCTCTCCTCGTCCCAAAACAGACTTTTACAATTTATACTTTTAGCCACGAAAAGCCACATAGCTCGAAACTGAAAGTCTAATATTTTCGATTTGTTAGCGATTAAGGCAAAAATTCACTTCATAGCAAAAGGATCACTCACTCCCTTGAGGACACTATTCACAAATCCTTAGAAATATGGTGCCCCCGGGGTAGAATATACCGGCATCCAGGTTACCTGATAAGCTGCATGGCCCTTAATGTTTTGAAAGGGGAAGCCTGAGACCAGGGACTGATGGCGGAGGACTACGGGAGAGTTTGGAATCCAAAATCGAGGACATGTCTGGTAATGAGATGTATTGTTGAAAGACCATGAACTTACTGATAATTATTATATGTTATTAGTTAAAATATTTTAGTTTTTTCTTTATGTTTTTTCTGTCTCACTTTATATTCTTTTCTTTGAATTGAAGATATCTGCTATATATAAAGATAAAAAAGCAATAATGTGATAGAAGAAAATGTTTCAAATATTTTATGAATATGCTTGCCTGCCATTTGATATGTATAATCAGTACCTAACATATATGAACAGTAGGGGTGGTGAGGAGGAAAATTATGAAAAATGGAGGAGGCGGATTTCATAGTTTATACAGTGGTTTCAGTATCAAGTATCGTGGGTAGTGTAATTAAGAAGTTCACTAAAATAGGATGTTATTTGGTTTTTGATGTTTATTGATTAATCAATCCTATTCACAGAATAGAAACAAGTAACCAAATACAATTTCTATGTCTCCAGAAGTAAACTGATTTATTTTTGAAAAGTCAGCAATATTTATAGCAGTTAGATACAGAGGGGATGTACACTATGAGAGGGTGTGGCACACAATTACAGGAGATGACCCCACATGGGGTCTAGCAGTACCTTGATACAGTGGATATAAAAAGTCTACACACCCCTGTTAAAATGTCAGGTTTCTGTGCTGTAAAAAAATGAGACAAAGATAAATCATTTCAGAACTTTTTCCACCTTTAATGTGACCTATAAACTGTACAACTCAATTGAAAAACAAACTGAAATCTTTTAGGTAGAGGGAAGAAAAAAGATAGAAATAAAATAATATGGTTGCATAAGTATGCACAACCTTAAACTAATACTTTGTTGAAGCACCTTTTGATTTTATTACAGCACTCAGTCTTTTTGGGTATGAGTCTATCAACATGGCAAATTTTGACTTGGCAAGATTTGCCCACTCTTCTTTGCAAAAACAATTTTAACAGGGGTGTGTAGACTTTTTATATCCCCTGTAGCTGTCACCTGACAACAATAGGGCTACCTTCTAATACACATCCTGCTGTCTCTGTTTCTGAGTGGTCCAGACCTTAGCTAGAGTACATTGTAACTTACTGGCTTAAGCAATTGGATAGCATCGCAAGCGGAGACGTACAGGAGCCAAATTGAATGTGGCTCAATGTCCTCAAGCCATTCTGCTAGCTTCTCACCCTGCTGGAGCTCAAGGGAAGCCATCCTCTTATTTAGAATAGCTGTCCACCTCTCCTCATCTGTGGCAATCTGTTGCCTTAGCCGCTCTAGCATACTGGTGATCAGGCTCCCTTTCTCCCTGATCACCTCTGCTCTGCAGGCCTGCATAGATCACCACATCCCATCCTTGCTGCTGGTTCTTGCACTGAGATCCCTGCACTGCCAACCAGTTGTGACAATCCGGGGATAGGGGCTATACAATTCCAGGACCACCTGCTATAGACTACAGCTTAACTACCCACAAGGACCGTTTGGGTTCTTGGAAATCTTGGCACCAGCACCCGGATATCTGGTTTCTGTATCAGTCAGGGTTTCTCCATCAGTAATCAGCACTTCCAGAAGTCTCAGTAACCTTCCTGTGGTAGTGATCAGGACAGGTTATTTGCAGGGTGGAGACAGGTTCAGTATAACAGCCACCATGAGCAAAATAAGAGACACGCGATTTCTTTATGTCTCCAGAAGTGAACTGATTTATTTTTGAAAAGTCAGCAATATTTATAGCAGTTAGATACAGAGGGGGTATACATTATGTAACAGACAATACAGGAGATGACATCACATGGGGTCTAGCAGTACCTTGATAGCTGGCACCTGAGAACAATAGGGCTACCTTCTAATACACATCCTGCTGTCTCTGTGTCTGAGTGGCCCGGACCTTAGACAGAGTACATGGCAGATGGCATTAACTTAATTTGCTAACAATGGGCCATAACAGCACAATAGAGGTGTCTGCTCACTGCAGACTCAGCACACCCTGTTTAGCACATCAGAGATGCACTTAGATTATTTGCCAACAATGGGATAAAGCAGATTACAAAACTGTAAAAAAGGGATCCTTGACATAACTCCCCCTTTCCAGACAGCAGTTCTGGGGCTATGATCCTTAACGGATGATAGTCTTGAACTGCAGACCATACCGTAAGTCCAAGTCCCCAGCCAAAAAAAAATGTTGGCCCAAGTGGCCACTGAATAAGTCCCAGTGCATGTCCTCCTCCTGGAGGAGGTAGGAGGTTTGCCCGATCGGGGGGTTGCTGCCCATCCTTCAGGAACGTGTCCACAGTCTATAACACCAATGTCTGTAGTGTCTTGGGCACAAAGTCCATTTGTACAATCCTTCCAGGGGGTATCTGGGCTAGCAGTCACTTCTCAGCCCCTAAAAAAAAGATAAAGATATTACACTTTTAACAAAGGTCCACATACTAAGAACTATGGAAATTCCCAATAGTAATATACGGATGTGAGAGCTGGGCCATAAAGAAGGCTGAGCGCCATATAATTGATGCCTCTGAATTGTGGTGTTGGAGTAAACTGCTTAGAGTTCCTTGGACTGCAAGAAGATCCAATGAATCCATAATTCAAGAAATCAAGCTAAGCTATTCACTTGGTGAGGCTTAAGCTCAAATATTTTGGACATATCATGAGAAGATAGGATTGCCTAGAAAGACTCTAAACCTTGGAAAGATTGAATGCACACGAAAAAGGGGATGTCTGTGGTCTATAAGGGTCATGACAATCGGACATAACTGAAAAATAACAAAAAGCTCAAATTAATTAAAACTACCTTTGAGCAATCAAAGGTTAGGAGATATTAACACATATTTAATGTTATGAATAGAACCTGATGTAGTTAGTAATATTAATTTTGATGTAGTTATCAATGATAAGCTTCAATAAAAGCACAAGTAAAGTAAATTTTAGATTGTTACTTAAATGTCATAGCATGGAAACTGTAGAGTATCCCCTGGCTGGAGATATTTCTTACATTCGTGGATAAAGAGCTACCGTATAATATGTTTATGTGAATGTAGGCCATGGTGGGAAGAATGACTTACTTTATACCAGTTTCCTGCAAATTGTGCTGAGTAGTTTTTTTTTTAATATGACTTTGTTAGCCTTATAATCCATTTCTTGTGCTCTTGCTTGTACTCTTGTTTGATGAGTGGTTTATTGTGATATTGATCCAAAAGAGAATGGCGTGCATTGTAGGCTGTAATACCTTTTAATGGATCACTGTGTTGTGTCTGTCTTACAAGAAATTAGTTAATTAAATGAAAGTTTATAGTAAAAATCAATAGGGCTTTATAGTGAAGACACATTTATTTTTAACACTTAGAGGATCCCCCTGCTTCTAGGAAGACCTAATTTTTTAAAACGTACTTGGCAGGCTAGTATCAGCGGCTACTTTTTGCTCATAGGGCTTCTAGCTTATGAACTCTTGCAAAGTTTCTTTGTTTGGGGGCTAAGTTAATTTACATTTTTTACTTGCAATTTTATTTTTAAAACATTTTTGTCTTTTAGATCATATTGTCCCTGGTTATATCCGTTTCCAATCGGAAAAAGGAAGCTCTGCATTGAAAATGATGCAAGTTAGTTCTCTGAAAAGCAAAGCTTTGGAGGTTGGAAACATGAAATATTGTTTCAAATGATTGGAACACTGACACAAGAAGGACTGGTCAAGGCTATGGAGAGATGTCAGTCAAGTACAGTCTAAGTTTTGCAACAAACAGTTGAGACTTGAAGGTTGGAATAATGGTTGTTATTATTATTATCTTTTATTTGTAATGCGTCAACATATTCTGTAGCGCTGTACTTGGGTTAAAGGGATATGAATGTTTCATGGATTAATACATTTCTGAACTCTATAGGCAAAAAGCAGCCTGTTTGTATGCAGCACATCTCATAAAACATTTTATTTTTATTAATATCTAAAACTCCCTCTAATGATTATGTTTACACCTCCAGGGGGTGTCTACACAGGTATCTGACCCCTCCCCCCATCAACATGCAGCATCAGGGGAGCAATATTAACCCACTATTTAACTGCTGTTGCTTGCTAAGCCAATCTCCTTGCATCTTCCTGTCTCTATGTCAGCAGCAATACATAGTAAATATCAGTGATACACTACATATCCCAGGCTGCTTTGCACCACAAACTGGAACCCAGAGTTAATTCAAATGACCTGATTGGCCAAAACATATCATTTTATATTTGATGCTAATTTAGCCTGGGTTTGGAGGGTGTTAATCCTGATTTCCAACTGTCAGGAATTACAAGAGATTTTGCTGACTTCAATATTCATTTTGGAATTATTTTTGCATACACTGCTAATTCTCCTCTATTAGATACATTCATAATCTAGGAAACTTACATATCCCTTTAAGTACATGACAAAAACTATTTTAAAACATTGCAAAGAGCGGAGATCCCTGGCTTTGAGCTTAGAATCAAGTGTGCATAATACTTTATAGTTGCGGTTAAATGAGGAATATTTTTATTAGAACTAATGAAGCATCAATAAGACTGCTATCTGTGTGCTCCAATTACATCAAATATATACACAAAATGTAATTACTGATTGCAAATTCATAAATTCAAATTGTCTATAAGACCTTACACATTAAAAAAATAAACCTATTATTTAATATATATATATATATATATATATATATATATATATATATATATTTATATATATATATATATATACGTTATATATATATATATATATATATATATATATATATATATGTATATTTATATATATATATTTATTTATATATCTGTGATAGAAAACATGTCACCATGTTTTTCTCTGTTCTTTCCACCTCAAGAAAATAAATTCATTTATTCTGTAACGTGTTATTGGACCAATATTCTGTTCTTCGGTGTAGAATAGGTGAATTATTCCTCCAACTAATCATTGTGTTGTATTTCCTAGTTTTTCTTTGGCTCAAACACAAACAAAACAAATGGAACACAAAAGTGAAATATTGATAAAAACCTTGAATAGTAGGATTCACATAAAAACTTAGGGAAATATTCTACTTATTGATGCCAGTTTTGGTGGACTTGCTCATTCCCTAGTTCAGCTGGCCATTTATATGGACACTGATCTTCTTGTTAGTACGTACTTACAAGATTTTGTTCTGTTCTGTATGCCTTCTAATGTTAATATGGATCTAATATTATAAAGGTATTTAAACCAAATGATGCCCATGTCAAACCAACAAAGAGCAGAGTGTGTATTGAAATGTATTTGGTGTGAGAATAAAATTGCCTGAGTTTTCCATATGTCAGTAGTGTTAATGAAAAGATAAATGTGATGGAGTGTTCGTTGACTTTGCTAAACAATATACTGGCTGATATTCCTCTACCTTGATTATAATTTAATAGAAGAAAGACATAATGTTATTGGATGAGTATATCCACTGCTATGAACCCTGGGTTATGTAAGTGGGAGTGCATTATTTAGATATTACTAATAACCATTTAGACTTGGCATAAGAGAAGCACGTGGATTAAACATATAAAAACATCCCCATTTTCCACCTTATGATAGAGATCAATTACTCCTCTAAACAACACAGACAATAGGCAGTCAGCTTGTAACCTTTTCACCTCCTCCTCTCTCATAGCATTAAATGGCTGATGTGGGGCCCGGTCTGCTACTTCCTCCTTTAAACCTCTGTTTATTTTGCATGGGCTCTGCAGTTGTTGTAAAGGCAGAGTGTACATAAAAAACAAAGAGCATGGAACCTTTTTAATTAGCACAGACAAAATCAGTTTGTGTAAGTATGGGGTGTGCCTGCTATTGTACAAAGAACAGGACAATATTATTAGTCAATGAATCACATTATTAAAATTCAGATCATTTCTAAGACTAATTCAAAAATGTGGTATAAGAATAATACGCTGCTTTACCTACAAAGTTGTGGTGATAAAAATGTGTGTTGTGCATTCAGAGGTCAAGTTCTAAGAGTCTCTCCTGCTGAAGGAGATCTCACAACTCTTTTCCTGAGAAAATAAATATACTGGTATATACTCGAGTATAAGCCGACCTGAGTATAAGCCGAGGCACCTAATTTTACCACAAAAAACGGTGAAAACTTATTGACTTGAGTATAAGCCGAGGGTGGAAAAGAGGGTCCTTCCCCCCTGATCATCCTCGTCCTTCTTCCCTTATCATCCTCCTTCTTCCCCCTTTATCATCCTCCTCCTTCCCTTCCTTACCATCATCCTCCTCCTTCTCCCCCCCTCATCATCATCTTGTATACCCCATAACCTCCTCCTTACTACACCCTCGCCAATCCCTATCCTCCTTCCTCCTTACTTGCTACTATGCGCAGATGAGCTGATGCTGATCCTGACACCGCAGCACGTCTTCCGTACCAGCATATGCTAATGACGTGAGGCGCATGTGACGTCATTAGCATATGCCGGTACAGAAGACATGCTGCGGCGTGAGAATAAGCATCAGCTCAGGTTATGCAGGAGGTTATGGAGGAAACAAGATGATGATAAGGGAGGGGGGGAAGAGAAGGAGGAGGAGGATGATAAGGGGGGGAGGAGGAGGATGATAAGGGGGGAAGGAGGAGGATGATAAGGGGGTAAGGAGGAGAATTATTTATTTATTTTTAAATGTGCTGAAAAAGTCGGCTTATACTCATGTATATAAGGTAAATAGTTTATATGTCTTGTACTGGCTAAATTATTTTGTCTGATACTTGACAAAATTCTCAGCTTGTCAATCTTACTTGAAAAGCAACATACCAGGCAGATCAGTAACACAATCCTAAAAGGGCGATAATCACTGGAGATCAGACCAAACCTTAACTAAATATAGCCTTATTATTCTATATTTAATCAGAGAGCTGATCTCTGTTGGAATAAAGAGAAAGGGCTTGAGAAATATAGCTTATTATCTAGTACAAATTCCAGTACAAAACATTATTAGTTCTTTATTTTGATGTAATACCATTATATAAGCATTAAATACCGTTTGACCAACAAGTCCAGTATTCTCTGCTACTTCTCCAATTCCTCAAGTTATTATTTAAAAATAATATGAAATCTGAGAGATGTCTTATTCTTTGTCAGCGATATACATTCAACAAAGGAGGAAGCTGAAGAATGTTTACAAAGATGAGAACTTTACCATAATTTAGAATTTTGCCTAAAATGTAACCATACCAATCCTTTACTGGCTAAAGTATAGGATGGTATAGAAAGTATTATTGGAATATTATACTATTGGAATATTATAGAATGTTAAGAGGTGAAAGGTGTTTTAATTAATTAATTGTTCTAATTTAAATAAACACTGTAATGTCCCCAAAACGTTATGTAGACTGATCAAACCAGTTTGGCTCTCATATTAATTAATTAAGCCTTTAATAGGCTGGCAAATCAAGTACACTTACCAAATCCTGCCATCTCATTCAGTCTCTTCCTACGGAGGTTCTAATAACACTCTTATTGTGTCCTGTTTTGACTACTGCAACTATTATTATTATCCTTTATTATGCACCAACTATTCAATATCACTATAAATGGGGTAGGAGCTAATCAAAATACAATATTGGAAGGCCCTGTCCTAAAATCTTACATACATAGTGCATTTTCCCAAAGCACTTTACAAAATTGTAAATGTACAATCTAAAGGGATTGGGAGAGACAGAAACCTGGCCAAGTATTACAGATAAAGAATTGGATGGTTCAGAAAAGAAATGAAAGTTAAGTGTGATAAGTGTGTGTTATGTGTGAGGATAAAAGAGAAGAGAAGACAATTAAAAAAATATACAATTAGGCAAGGTACAGAACTGTAGAAGAGTACAGTAAAGTTAGTTGTAATGCAGCTTGATTAAGTTGGGAATGTTCAAAGAAATGTATTGCTGAGTTGGTGCAATGGGCAAGATTTGTGGAATAGCCTGGGTGCAGCAACACAACAGGTTAGAGGTAGTGGTGGGAGGTTGGTGTATATATAAGATGAATACTGAGTTGAGTTGAATACTTGTTTGAGAACTTTTCTGCTAGAATGCAGGTAACTTACCTTCTCTAATGTGTACATGTTTGGAAGGTTTACAGCTAAAACATTAATTATCCTCTAATGATCTATTCCAACATAATTTAGAGGATTGTCAAATACTGCTCAAAAAAGGTCACAAGCCAATTTTTAGGTTTTTTGACTTGACATTTTTATACTGGGAAATCAGAAATGACATAGTCTCTAGATTAAACAAAATAAGAGATGTGAGATCCTGAAACTTATATATTATATATTTTAGTTTTCCCATCTTATCTTGGAACAAAAAATAAAGGGGAAAGTGATTTGTGAGGGATGCTAAATTTTATATGGTAAGGGCAAAAGCTATATTTTGACTGCCTGAGGATATTTCCCCAGATTCTGCTGGTGAAGGAGCATCTGCTCTCCACAACCCAGAGTATTCCTCTCAACAGGAGGAGGAAAGGATGGATGATGATGATGATGAGATTACCAAGTTTTCCTATAACATGATAAGACCTCTTGTCAAGGCAGTTATGAAAGGTTTGGATATTCAGGACTTTGATCCTAGATCACAATGCTGAAATTGGCACTTGAACTTTAAGAAGAAATGTTTCCATTTTCTTTTATCAATAACTTTTGAGATGTGGCTCTGTCTGAGTGGAACAAAGTGGAGCAGAAGACTTAAATACAGGGCAGATTTTCAGGACTATATCCCATATAATATATAGAGTTTTAATAAACCCACTGATAAAAAAAAGTATAAAATAAAGCAATATGTATATATCAAATAACCGTAGTGTCCCAAAGCTCTAAAAAAAAAAAAAACTTGCTGTTAACCCTCTCCTTATCAACACATTTCAGATAGGAACTTCATCCCATTTTTAATAACTTCTTGATTAATTAAACATCCACAATATTTTTTTTATATATATATGCACCAGTGAATATATATACACCTCTTATTTGGCTATAATGTCACATTAACTACATTTGCAAAAATCAATCTCAATAAAGAATACATGGTTTAGTCAAGTCTAATGGTGTCTGATCATTAGAGGAGGTGACATGACCACCCATAGACAGGAAAATAAATTTCCCTACGAGTCTCCGCTTACTAATGTGAGAGTTCCTTTCTAAATTTCACTCTAATCTGGAAGATCTAGAACATCTCCCCTCTGGGCTCCTCTCACAGTCTGTGAACTTCCTCCAACTAAATGCATAAATATAATATACTTATCAAGTATTTATCATTTCAATAAGACTATAGCTATAGAATACTCAAACAATAAATTATATGCTAACAGAATATTTGCATAAGTTAATAAATATTGTAAATGTGCTGCCTTCTTGTGCTGTAAGGAAACGAAAAAATGTGTTTCAATAATAACCTGAATAAATAAATAAATGTATATATTTATTATTAATTTATTATAAATTATATATGATATTTATGTGCTTTTCTTTATGTGCAATGATGAAAACATTATCTATAGTAATATGTGCTTATAAAAAAAGCTATTTAAAATCTAATAATATATAGTATATGAGATTAATACATTTGTTATGTGCATTTTTTATACCATTTTTTTATGCATATAATTTTTTTAAGTGATGTTGTATTCTCTTGTTTTTTTACATTGCAGTATTGGATATTACTTTTTACAATTAATATTATGCTTTTGGAAGCTGTTTTGGTGTTGTAAAACAAACATGTACAGTATCTTGTAAATATATTTCTTTTAGCGTTCTTAATAAACATTGTTGTGATATACTTCACCATGCTCAGCTCTATGCTCTCTCTCTTTTTTTTTTCTGTTTTCATCTTTTTGGTTTAATAATTGAGAATTTGATGAAAAACTCTAACTGTTGTGCCTATCTTCAGACTTGATCAAAGTTAGCTGAGGAGTTTCACATGATCCAAAGACTGATATCCTAAATCCATCCATTTGTCACATTATGTACTTCTTGAAGTCAGGACTAGACCTAGGCCTTAGCTATAGAACTTTGTGAGTTCATATCTCAGAACTTTCAGCTTCCAACACAATCATGGAAAGATTTATGAGGGCGGTTATCAGGATCCATCTCCTGTAGAGCTTTACTCTTCTTTGTGGGATCTATCTACAGTTTTAAAGAGCCACTGGAAACAAGCAGGAGAAAACTGATTTTCATAATTAAATTTGTATAACAAAACAACAAAAAATATTGCAAAAAGCTATACATTTTAAATACAACACAAAAAATTTTCTCCAAAATTGCCCTACTTTTTGGCTGCGCTATGTCCCATGAAAATACTATTTCTGCCTCATTTTCAAGAGTCTTTGTACATGTTCATCAAATCTGTCAACAGCTCCAAGTTGTACTTGGACATGTTCTTAGTTAGATCTGTTGTTTAATAGGTAATTATGGTGGCTTGTTGAAAGCCTTGAGGAGACCATATTCACAGTGTGTTAAACCAAAGTGTTTCCCCCATTTTCTGGAGCTTGTAGTTAGCGTTTACACATCAGAATTAATACAAAACATACTATTAGCACCGGGAAAAGTGTTGAGACAAAATGCTAAACAAAAAAAAAATAAATATGGTGAAGGTCCTTAAACTTTAGAAACACAAATAACACTGTGACACAATATCAACAGGTATATGTATTATCTACTCACTAAGATTTACACAAAAATCACTCAAAATTTTGCATTAATTTATTATTGAGTCAACACTACAAAAATATAGATTTTGAATGTATTGAAATGTTATAGTAAATATAATATATGTGACCTGTGAAAGAAATGAGGAGTGCCATTCAGCTCAATCCAGTTATGGACAAATTGCTACATTGTATTATCAGAGGTATTGAAGCGTTAATGAATATATTTTTATTTAATTTTTTCTGATATTGCATATTTGAAACATTTGATGGGAAATTGATAGTAGAATCATAATTATAATGTTTTGATGCCTTTTTACACATGAATAAAAGTTTAAACCTTATTTTGCCTCGTTTGAGCTAATATGTTTAATAAAATTATGTTATCTTTGAGATCATAGTGAAATAGGACAACTATTGCCTACAATTAAGTTTTGTTAACATTCAAACACATAACGTTTTGTTACTTAAAACATAACTTTGAAAATATGGAACTGCAATGTTCATTCAAATCACATATATACTTGTCAGTTCAAGGACCGTGGACACACTGCGGCCCGTAGGGCCTCAATTCCTCAATTGCGAGCCATGCTAAGCGAGGCGAGCTGCCGACCGCAAGCCTTGCAAAGTGAGGTGAGCAGTTGAGGTACCCGGGACTTAGGCTGCAATGAGCGCCAAAGGCACTCATTGCACTGCAAGCCTCACGAAGCGAGACGAGCAGTTGAAGCATGCAGGACTTATGCTACAATGAGCACCGAAGGCGCTCATTGCACTGCGAGCCTTGCAAAGAGAGTTGAGCAGTTGAGGGCCGTTAAGTCCCGCGTGTCCACCCCTGCAATGAGCACCTTCGGCGCTCATTGCAGCCTAAGTCCTGCATGCCTCAACTGCTCACCTCGCTTCGCGAGGCCCCTGGACTTAACGACGGACGCAAAGTTACGGACCGTGAGATGGACTGCCAGGCTCGCAAAAATACGACTTTAGCGGCCAAAACACAGAACTGGAAAAGCATTCAAAAACACACAAATTTGCCTCAAATAAATTTACACACTCACACACAGCAGAGGGGGAGAGCCAGGTAGCCTGTGACTGAGGTTGCAAGTTAATCTGAGACATATTTTGTCTTGTTTAAAGATCGAAAATTGCTGAAGAGGGAAACAAATTAGCTGCCAAAAAACTTAACAGGATGAAAACGAGGCCAAAGGCAGTAAAAATCAGGCGGAAGGCAGTAACACTTAACGCAAGCTAGTAACATTCAATCCAACGCAGTAACACTTACACCAAGACAGTAACACTTAACCCAAGGCAGTAACACTACTCGCGAGGCCCCTAAACTACACGGGGGGGGGGGGGGGGAGGCTTGCAATGAGCGCAGAAGGTGCTCAAGCACGAGGCCTATAAAGTACACAGGTGGAGAGGCTTGCAATGAGCGCCAAAGGTGATCAGAGAGCCAAAATCCTCACGCTGTGTGGCAAACAGCATTGCCAGATTTACAATTTTATTCCTGTCATTTTTGACGGGCAATTTGCTAGTACCGTATTGGTCTGAATATAAGCCGCACCCGCATATAAGCCGCACCCGTAAAGTTCAAGGGGAAAAAAATTAAAAAAAATAGTACTCAAATGTAAGCCGCACCTGTAAAATTGGAGAGAAAAAGACTCTCAAAGTGATCAGCCATTGCAAGAAACAGGCTTTCTAATTAGCACTGTAGCTTTTTTTTCAGGTTACAGGCTTTACAGGATGTTAGAATCACTAAAACAGTAAATCGCTATTCAATACCGCTGTCTCAAGCACGAAAATCGGCACCCTTAACTCGCAATCGCGCTAACCGGGCGTAATTTTGCGTTTGCGAATAGAAGCAGCACACATAACAAGCAAAGTTCGCAAATCGGCAATGATTTTTTTTACGGTTGCGAATATAAGCCGCATTTGTAACTCGCAAGCTCAAAAATCGGAAAAAAGTGTGGCTTATATTCGGACCAATATGGTATATATATATATATTCAAAAGCAAACTTCTGGAAAACATAGCAAATGGATATTGCATTTAATTTATTAATGTGCTCTAACCGTTTTTTTTACAATTTTGTTTAAGAAGTACTGATCTTTTCGTCACCCCTTGGTTACAAATACACCCTACCAACTCTTCTTACTGTTCAGCAACTCTACTCAGCCGCCATTTATAGTTTTGTTTTTTTGCAATGGGCTTTGTGTAGCTCCTTGCAATTGCCTCATTTACTTTCCCCTAGAAAACTGCGATAAAGCCACAGATAAAAAGCTGACAGCGAGCCAGGTTCACCTGCAGGAGCTCACATGCTGCAATAAGTTTACATTACTGCTAGAACAAGGTAAAGCTGACAGGTCTGTAGAGAAAATACTTAGCACAGATATGAATGCATGCTGACAAGCAATTCAAGCAGAAGAGAGAAATAATTGTTGTAGAAGCATTCCTTTATTTGTAATACATGTATACAATATCATAGTCACTGAATATTGTGTAAAAAGGGAAAAAAAGGAACAGAGTCTGTCATTCCGGGTCAAGGACCTATGATAGGCTGTGTATATTGTCGCATCACTTCAGACAGGTTTTAATCTTTTTTACATGAACAATAACATAAGAGCATTTGTGGTTTTAAAAGTGTCAGAAAATAAAGTAACAGTTGCATGAGACAGTAGCGAGTAAACATCAACTATGTGATAAAGGGAAGTGGATTAGCTTACACCCAATATAAAAATCAATATATAAAGTATATTAATACACACATCATATAATTAATCACATATCCCTGAGCACCATAAGTGGGCTAATTTGTAAATTGTGTAACTCATGATAAGAAATAATAATATTCACCGTTGTGTAAGCCATTAGTTTATTAGCATTTTTAGAGAAAATCCGGTTTTGAAGACTCTTTATATAGAAAGTTAAATATTGTCTGGCTTCAGCACCTCCTGTTATTTTGGAGAAAGAGGGCTGGCAGAAGGGAGGGAGGTTTGCTATATTTGTTGGAGAATTTAGTATTTCTCCTGTAATGCTTGGAAGCACTGAGTCTCGAGGATAACTGACAGCCCTGCTCCTGTAGAGATATAAGCACCCTTAATACATATGCAATCTTTGCCAATCTATCTGGGATGCATTCAGGTATCAAAATGCATTATATAAAAGCATGGTGAACAGCAAGACATGCAAACCAGCAGTAGTGTCTCTGGGAGTAACATTATAAAGATTAGACAGAGGGAAACGTTATATGTTTTTTTCTACTCCATTGTGCTTATTAAGGACATCACAATTATACATAATATTTAAATAATATTTTTTCAACGGATGGCACTCCTAACATATTTATATTTTGTCGAAAATTGGAATATCCTAAGCTAAAAAATAAGCAAATTGCAGCTCTTATTTTAAATTCATGCCAGTAAACAACAAGTAGTTATATTGCCCAATTTACTGAAATGGGATTGACAGAAGATTTTCAGTTGTCTGTCATTTTTGGAAGATATTAATCAACTGTAAGAAAGCTTAACAATTTGTACTTTGTATGTTGCTTAGCTTATTAAAAAGGGAGACATTTCCTATAGCATATCAGACTGGCGCTCTCTATAAGGATAATCCAGGTCAGAAATGCCAGGCCAGTCCCCTCTATAGGGGAAAACTGGCAAGCTCTAGATTTAAATTTCATCCATAATGGGCCTAATGTGTTCATAGACACGCCCTCTTTGCTGGGGATAGGCTATTAAAACAGAATGCAAAAATAAATAAAGGTTAACATTTTTCATAACTTTTAAACAGGTTTTAATGATTCATTAACTGTCACTGGACAGGGCCTATGGGAAGCTGCAAGCACATTACAATAGAGCTGTTACCAGGTGGGCCAGTGATATCAGTCAATCCTATTTCCAAGCCCCATAATAGTCCAGCACACAGGCAGAGCTGGCCATGCCCCTGACAGACCCAGGTAGGAGGAGATACAGTTCTACCTGAGGGAAAAACAGACAGCTTAAATGCTAAGAAAAAAGGTTACATCTTATTTATTTTAAACGGCATATTGTTTTTAATAGTTTATGCCCAGTGGTGTTTCATTATAACATTATCTATTACTGATCTATTTCAGATGTAAAACAATAGCAAAAAACACATTTTATGTTTATAACTTATCTTTGTAAGTGTAATTTTAATGTGGCATATAAATACTTTATAATTCTGTTTTTTTAAATAAAAAATGTATAATATACAAGGATAGGTATATATTATTTAATATTCCAGGGTTACACACTCTGTTTGCACTTCTGACTATGGTGTATTCTTATTCAATAACCCTATTATAATGTGCAGAACTCAAAAGGTTCCTGTCAAGACGGACACAAGGCAACCCAACAAAACACCAAGACGGCAATGGGGCTAACATGGTTAATCACTTTTACTTTTAGTGACTAACATCTGTTGGTCTCCACTGCAATATCATAGATCACTGTCTGTTGTTTTCATGTCTCGTTGCAATTATTTTTCCACATTAATTTTTAATACACTTCATAATCCACACAATGCCAGAGGTACTGCCAAACTGTTATTTCCACATCTTAATAGGTTAATCTTTATTTTACATTTGTGTTCATTTTAATGAGTTATATAGAAAACCTCCCACTTGTGATCATAAAGAGGTTTTCATGTAATAAAGCAGTCTTTAACCATTCTGTGTATTTGAGATCACTGGTGAAATGGACCAGCAGATGGCGCCACCAACAGATTTCTAATCAGTCTCAACTCAAACAGGTTATTATTTAGTCTGGCATTATTTAGTAGAATAACATAGATAGATAGACAGATAGATAGATAGATAGATAGATAGATAGATAGATAGATAGATAGATATTTTTTTAAATAGAGATTTTGCAGCCTTCAACATGCTGGACCACAGCCTCTGTGAACTTTAGTGAATCTAGGAGGAAGTATATAATTCAGTAAATGTTAATGTTCATGGTTTGCTGTGTATATGAAACAGATAACATAAATGCACTAAGCTTATTTTATCTACCAGTTTATTACTCCCATTGAAGAACACTTTTACAGGTGGATTCACCTACTTACATGCTGTGTGTACACCTCATACTTTGACCTATGAATATGTAAATGTTGATTTTTTATTTATGCATCTGTATTTTATAATAAATATAATTGATCTGCACTATGAAGTGGTGGTGAGCTTCTTTCCCCCTACACCTTAATAAGTTTTGACGTGTTTATTCTTAAGCATAATAAACAGCTTTGAATGTATAAATGACTATAGAGGATTGCGAACGGGCAGACATGTGACTGTATGTTTTGTATTTTTCTCCTAACTACATACCATGGTATGTGTTGAGCACAGAGAGGCATTCCCACTTAGTCTTAAGGTAGTTAAAATACTACTACCTAATATTTTTGTATTTAAGAACTGACTTTTGTACTGTTTAAGACACACTTTATGATATTATTTTTTGTATGCCATATCATTTAATATTATTAATTTGAACTTCTTTAAACTGCTTGGTGTGGAATTAGTTATCAAAAGGGTTACAAATTGATTTAGTAATGAAATTCCCACTCAAGTCAAAGCTTTAGTAATGAAAGGATGGAATGGAGTGATGTTAGCAGACCCCAAACCCACTCACAGTGTGCGGGATAAGGTTCGGTGGGGAAAGGCTTGGGTGATCATGTACTAATGTTCTTGAGGAGACATGTTCTTAATTTGCGTTGTTCATTCATTTTCAAACTCTCTGTGACCTCATGGACTGTAACACACCAGGTACATATGGCCATGGCCATGCTGATCCACTTGGTTTTAATGGAAGAGATGCTGGAGTGGGTTTCCAGTTCCTTCTCCAGTGGGCCACACCATACAGCTCCTGGTATTTCAAGGTGGTTCCCCACCTTACTTTTAGTTAGTTGTCAGTGGATGATACTGACCCGGCCCAACTCTGCTTCAGGGTGCCCTAACTGGAATCGAATCCAGGTAGCAGTGGTGAAAGCAGCGAGTCCTAACCACTGGGCCACCAGGGAACCTGTAATAACATTATCTTGTTTTTAAAAATTGTAATGAATGTTTTATGGACTGTGCATTTTTTTCCTTTTTTGAGAGAAATAGGCAGGAAACATGAAGAATAGTGAGAAAATCTGACAACAGCTATACAATAAAAATCATCCACTGACAACTAACTAAAAGTAAGACCATTACTTTTCTTTTATACAAAAATGGATACCCCCTAGAGCAGGGATTTTTAAATTATATTCTGGAGTGACTTGCAAATATAAAGGATCCATAAAGGAGAAGAAAAGAGCCACCTGTATACATCATAATATGATACATAACTGTACTTATTAACATTCATTTCTAATTATGCCCCAATCTAATAATCCTTCCCTCTTCTGGGTCGCTACCTTGTCGTGGGGAAGGGGCTTGTATGCCTCAATCAAGCTACAAGCTATATCATATAGGGTCACCCAAGATGGGCAGGTCATAGCAGAGAGGTCAGACAAATAATGGTCCACTGGAGAAGGAACTGGCAACCAATTCCAGTACATTTGCCAAGAAAACCATATGGATAAACACAGCCAGAAACACAGACAGATGTGCCTGATGTGGTGCATCCATATAGTCACAGAAAGTCGGACACGACTGAAGGACTGAACAACAACAACAAATAATCCTTGAATCCATTGAATAGTATAAAGATGCATTTCTTCATTGATAGGGTAATTCATAGGTCTGATTGATGTCACAGAACGCTCAATGTATCTTGTAACTCTTTCATTGTCTAGTTAGCAATGCATTATTTTGCTCGCTGCCAATGTAATTGAGAGTTTTTTTATTTTTACTCTAATACTGTCCTAAAATGTCTTAAAAAAAAATCAGATAACATCTGTGATAACTTTGCATAGCTCCAGCAAAACAGAATCTGCCACTAAACACTAATCTAACACTTCTCTACGCCAGTTGTTCACAGGAATCACCAACAGGTCATATAAGGAAATCATGAAGAAGGAAAGTGAATACAAAATACATTTAAAGTCTGCCACAATATATATATATATATATATATATATATATATATATATATATATATAGTACATTTGTGTTCACGTTTGAACGTCTAAAATAAGTTAAAAACCTATTTCCTTCTCAGAATTCCGAGAAATACAGTTATTGCACTGCATTCTGGGAACCTGGGCAGGGACATGCAACTATGCCTGGAAAGGTTTTCGCTTTTTAATCCAAATACCATTTCAAAGCCCTCCACCATATAGTAGTACAATAAATAGTACATTATATATATATTTTATATTAATATTTAATAATTTCATAAACTGGAACTAAGTTAGTCTCTGGATCGCCCTATATTCAAAAAATAATTATGATTTGTATGCTCAGGTTACTGTAATCTGTGCATTTGTTCAACATAATGTAAATTTTGAAAGAATGTTACTATGGTCATTTAAGTGTTAGCATATTACAAATCCCAGTAATGTGTATGGGTGTGTTTATACGACCATGTTTAACTAGCGGATGCCATAACAGTAATGTGTGAAAGCTAGCTGGTTCTAGACTGTGTACCAGTGAGGGATTATCACTTTCAAGTTAAAGGGACAACGGATTTCCCACATTTACAATATGCTATTTTAAGAACTAGAATTAATAACGTGCATTTTTATAGAAGGTTAATGAATAAAAAATTGCTTTTATTTTTTTAATTATAATAGGCAGTCTTGAGTAGAGCCATTACTGAGTTACAAGGCTTCATTTATGTATTTGCTACTCTGTCTTTTCAGGTTGAAGGAGCTCTAGAAATCAAAACTAGGTCACACATTTATATTGTAATCATGTATAACATTCTGCACTTTTTATACTATACATATTCTATTACGTGCAGAGTAGGATAACCTTTAAAATGAAAACTAAGTGACAGATGATGTGTTAATGAAGCTACACAATGCTTTATATAGTTAGCACTTATCTTACAATGCTTCTAATACAGGGCTCACTCATAACACAGCCATTTACAAAAGTAATTAAGTGACCAATAAAACATACAACATTATACTTTAACCATAACACAAGTTAAAACGAATATAGAATTTTTCTGCATTTTTTAATTACTATTAAATAAGTGTTAGAATAATGATAATTAGTAAATATGTTGCCAAATATTGAGCTCTTTTCAAGAATAGTATAATCTTTGCAAATTTAAATGTCAGTCAACCTGTTGCAAAAACAAAAACTGCACCATGGCCACTGGAACTGGGAGAGCAGAGCCAGCATGTAGCAATTGGGATTCAAATGGGGGAAAAGTAGTAATCTGGAGGAAGTGCTGTGACTCCATTTACATTACACTATACTTCACTTAAAATGTGCATACCTAATACATGGCATTACAGTCGAGCAGGAAAAAAGCTATTTGTTTCTCCTGAAGCAGTAGGAGCAGAGACTTATTGATCTGTCTCACAGTCACCAACATGCAAAAATAAATTAGTCCAATGTTTATCAAAGAAAAGAAAAAAACACATTGTAACTAATGATAGTGGTATAACTTAATAAATATAGTGCTTTTTTATTGCACATGTTTTGGGTTTACACATTTGCTAAATGACCCACTATTTCAGTATGATTTTACATTTTATATCTATTTTTTTTGTTTTTCATTTTATTTTTCTTCTTTTTTTGTGTGGAAGAGTTGTTTAAGTTATATTATTTGTATGCTTAATGTATAAATTATTCACTTTCAATGCTATTATGATCTGCTATTTTATTACTGTTTACACATGATTTTAATGTTTAAGATGTTGCTCCTTGTGCTTATTTGAGCATACCTTAGCTATTCTTAGCTATGCAAATGTAGTTTTCAGTGTCTGACATTTGCATACATTTTACTAGAAAGTATTTTCTATTGATTTTGTATAACCCAGCTTTCTGAAATAATCTTTATTTAATAATCGATAATTAACTTAAATTTTACACCCATACTATGATTTCAGGTTAGAGTTTTACAATTTGGAGCCAGTTTGCATAATTCAGAGTCAAAATTACATTTTAATGTTTATGCTGACCTACCAATTACAGTAAATGTATTGTATTATTTAATATTATGAACATTGTAACATTGGGATTGATATACATTTGTTCTTTTCATTTTTTTCCCCATGAGAATGCTTTTGGCAATGTAGCAACTGAAAAACACACCAAAGCAACCTCATTTTATTATTTATTATAATTTAAAGTGAGTTGGAATTAGACTTACAGTCATTCCTTTACATTGTATTTATATCACCATGTGTTATATATTCCTTGTTTCTTGATGCATTTTATTTCCCATTAATGACTATTAAATACAATTATGTGTACATATACTGGCATATAAACAAACAAAGATTTTTCTTTTTAATCAGCATTTCATTTTTTACATACATTTTTCTAATTTTGACAAATATTTACAGGATACCATATAAATAACATATCATTGTTTTGGCCCAGGGAAGGCTTGCCCAAAGGATTGATATAAGGGATATCTGGGCAACTATAATTTAGGCTATTAGGTGATCACATGTAGCACCCTTCCTGTTTCTAAAAATGGAAAATCATGTCTCTAATACACAACATACAGTCCCTTATCCCCACAACTATCACAGACTCTCTTGCCCCATAGAATATTTATTTTCCTGGTCTATCTAGCCATATCTGATAATCATTAGGTTTGTTCCTCCTTTGGATTATAAACATATTCAGGCTAATGGATCCTATGAAGATCAATTCCGGTTCTCTGATGAAACCAAACCTGGCAGAAATCTAGAGGTTTAGAGATTTCCTCCTTTTCCACAGGTATTGCCTGGCATTTACTGCCTCTATTGGCTGTTTATATGGACTTTATACGGACTTTATGACCTTAGCTCCCGAACCCTGTGCACATGAAAAAATTAAAAACAAAGAATACACACATAAAAACCTTACTCACAGCAAGGGGGGCACCCAGGACCTCTGCAACTGAAGTTACACCTCAATTTAAGTCCAAATTCAAGAGTTTAGACACACCAAAATCCCCTAAGCAAGAGAAAAAATGGCTGCAGAAAAAAACGAAAACGAGGCTACACGAACACCACAAAACATATACAGATTTTCCCAAAAAGCCGTACGAGGTCAAAAATACACTATTAACAAGGATGCAAAAATACGACCGACCCGCGCGCACATGAAAACCATAGAAACACCATAAATATACACACCAAATACATAAAAACCTTACCCGCACCCAGGACCTCTGCAACTGAAGTTACGCCTCAATGGCTGCCGAAAAAACTAAAATGAGTCTACAGGATCCTAAGCACGCAAAACACCACCAAGCACATACAGATTTTCTGAAAAAGCCATACGAGGTCCAATATACACTATTAACAAGGACGCTAAATCATCCACAGCCGTGTACCACATGCACATTAGCTGCCAATTTACAACACTAACTTACACAATGTGGAAGTACACAGCTACCCTAATGGATTTTCCTCGCGCACGCACACTATTTACACTCTGCACACATTGCTGACACTTACACATCAGCTCCACAACAGTGAAAACCGACATTGTATGCTGCAGGAACATCAAAACAGATTGTCAGCTCTTCAACACAATGCTTCCTGCATATATTACTTCAAAATAGGTAAAGTATATTAATTTATCAATTTATTAAATATTTCATTAGCATTCAAAAAACCACCACCTACGCTGCTCATAGCACACAAACAACCAACAGGCTCGCAATGAGCGCCGAAGGATCTCAGAACACCAACAAAATGAAGGTCTCAACCAAACACCATTACCTGCCTTACAATCTTTTTGCCGTCATTTTTTGATGGGCAAGTCGCTAGTATAGCAATAAAGATGTATGAAAACAATAACAAATGTGTCAAAATGATAACATGCCTGTGAATTGTCATCAGCACTATATGTAAAAAAAAAAGCTGCCTAAAATGAACACACTGATTGGCCAATGTTTCGACCGATCAAATAGGGAAAAAGAGAGCCAAATCATCTGATTGGTTAAAAGCTAGCCAATCAGAATAAATAGATTTCAATCCGTGCATTCTGACTGCTTTAAATCTTAATCAATAAGAAAAAGAGGGGAAGTATTCCCTGATTGGTTACTGAGTACTGAATATTGGTTCCTATATTGAAATGCTTGATTCTGATTGGCTGAAATATAATTGACCCATATTTTGGAAAATCAAAAGCCTTATAAATTAGTAAATAATCAAGGGTATGCTTAGAAAGCCAATAGGCTTCGAGGGAGCTCCTCAGAGGAGGAGCTCTGTTAGTTTAGTAATTTTTTGTTTGTTTGTTTTCTTATAGAGCAGCAAGCAAGATTGAAGAGGATCTATTTCTACAATCAACATGGATGTGCATGCTTATCCAAGAACAAAGTTTGAGGACAAGGGCTTTGTTGATCATCATAAGAGAGGCTTAGTATCATTTTGTCCTGTATTTAATTTTTTTGATTACTAGCAGGTGTAATTTGTTTTTTGTAATTTTTCTTTTTATTCTAATTTTAGTATTTTTATTAATATATTTGTAATACTGTTTTCTTTTTCTGTATTTTTTTCTTTTTCTTTATTTCATTCTTTCTTATTTCCTGTAATTCTTTTATTATGTATTTCATTTATTTGGTTACAGTGGGTACCTGCAGGGTTTATGGGGGTACAAAAGGCCTCTTATGGTTGTAGTTAGGGTGCTATGGAGGTCCATAGAGATCTCCATGGTATGGGGTTTAGTATAGGCACTGTGCAGACCATAATGACCCCCATGGTTACAGGATTCTATACCATCAGGGTCCTTAGGGATCCCCATGATATAGATGTTAATGTTAGGTGCCATGGACCCGCATGATTATACTTAGAGGCCCCCTGGGGGTCTAAAACATTTCACTATCTGAGATGCTGATATTCAGCATCACTGGTTTAAATTCCACTATAGCAGAATATTCAACTTTTAATATAATATGTAGCAGTGTATGTTGTATGTTAATGGATGAATATGAGTAATATAATTTTATTTATTAATCTAATATACTGCTAACATGCAGTTGAAACATATCTGCATCATGTGTAGTAAAAAGAAAGATACAGTTTAATAAATTCAGTGAACTTGGGTTTTCACTGTGATGCAGATTACGTACCCATAACAAGCCTTTAAACACATCCCATTCAACTTGTAATGTAGCTATTACAGGGGAGAAGGAACTTTAGTAAATCACACATTAAGCAGGCAAGCTGGAACGCAGGTTAACGTGGGATATTGTGGACATGTTGGCACCAGCAATCTGTTAGTAAATCCTCCCCCAGTGATTTTTACATTTGTGATATATTACTACTTATAAAATAAGAAGGTTAACAGCCCTATTAAAATCAGGCTACATGTTAAAATGTAGCCCGTAACATTGATATTTGGACTTACGGCTATTAAATTAGCCCTGTAAAGCAGGCCGCCGACGATTTGCGGGTTTAGACGCATGACGGACTAAAAATGTCTACAGGACATGAACGTGGAATTTCGCAGCCTGCAAGTCCTTATATCTGTCAAGCCCATAACCAATACAAATCCAATCATGCTATTAAATTGCAACAAAGTCACCCGCGAGCTAGCCCATGACAAGCAAATGGAGTCCAACGTGTGCTGGAGAGGACTTGCAAGCGGGTAAAGACCAATACGTAGCCCCGTAAATGCAAATAAAAACACACTACTGTACTTTATATAAAAGAGAAAGTGATGTTAGGTCTTAGAATTAATAGCACAACATTCTCAAGCCCGCAAATTGGCCCCAAAAAGTACTTTATTGTTTGATTTCCGTGTTACATCAATCCTGGCAATCAATGTGTTAATACATATACTGTTACTAGCATGTAATAGAATATCATTTACGGCTTTATTAATATTGCATTAATCTGGAATGTGTGTGAGATCGCAAACTGTAATTGTAGCTCGTAGGACTTTGAAATCTATCCTCGCCTTTTTCTATTGGCTCCATCTAAACCCGTAACTATGGTCTACGCTAATTGATCGTCCACTGGGCCGCAAATCCAACATTCTGAAAACGAGCTATGATTTGCGTCTCAAGCCCGTAGCTCGCAGACCATTTAATTTAATAGCACCTTAACTCTGCCAAATTTCAAGCCTGCAGCCGTTGCGAGCTTCATGTTGGAGTTACAGGCTTCAAATTTAATAGGGCTGTAAGTGTATTTAAGGAGTGGAATAGATCAGCAATCAGTGCCATAGTACTAGCATGGCTATCCTCAAATTGAAGAGCATCTCTATCTCTTGTTATTCTTCTTTAACATATAAAATTGGTACGTCAATATCTAAGCTTATCACTTGAAATAATGTTTGTGGCCAATATGCTGAATAGTTCAGAATATATGAAGAAGTAAAAAGATATAAGCATAGTAGTAATTTTTTATATAAATGTCAAGTAATACTGGTGGGAGAATAAGACACAGTATAAATGGGATCAGTCAGAATCCAGTCCCAATAGTAATGCTTTAGTTTCCCCAGATGTGGTACATAATATGAAAGCTAGACTAAGCACATTTAAATACTCTAGAATGTAAATTGTGATGCCTCTTATCCCACATCTCTTAAAATAACCAAATTTGGTGTAAACAAATACTTTCTTTTTTTTGTTTAGAATAATTTACCTAGTTCTAGCATATGATTGTTTGACAAGTTTCTGTGTTCTATAAATTATTCATGGAATGAATTTTCTACAGCTCTTGAACTTGCAAATAAACAAAGTACATGAGGTAACAGTACATTAGGAAATCGTGTACCTCGTTAAAGGGAAAAAATAAGATATTAAAAAGATGTGACTCGCTAGCTTGTAATGTCATAGAAATGCATAAGATGTATTTATTGTAAGATAGCCCACACGTGATGTTGAAGCTAAATGAATAATTATATTGTACTAGCAGCAACAATTCAATATTTCTCTTGCCTGAGGGTTACAACACATTTGCACAATAGGGAAGCCTTTCTCTTTATGTCTCCAAACTGTACCACAAACTCTTCCTTTATTCATAACAGTGAGATCTCCAGCTGCGATAGGCACTTTTCCTCTTGCTCTAGATGACAGTTTTCTGTGTTCATTCCAAGCACAGGGGGTTTAATAAACATATCTGGCAATCTTTTGATAGCTGGAGGGCCTTGGATGACACTGTGTGCAAACAATATGTTCTCACTGTTAGGGAAACAAGTTTATTCAATTATTCAATTAATAGATTAGAGTCAAGATACATGTTATATTACGATGCAAAACAGAAAAGAATTTCATGAATCAAAAGAAGTAGCAGTGCTGTTTTACCTTTAGTGTAAAGGAATTTAAAGATGCTTTATGCTGAGACAGATCAGGAAGCTCTTCACATGTAGCAATAAAAGCCAGCATGGGACTTCATAGCCCCTTATTACAGGATGTGGCACTTTCCTATTTTCAAGCATTGAAATCTCCTGGTCACTTACATAAAGTATATATTTTCAGTCAGGGACATGCTACTGAAATAGCAACCCATCTTCCGCTCATCATGTGTCCATCAAATACATAATATAGAAAGATTGACAGTGTGGTAAGTGTATGTACAATATCTCATGTGCATTGCTGGCTCTCCCATTTGTGAATTCACCATCAACAAATATAGTTATAGTCAATTCTTCATATGTAAGACCTTTTATGCTTTTCCATATGTGTTTTCATCAACTATACCCCTGCATCCACTATAAGGAAAATTGCTATTGTAGTCTTGGTGATAGGCTTCTCAGTCCTGTGAAGCTTAGTGAATCAAGGGAAGTCATTTCTTGAGTTGAAATATTGTATACTGTGAGAGGTTGTAGTAGAAACATAACTGTGTACTTGACTTAGATTTTTTATTTTATTTATGATGGTATATTCAGATGTCGATTGGATTCAAGGTTCGTGTAATGGTGATATACTGTACATAATTTCATGTATACATTATTTATCTATGTGAAGAGCAAGTCAAAAGAGGTGTACGCATTTACATGAAGCCTCCTGCTATTACTTCAGTTCTCAAATCTAGATATTGTTTTAGTATTAAAAAATATTAAATATAAGCTGGACTATTACAGTCAATTTCACCACTGCACAAATGTATCTCAGTGTTGATGATTTTCCATCTTGCTTCACACAAGGCCAGAATTTGCTAGCCCTCTCAGAACCTGCAAAGCAATTTAATGAGGTTGCAATAGTAAATGTAACTGAAGCCTCGGTATTACTCTTTGTAGCCTGTGTGAAACTTAGTGAATTTTGAGAAGTGTTGTAAGGTCTACCTCTTGTGTAGGGACTTTTATGTAAAGAAATAGCAAATTTACCGTTGAAACAGACCCTACTTGTTGTTTTCAAGTGCAAACCAGTCCCAGCAAGAAATCAAAAGTATTTTGCATGCAGTAAAATAAATAAACCCAGCTGCACAGGGAGTGTCTGGAAATGGGTATAGTCAAGCACAGAGTGAATTGTGTTTCACAAGTAGTGTGAACAGTTGCGCACAAGTAACGTTAACCGTGGACTACTGGTCAATGCAGGTCAACAACCCATTACATCCCAATGAGAATTACCTCCAAGCAAGATGTGGCCAAATACATCCCAGCTGAGTCATACATGTTATCAGATATCAGATATGAACACTTTGGTAATCCAGTCTGATATATATTTTTTTGAAACTCACCTGTACTTATCTTGATGAATAGTTTTTTTTTATTGTGACTTTCCCTTTTACAGAATGAATGTCATATATAGTCATTATAAGAAATAATTATTTCTTAGTGGAATCTGCTGCCATTGTAAACTTTCAGTAAACAGCTATTTGTTACCTGTTACATAGTTACATAGAGCCTGATTCAATTCGGGGGTCGCAACTCCATCGAAAACAGGCAAATTCCTGCAATTGAGTTGCGGGCTCCCATTGCTCTACTTTTCCGATGCTATTCAAAAATCGGAAACCATTGCCATCAGACATAGCATTTGCAGGCTTGTGAGCAAGCACGTAACTCCCGATGCAGAAACAGCCAATGGAAACAGAGATCGCCATCATGACAACCTTCAAGCCTGTAACCCGTAAGTGAAGGCCGTAGGACTTTGAAATCCAACCTCTATTTCTTCAACCTCCTGGCCCATATGACTTGGAAGAAAAGGAGGTTGGATTTCAAAGTCCTACGGGCTTGGAGGTTGAAGCCTGTAGGACTTCACATTGATTGCCGTGATCAATATAACACAAAATTAAACATGAAATAAAGCAATGGAGAATGTTGTGCTAATAATTCTAAGACCAAACATCACTTTCACTCTTAATAAAAGTGCAGTATTGCTTTTATTTGCTGTTAAAGTGCTCCGATTTGTCATTAAGCCCTTTGCGAGACCTCCTTGGTACCAGTAACCTGTGGTTCTATTTTTGTCATTTGTAGGCTTGATGGAGTGGTTAGCGAGGGAGAATCCGAGCAATTGAATAGCAATTTGTGATTTTAGCCTTGTGACAGTGAAAGATCAAAGGCTTGGAGGGCATTAACTTGCGATTTTACAGATCAAAATGGATCTCAGCTCAGAGACCGTAACTCAATTAGAGCCCGCAAACAGAAGCCAATTGAATAACAAAATAACTTGCAACTGACACTTGCGAGCCCGGATCTCAAAAATGGAGCAATTAAATGAGGCTCATAGTAATTGAGGTTGAAAAAATAATTTTAGTCCATCGAGTTCAACCTTTTTAGATCTCCTATGATCTTTGTAATATGGGGTTTAATTGTTTATTGATCCAGAGGAAGGCAAACAGAAAAAAAAACATTTAAGCTTTGCCAATTGTCTCAAAATGGGAAAACATGTATTTCCTTCCTGACCCCAGATACTCGGACTCCTCCCTGGATCAGTGCTCCTTCTCTAGTTATACAGGATAAACATGAATGCCGTTTCTATTCAAAAATATATCTAATCCCTTTTTAAAGTTATCTATCAAATCCATTGTCGACACCTCCTTTGGCAGAGAATTCCACAGATTAACCACCCTTACTGTGAAGAACCCTTTTCTTTCTTTACGGTGGAATCTTTTTCCTTCTAACCTCAAAAGATGTCCTCTTTTTAGTTGAAAACCTCTTGGCACAAAAAGATCACTTGACAAAGCCTTGTATTGACCCTGGATGTATTTATATGTTGCCACTGTTAATGTTGACCTGGTTATTTAATTAATCATTTTAAACATTTTTATTGGGTTTCTGTTGTGCATTAAACTTGGACACTTTCCCTTATTTGCTTAATATTAAAAATGTGTATTCTGTGTATTTTTTTTTCCTGAACGTTTTCATCCTGCTAATTTGACAGATGGGAGGAATATTGCCATCATTTCGGCAAGCAGACAAAAGGCCGTTGGAGCCTTTCCACGCGCTGATATGTGAGGACACAATATCACAGGCTTCCATTGATGATTACATAGCTCTATCCATCTGTCTGCCACTGCAGGTTGTGAGAGTGAGATACCGCTAACACCATCTTCATAAACAAAAGCAGACTGTGCTGTCACGAGTCAGACACGCCAACTAATTGGGGCTGTCGACAGACAATATTCTGTGTCAACAGTTCCAGCAACAATTTGAAACAGCAATAATATGTTGGGTGATTGTGAGACTGACACATATGTCTCTAATAGCATGCTAGAAATCTGACAGAACTGACTGGAAATGAAGTTACTGGCCCTCATTTTTCTTCTGGTGAGCCTGCAGTGAGAGAGAGAGAACGCATCTTCCTTTTTTCTGTTGTAACACATCTCCCACTGTATCATTACACATGCTGACAGCTTAATTTGATACTTATAATGCCCAACTTTAAAATTAATCTCGATTTGTTTCAACAAGACATACTGGTTTCCGGTAAATTAACAGAAAACGAAATTGCTTTATTTCGTTGGCGCAAAGCCAACCAAAGCCTTTTAAGAGCGTCTGTGTCTTTAAGAGGAAGTTGCTAAAATGGAATTGAAACAATTTTCCCTTCAATTGAAGATCCTGACACATATATTAGACATGTTGAAAAAAAAAATAATCAGTTATTCTTGTGGTTTAATTTATGTGATTCTAGCTTGAAACTGTATAAATTATGGTTTCATTTGTCATTTGAATATGATTTAGTCCTTTTATTTCCTAGAAGACCAACATATATGGCATTTTAGTGCAGGATCTAAGGAATCATTTGATTGAAAACCCCAATGAAGTCCATTTAAAAGGACAAAACACTAAGGACACTTTGGTTGAGCTATTACACCTCTAATGGTCACCTCAACTTCCCTCTTTGAAACATAAAATGCATATATTTGTTAGAAAAGTGTGAGGTGTCTATAATATACTAATGTTTTCACCTTGCTATATATATATATATATATTCTGAAAATGGTGACAGACCTTTGGAAATAGTATCTTTTTTTCTGAATTTAAGATATTATAATGTTTCCATGGTTGTGATGAGATACTAGTATTGTTTTAACTGGAAAAAAGATGAGTCACCTTTGATAAATCCCTACACTAAATTCAGTTTCTTGAGCTTTTGTTTTATATTTTATTTCTGACTTAAGCTGCGCAGATACACTAAGATTTACTGGGTAGACTCTGACCTCTGTATCCTATGGGAAAAGGTGTCTCTGCCCTTTGGAATATCTCTGAATATTCTGCAATAATCGCAAATATTTTGAAACTATTATTAGTAATTATTATTAGTAAATATTAAATATATATATTAATATAGAGATAAAGAGGATATATGAGAATAAACTAGGTATAAACAGGTAAAATAATAAGATTGTTATGTCATAATAAATAGAAGTTATAGGAAATTTGTGCTAAACTGCCACGTTTTATTTTTTCTCTTTATCAAATGTTTTAAAACTTAAAACACTAATAAACATACTCCATAGATTTCATATAATGTTATTAATATTTATAGTCATATCCCTCTTTAATAAATAGTCAGATCTTCTTTCATTAGTATCTACTATTCGTATATACACATTGACAGCCTTATTAAATTGCGATTCGGCCAATTGAATAGGGCTCTATATAAGCACAGAGCATATTTAATTTACAGAAGTGTTTAGTTAGTGAAGACCTTGCTTTTGGATAGAAGTTCACTAACTAAAAACTGCTGTAAAATAAATATGCTATGTGTTTATATAGAGCCCTATTCAATTGGCCGAATCACAATTTAATAAGGCTATGAATGAGTTTTACTTATTTTTCCTCTGCATAGTCATTTTATGTACGTAAACCTATAGATCATCACATTTTTACAAAACACAAACCCATGTGCAGAAGTTGTGCATGCCCATAACAAACAAATAATCTTGCAACCAATGGCTATTATACCAACATCACAAGTGGCCAAGGAAACATAGGGCCTCATTCAATTGTGATTTGGCCAATTGAATAGGGCTCTATATAAACACAGAGCATTTTTTTTGCAGAAGTTTTTAGGATGTAAAGTTTCCATTGAAAAGCAAGTTCTTTAATAACTAAAAACTTCAGTAAAAAAAAAAGGTTTGTGCTTATATAGAGCCCTATTTAATTGGCCAAATCACAATTGAATGAGGCCCATAGTTAACACAAATCAATTCACCTTGATATGCTCTACTGGTTTCCATTTTATGAAATAATGTTGCTATGCTCCATTCGGTATGTTAAAGCTTCAACGCACACTCAATTCATTAGGTAAAAGTAACATCACTATATTAAGATGAAATGAGAGCAATGTTAACCTTGTCCTGGTATTTCAGACGAAATAATGACTGGCTCTCTGGAATATTAAGAGTTTTAAGGCTATAGGTGTTGAGGATAGAATTTAAGCTTTCAGTTACCTCATTGAATAAAATACTTGTAGGGTGATCATTAAATTCTATATATGTAATGCAGTCATATATAATAACATGCAGTGATGGATGCTAAAATACTGGTATTAATAGTGCTGGGTTACTATATTTCTGTTTTCAAGGCATTGAATTCAGAATCACCATTAAAGAAAAAGCGTTGTTGTGTTTTCAAATATTAAGTTCATATCATGACTGTAAATGTGAAGCCCAGTGGTCTTGCGTGTATATTTTCAGATCTTGGAAGGGTTTTATGGATAACAACTGTACTTTTTAACTTGTTTGTGCTAGAATTTGACACATCTTAAAATACAAGTGTGAAACCAAAAAAGCTGTCACTTTAAGAGCAAAACATTGGTACAAAATACTGGATTCTCAGGTCATTAGCACATATGTATAATTGATCACACCTGCATCTCAAAACAAACCAGCCACTGTATGTGTTGACGTGTGATTTTAAACTAATGAACTTGATGATACTTAAGTTTCCCGTTACAATACAAAGATAGATTTTTGCTTAATTTGTCTTGATCTTATATTATGTAGACTTTAGTCATTTTCTGTCAATTAGACCTCCTCACACAAGTTGTCCTGGGAATTCTTGAGTTGTGGTCAAATTAACACTATTGATGACTTCTTCCTCCTTGCATTGTGGTGTAAATTTGCTAGCTACTGTTCACATGCAATCGACAGAGTCCTTATGTTAATCCCTACACCCCCTGACATTATAGCCACAACACACATCTAATTAAATTTAGCATTTCAATTCTAGAAGTAGGAGGCAAAATGGCATACAGAGGTAGGTTGGCTGGGGGGGGGGGGGGGGGTCATTGCCCTCCAGGCTGGTGACTTTTATTGCCTATGTGGGCCTGTCCCAGTCTAAAAGAGAGTTGTAATTATATGTGTGTTTATGCATATATACAGAGTGTACCAAGCATACATACACAGATAGAAATGTGTTGGTATATAGACAATTCTGTGCATATAGACACTAACAGCCTTATTAAATTGCAATTTTGTGAATTCTAAAAGGCTCTATATAAGTACATAGCATATTTTTTTTTGCAGAACTTCTATCCAAGAGCAAGGTCGTCACTAACTAAAAACTTCTGTAAAAAAAATATGCTATGTGCTTATATAGAGCCTTTTAGAATTTGCCGAATTGCAATTTAATAAGGCTGTATATTCTATAGCATTGTACTGTGCCTCCTGAAAATGTGCTGCCCTAGGCCTGGCCCTTGAAGAAGTAAACTGAGATATCCTGTAACAAGTAAAGTGTTAATATGAGATATTCTCAGTCTTTACTATTCATATTCACATTTTTCTAAAATCAGTGGGTTCGAAAAACTTCCAAATTCTCTTGCATGCCTTCTACCTGTTCTCAAAATATCTCCACCACCTCTTTTCATGTCTCCAGTCTCACAAGCTTTCAAGCTTTTTCAGAGATCCTCCCATTGCCTCTCCCATACTGCAATTATATTGTGGAGTCTTTGAAATTGTTTTGCATGGATTGGAATAAAAATGTGTAAATCCTGCCACAAAGGATTTCATGGATTAAATTGTGCACCACTGAACATTTTTAACTTTTCCATACATATACTCTTTGAATCGGGGACAGAATAGGCACCAGACGCTTGTCAAACAGTTAGGATGTTTTGTAATACATAATAAATGTGAAGTGATATATAATATACGCCAGGAAAGGAAATGCTGTCAGTGCTACTGTGGATGAGTAACTCTTGCAGTACTGTCTCTGTGCTCCTGTACTGTAAGGGTTAAAGGAAATTCACCATGCCCCATAACAATCTGTATCAACAGCGGGGACGTTATGTAAACTGATTGTATCCAGCAGCTGCTGCACTGTTCATATCATATGTAAATTATGCATCATTCAAGCAGAGGATAATACAGTTTCTGGCACAGCTATAGGCAAACACTTCCACACTTGGTTTGTCTTTACATGCTTACGAAATAAGAGCACAGAGAAGGCCAAGGGCCAGATTCTATATTATTTATCATGTTTCCCGGGTGTGTTATCATGGTTAGTACAGCTAATTAGCCGCCTTTGAAACAGGTGAAAAAGTCCAAAAGCAACCAAATGTGAACTTACAAGCGATAAATGATATAAAATCCGAGTTATTAGATTTTTTTTAAAAAAATGAGTTTTTAGATTAAAAGATGTTCTCTTCTGACTACTTCCTTTTTAATGGTCAGACTGAAAGGGTCATGTTATGTGCCAGATTCCATTCATCATACGGTGCCTCAGAAGAAGGACATTGGCAAAGGGATCAAGGTTACTGCCTCAGGGGGAACTCCAAGGGGTCTTCATAGGGAGGGAGTAGAACTTAGAGAATCAAAGAAAGACAGCACAAGAGGAAGCACTTCTGCAATGTGTTTGCAATATATCATAAAAACCATGGGCGTATTTAGGTTTTATGTTGCCCTAGGTCATACACATTTGTGCGCCCCCACAACCCACTTGCAACTCCTCCTTTCCCTTTCTATATCTCATAACTACTCTTACTGACAAAAATATCCCTGCATATAGACATTTATGTGCATATACAAGCATGTCAATGTACTGCACCACATCTTCAGACAGCCTGCTGCCCCTGAAAATGTACTGCCCTAGGCCTGGGCTTTGTGGACTTAGGCAGAAACACACCCTTAATATGGATGCATAACAATCTAAAGTTTTATTTTAGTGACAATAAGTGTTCTCTGTTTCACATTGAGTAAATCCATTTTGTCTCTGTGCTTAAAATGGACATGGAAGATTTATGGAATTTACTAGGAATGTAATTTGCTTAGATATCTATTTACTTTTATGTACTTTATTTTATTAAAAAGTGCTTAAAATCGCTGTTTTCTCTAAAATCTGCCTAATTAGCCTGTCAGTGACCTCTCTCAAGCAGCACGTTGCAGAATATTGCCACTGATTTGTTACAATGAGACACTGCACATCCTGTACTTAAAAGTACACTGTGTTCATGACCTGCAGAGGGAAGAAACCAATTAGGAAGTTTGTAAGATTTAAGGCCGAAAAAACAGAGTTTTTAAAAACTTCTTAATAAAATAAAGTACACAAAAGTAAAGCGATATATAGGCATATTACATTCCTAGTGAAACCTTCCCTGTCCCTTTAAATAGTTTGTTTGGAGATCTATATACTTTCACCTGCTTTACAGTTTTGTATATTTCCAAGGAATGGTGTGGTCGAGCTGATTCTGCCTACATTGAAAACAGTCTAATGTGTAATAATAATTTTCATCTGGCCCAGTAAAAGAGCACTGCTGACATACAGTCCCATTAAATTCTGGCTACATGGTAAATCATAGCTTGCAACCCACAGACGACTTGCGGGTTAAGACGCAGCAAGGCCGAAAAAAGCAGACGGGTTGAGCAGCGTTGATCTTCACAGCCATAAATCCTTGGATCTGTCAAGCCCGTAACCACTACAATTCCAATCATGCTATTAAATTGCAACAAAGTCACTCGCGAGCAAGCCCGTAACACGCAGATGCAGCCCAAAGCCCATAAGTGCCGGTGAGGACCTGCAAGGGGGTAAAGTCCAATCCGTAGCACTTTAACTGCAAATAAAAACACACTACTGTACTAATATTAAAAGTGAAAGTGATGTTAGGTTTTAGAATTAATATCACAACATTTTCAAGCACGCAAAATGGCCCAGCAAAGTACTTGATTTCATGTTTAATATTTGTGTTGTATCGTTTCCAGCAATCAAATGTGTTAATACATATACTGTATCTCGCATGTGATAGGATATCATATTTAAAGCTTTATTAATAGTGCATTATTCTGGAATGTGGGTCTAATCGCAAATTTTAATTGTAGCCCGTAGGCCTTTTAAATCAAACCTCCCCTTTTTCAGTGACGTAATGATGATGATATCTTTTTCCATTGGCTCTGTCTAACCCGTAAGTTTGACTAATTGATCCTGCGCAGGGCCGCAAATCCATTTGCAACCAAGTATTAAAAAGTGAAAGTTTGATTTATGACTGTTAATCTGTCCCATTACTTTTGGTCCCTTAAAAAGTGGGAGGCACATATACAAACTGTTGTAATTCCTACACCGTTCACCTGATTTGGATGTAAATACCCTCAAATTAAAGCTGAAAGTCTGCAGTTAAAGCACATCTTGTTCGTTTCATTTCAAATCCATTGTGGTGGTGTATAGAGCCAAAAAGATTATAATTATGTCGATGTCCCAATATTTATGGACCTGACTGTATTTATTGGCACTACTAACCCAATTTTCTGGACATACTGGAGCAGTCCCAAAGCAGAGCTCTGATACAGAGAAATTATTAATGACTACACTGAACGCACAGTGCATTTCATCTACCCTTTTACATGTCTGAAAAAAATAAAGTGCAACATTATAAAATAGTCATTTTCATTAGTAGAAACACATTTCTTACAGAAATAAGTATACATTTGTTACTTAGATTGCAATCCTAAGAAACTGAAAAGCAATCAGTTCCAAATATATATAAAGTGGGGTAATTGCTTTTTTCCACCTACATCTATTGCAATTGCCTAATGCATAATATTCATGTCCAACACTTTCACTCCTCATTACTTTTCCCACATATTTCCATTTACTCCAAAGCACACCTGTTTAAAGATATTCGAAACAGTTTCCAGCGCATATATTTAATAATCATATAAAAATAATCATCTTCAGGAAATACTCTCCCTACTTATCATTGCATTATCCAACGTTAAGCTTATTGTTTGCATTTTCTAGAGCCGTATTTGACAAGCATATTAGCCGCTGCTTTTTTGCTCATATCTAATGTGGCATATTAGAAAATATATGGGTTGCATGTTCAAATTGCCAAACAATTACTGATAAGGGAAAGGTCATAATGATGAGTTAGTGTAGCTTGGACACATTGCCTGTAGCCTGGAGGGCTTTTGATAGCACAGTTTCATTCCATTGTTAAAATGGAGAGAGGAAGCAGTTTACGGTAGTTAAAACACAAGGCAGGAAAAGAAATGCAATATAATATACTTTCACTTCCTTTTGGTTTTTTTACAAATGTAGCATAATAAGGAAAAATGTTCAGTATTCGCCCAGCAGTTATGAAGGTGAGAAAAATATGCTTTCTGGAAAAAACACAGAGAATTGCTCAGTGGAAGCTAAGTGCAGCATCATCTGACAAAATACTATGCGGGCAGCAGATAAAATGCTTTACACACCCAGGGTCTCTATAACAGAACTTCCCAGTTACATTCTGCCAGGAGACTGTTTTTTTAGAGTGCATTTTGGTTGCAAGTGAGGTTTGATTTCATCAAGTAGTGATTTTAGTAAGCTCCTTATGGAAATCCCAGAAGCATAAAAATAGATTTGACATAATATAAGAACCAATAAGTCCATCTAGTCTGTCTTTTCTATGTTCCCAAAAAGTTTTGCTTAATAAATCCTCTTGATAGCCTAACAGCCCTATTAAATTCCCCTAATGTGAAAAACCGTAGCCCGTAATGTTGCCTGCAAGACTTGCGGCTATTAAATTGGCCCCGTAAAGCAAGCCGCTGCCGATCTGCGGGTTATGAGCGGAAAAAAGCCTACGGGAAGTGGAACGTGGAACTTCGCGCCCACAAATCCTTTGATCTGTCAAGCCCGTAACTGCTTCATTTCCAATCATGCTATTAAATTGCAACAAATTCACTTGCGTTAATCCCTATAACCCGCAAATGGAGTCAAGAAGCCAACGGGTACGGTAGAGGATCCGCAAGGGGGGTAAAGTCCAATCCATAGCACTGTTAATGCAAATATACACACACTATTGTACTCATAATAAAAGGGAAAGCGATGTTAGGTATTAGAATTAACAGCACAGCATTCTCAAGCTCGCAAATCGTCAATATAAAATACTTTTTTTTATGTTTAATTTCCATGTTATATCGATCCCGGGAATCAATGTGTTAATACATATAATGGAACTCGAATGGACTAGAATATCGATCCCAGCAATCAATGTGTTAATACATATAATGGAATTTACATGGACTAGAATATCATATTTACGGCTTTATCAATATTGCATTATTTCTGAAGCCCGTAAGACTTTGAAATCCCACCTCAATTTTTCAGTAATATAATTATGACGATCTCTGTTGCCATTGGCTCCTTCTAAACCTGTAATTATGGGTTTGACTAATTGATCACGGCCGCGCATCCAACGTTCGGCAAATGGTTTACGGGGTTGTGTCTTAAGCCCGTAACTCACACCCTGCTCAAATTTAATAGCTCGGTAACTCGGCCAAATTTCAAGCTCACAGCCATTGCAGGTCGCACGTTGATGATACGGTCTTCTGATTTAATAGGGCTGTTAGGGAATTCCAGGTAAACCTTTTTGTTCTTGCACTCCTTTCTTTCTAAAATATATTTACCTTTTAATTTTTATTTTTATTTTAAAGTTTCTTTCATTTCAACCCCCTTTCCCGTCTGCTATGTATCTGTGATTTTACTCTTTATTAAATGTAAATACACTGTAAAATCTAAATTAGTTTACTGTCAAACTGCTTTAGTATGTATATTTTGTATGTGTTATGTGATACTATAGCATATTAAAGGTTAAAAGTTGCCAAACACAACCTAATACATCTTTTCTGAGATAGCTGTCTCCTATACCATAAAGTGTTCTTTTTGGAAAAAATATTTCATAAATACGCACTTTAAGTTATTAAATATTATATGCAAATATAATGCTTTAGGGACAGCCATTGCAGTTTCGGTTTATCCCAGAACGCCGTGTGCCATTTCTCTATTCCAGAAAAAATCTCATTAGCCTGGGAGGTCCTCCTGTGCAGTGATGGAGCTACAGAATGGAGGGCATGGGTACAAAAAGGATTTGGAGCTGTCCAGGCACCACACACAAAAGACCCCGTCCACCTGCCATTAGCCCTCTTAATCCTTTGGATTCCCCTTAAAAATCTCAGAGACCCCCCTAAACCCTGCGGTGCCTAGGGAATCACCAATACTCCCCTTTAAACCCACTGTTACCACAAGAATCTCTGGGGACCTCCTTTACGCCTGCAGAACCCATTAAAATTGCCAGGGATTCCCACCAGGCCCACAATGCCATTAGCAACCCCTGAGATCCCCACTAAGCTCATTAATACCCTGGGGACCCCACAATGTCAATGGGGCCCATCAAAATCCCTGAGGACTGCTAATAGGTCAACTGAAACCACTGGAGATCAGGACTAGGCCCACAAGACCCATGGATACACCTAGCTAGAACTGTGGTATCCCAGGAAGACCCCAGCTGGTCATGAGTGGACCAGGAATAAAATGGTACCACTGGTGGTCAAAAGAGATACAGCTGTGCTCAAAAGTTTGCATACTCTTGGCAAAATATATATACCATTTTTAAAGAAAACATGAGTGAGCAGGCAAAACACATTTCTTTTATTTCTTATGGGATTCATATGCAACTGTAGGTTATAACAGAATAGCACAATCATAAAACAAAACATGGCAACTAAGAAAAATAATGAATTGACCCTGTTCAAAAGTTTGCTTACCCTTAGTTCTTAATACTGTGTATTGCCCCCTTTAGCATCAATGACAGCGTGCAGTCTTTTATAATAGCTGCCTATGAGGACCCTAATTCTTGCAGGTGGTATAGCTGCCCATTCGTCTTGGCAAAATGCCTCCAGGTCATGCAAAGTCTTTGGTCATCTTGCATGAACAGCATGTTTGGTGGTGATAGTATACTTTTCACTATAGGCCTTGTTGACCCCTTCCCAAACATAGCGCTTATGGTTGTGACCATAAAGCTCCATTGTGGTCTCATCACTCCAAATGACAGTGTGCCAGAAGCTGTGAGGCGTGTCAAGGTGTTGTTGGGCACATTGTAACCGGGCATTTTTTGTGGCATTGGCGCAGTAAAGGCTTCTTTCTGGCAACTCAACCATACAGCTCATTTTTTTTTCAAGTATCGTCGTATTGTGTTCCTTGAAACAACCACACCGCGTTTTTCCAGAGCTTGTATTTCTCCCGAGGTTACCTGAGCGTTTTTCTTTGTATTCTGAACAATTCTTCTGGCAGCTGTAGATGAAATCTTAACTGGCCTACCTGACTTTGGCTTGGTATCAAGCGATCTCAGAATCTTCCACTTCTTAATAATAAGTGATTGAACAGTATTGACTGGCATTTTCAAGGCTTTGGATATCTTTTTATATTCTTTTCCATCTTTATGAAGTTCCTTTACCTTGTTATGCAGACTTTTTGACTGTTCTTTTCTGCTCCCCATGGCTCAGTATCTAGCCTGCTCTGTGCATCCGCGTGAGAGCTAATAAACTCATTGACTATTTATACACAGACACTAATTGCAAAAAAAAAAAATTTTTTTTTAAAAGCCACAGGTGTGGGAAATCAACCTTTAATTGCCACTTTAACCTGTGTGTGTCACCTTGTGTGTCCGTAACAAGGCCAAACATTCAAGGGTATCTAAACTTTTGATCAAGGCCATTTGGGTGATTTCTGTTAACAGTATGATTTAAAATGGAGCCAAACACTATGTGATAATAAATGGCTTCATATGATCACTATCCTTCAATAAAATACATTTTTTTGCATGATCAGTCATATTTTTAAAATAAAAGCCTTTTTCAATTTCTGCTAGGGTATGCAAACTTTTGAGCACAACTGTAGGTAATGTATATTCCCTCCTACCTAAAGTTTTTTTTGTCAATGAGTGTAATGGACTATGAGGGACCAATGTGGACCCCTAAGGCACTCTAAGGGATACCATGGGGTCCTTATGAACATCCAGTGTATAGGGCGTTAATTTAGTGATACCATGGGGGTCATTATGAACCCCATAGTATGGAAGCTACATTTTCATACAATGGGGGTCCATGGGGACCCTCATGGTTATACTGTAGTATACCATGGGGGGGTCCATATAGACCCCCATGGTGTAGGGATAAATTGTAATAAACCCAATATTTTTTTTCAAAAGGGAGCTTAATGACTCTGCAGGCTGAGTGGAGATTATGGGCGTCACGCTAGGCCCCATTGCTTTGCTTGTGGTTACCTGAGCCCTGAGCAATCCTGGGGTTCTTGATGGGCCTCTTGGACCTAGTGACAATTTCTGGGGGTCTCCATAAGACAGCAATTATCAGGCACAGCAAGCTTTCTTAAGTTACCCATCAAATGCCATTGAATATGCATAGAAATGTCTATATATAGGGAATATTCTGTTAGTAAGTGTACCTGGTACTATCTGACTTACTGTATACTTTCAATTTTCTACATACTGTAGGTGTGTGGTAGACTTATGATTAGGATATAGAATAAGGAAAGGAGGAGCAATAACTGGGTTGTTGGGGGGAGTGTAAAAATCGGAATGGGTCTAGGGCAGCACATAACCTAAATACACTCTGACTGTGTGCTTCCTCCTCAGCTGGATACAATGTCCAACTACACGAAGATTTTAACATTTCCAGGGGTGAGGCCACAAAGTATGATTTAACTTATTTTTATTGGCAAATGTCTCATACAGTTATGCATTGCACTATGATTTATAGAGAGAGATACTGTTTCAAATTGATGTGAGTCTTTATGCTTGGATACAAAACCATACCAACCTTTTTGATAAAAAATGTGGTGGGTGGGTACAGATTTTATATTCCACAAACAATATAAGTATGTCGTGATACACACAAACACTACACAATATGTTTCAGTCTCACCAAGTCATTGTGATACTTCCACACTAAAACATTCAATAAGGCGATCTGTCTGAATACCATTCTGTTTACCCTATTTAATAGCTAAACACTTTTGACCTTGATAAAAAAAATATTATGTACTCAAGATCTGGCCAGCTTGGAAACATGTTCCTTTCAGAGTTTCATACAGCAAAAAGCGTCTTTATGTTTCTATTTATCAGACCTCTAAATACTCAGCAGTGCCAGTGCACAGCGTGGTTATATACTGTACATTGCTTTTCTAGTCTCAGATACAAGAACAGTTCACTGAACATCTTGAAGACAACAACACTGTGCCTATTTTCTGATGGATGCGCCAGAGTGGGTGTATATTTTGCGTGATCTGTCAACTTCATGATGTGATATAATGGTAAATACCTGAATATGTGTGGCTCTTTAAGTTGTTTTTTTGTATACTAACCTACACTGTGGTTGAGATTCTCTTTGCTCTATACTGGCATAGTGTTTTTCATTATTTATCAGTATTATAGTAATTATTAGTTATTAATATTTGACCACATGTTTGGCAGGTGGCTACCCACAAGATGGACTGCAGTTGAAATGTATCTGTCAATGCTATCATCTCCCCACTTTACTTTGTAAAAATGTAAAGGCATACTTACATTTCCTGGATTATGAATGCTGATAGAGGAGAATCAGTAGTGTAAGCAAAAAAAGTTTGCATGAAAAAATACCAAAATAAACATTATATAACTTACCCTAAAGTTTGCTAAATCACTTGAGTTTACAAGCACTTATAGAAATCCCTGCTAAAATTAGCATAAAACTCACAATTTGTTTTGGCCAATCACAGGCAACTAATAAATTGTATCAATCAGTGATGGCAGTTTGTGCAGGAAGGTATCATGGGATGTGTAGTCCCCTGCCCAAGACAGCAAGGAGAAGCCCAGACATTGCTATGTAGAGCAATGCATTGTGCTGCTGTTGGCTTGAAGGTTAGTAAAGGGTTGATGTCTGTACCCAAATACATTGGTTCTATTGGTAGGTACATTAAAAATGTAGGCAGCTCTGGAGGCATGGAAAATCTAACCCTTAACAAGGGTTAGAATATGGTGATACTGTGTGAAAATTCCAGCCAGGTATTCCTCGAGCATTATAAATTGCATTAATTTATTTTGGGAGGTGGATAGGGTGGGGACAGGATGACCCAGAACACATACCTTAGCCTTTTGAGAAATCTGGAGATCAAAAATGTCTGAAGCAATTGCAAAGACTTCCTGCCAAATGTGGGTAACTCAGGGGCACCTCCACCAGATATGAAAAAGGAACCTACTTCCCCGCACTATCGGAAGCAATTGGGATTTGAAGCAAGCTTCCATTTGTAAAGTTTAGCCATGGTAAAGTAGATTCTATGAAGGGCCTTGGCAGAGGTTTCTAGTACGCTGCTGTTGGTTCCATGTGCAGTTTAAATCTCCATCCAATTTTTTCATATAATTAAGTTTTAATGCCTTCAAATCTACCATTACATCGTAAATAATGCCCAAAATGCCTTTTGTAAGAGGAGCTTTATCACATATTTTTGTAAGCCATGATGATGTTGGTTTATCAAAGATTATTTCCTGGATTTTGATAAAATGTTTAAATCTATGGTAAGTGAATTGTTCTTGTGTAGTGATATGATGAAGGTTGTATAGTTGTTTGTATTTAAGGATTTGGTTGTCCTTGTACCATGTACCTACACCTAGTAAACCAGCGGTTCTTCAAGTTAGAGAGTTCATAGAGAGGTTCGGTATGAGTTGTGGGTGGGGATTATAGGAGCGAGAGCAGAAAAAATGGGTGTTGGACCATTTATCTGATTCGCCCAACTCCGATGGGTGAGTGAAAGTTTAATGAATGGATTAATCCTTGTCCCGAACCCCAATAAGGGTTAAGGGAACCAAGGAATGGAGTCATAAGAGTAACGAGTCATCAGGAAGTTTTCAATAAAAACCCATAGTGGTTGATGGGAAAAGATTTCAGCTGCCTTATAGTATAGTTTAAAGTTTGGGCATGACAGTCCCCCTTTCGAGTTATGCTTGAACATGATTTTTGAGATTCTATGTGATTTATTATGCCAGATAAATCTAAACATCTGACGTTGAAATCGCTTCAATTCCTTAAGGTTAATAGCTATAGGCAGGGAACAGAATAAATATAAGAGTCTAGGTAGGATATTCATTTTAACAGAGTTTATGCGGCCTAGCCAAGAGATGTTTCATTTGAACCAAGTTAAGTAATTTTGCCCCATTGCCTTATATAAAGGTGCATAATTAGGTTTATGAAGGTCCGATAGTCGGCAGGTGATATTAATTCCTAAGCATTTAATATGAGAGGATGGACAAGTAAATTGAAAGTTTTGACATAGAAGTTGTAAGTCAGACGGGGGAAGGGAGATATTTAAAGCTTCAGTTTTGTCAATATCGACTTTCAATCTTGAAAAACGGCCAACATTTTCGAGAGTTTTTAGTAAAGCTGGGTACCGAAGTGACAGGTTGGGTAAGAATGCAGAGAAGGTCACCTGCAAATAGACAACATTTGAGATGATGATGTCCAATGTTAATTCCATGTATGCTAGAGTTTACTCTAATTGAATGGGCTAAAGGTTCGATTGGTAAGGCAAATAATAAGGGAGAAAGTGGGCAACCTTGCCTAGTACCTCGTTGGATATCAATATGTACTTTGGAGTCTCCGGGCATTTTAAGGGACACTTAAGGATTATGATAGTAGGTCTGGATTAAGTTCATAAATGAGCCAGAAAAGCCCAATTTGATTAGAACCTTTTTGAGGTAAGGCCATTCTAAAGATTCAAACACCTTTTCTATGTCTAAGGCCAGTAAACACATAGGGGCTTGAGTTTGTCTTGCCCATTGAATTAAAATGAGGACTTGTCTAAAATTATCCCCTGCTTGTCTACAGGGTACAGGGTACATATCCTACTATATCTTTATGTATAAGTCTAGGGAGGAAGTTAGTGATTCTATTACGCCTTGAGCTTTGCCAACTTCCAGATTCTGAATAGCTTTTCTACTTTCCAATTCAGTGACTTTTGCATTGAGTGAATCTATATCTTGATTAATGAGTGAGGGTCACAAGAGTCAAGAAAGAAGGTTATTTGTCCCAATTTTGAGGTGAGGCAGTATAGAGTTTTTGAAAGAAGGTATGAAAGGTTTCCTGCATTCTATTAGGGCTGACTGTGGTATTTCCCAAAGTAGTTTTAATTTGGAAAAAAAAATATTGCAATAGTTTCCTTTTAAGTTTCCTGGCTTATAACGATTCTTTTTAATTAGTTTGTGAATAAAACTTATGATGCGTCCATCTCATTGCTTTTTCTGTATGATTTGACAGAACAAGTTAAAGTTCTAATCTCAATTTGTCAATATCTTGGTGTAGTTTGAGATATGTTTTTTTTTATTAAGTTTTTCCAAGTTAACTAATTATTTCCCAAGTTTGATACATGAACCTCCTATGAAGGCTTTATGAGCAGCCCAGACCCATCCAATATGCGAGTCCACATCGAGATAGTTGAGAAAAATAATTCTATATCTTGGGCGATGTGATCTCTGAATCTTGGACTAGGTATTAGAATCTAATTTAGTCTCCAAGCATAAGGTCGGTGGGCATTAGGGCCTAAAGTATTCGATATAGTAACTGACAAGTGATCTGACCATGTACATGGATGTATCTTGGCTATGTTTAGAAGGTCAGAGAGGGAAGAGTCTATGATTATGTTGTCTATTCTTGAGGAATAACAAGTATATTCTCTGCCTTTGGGGTGTATCAATCTCAATGCATTGGCTAGGTGTAGATCCTTAAGTAGCAAATTAATCTGGGTCAGTTTTTTAGGGAACCTGTCACCTCGTCCCTGGGTTGATCTATCCATATGGGGATTTAGTGCAAGATTAAGGTCTCCCCCCATGATTATTTTACCCACATCCATTGACTTGAGATAGCATAAGAGCTTAATAAATGTAGAATGTGGTATTGTGGTGGGGCCTAAAAGATAATTAGAGAGAGTTTAACACCAAACAAGAAGCACGTCAAGATGCTAAATGGAAAATCTTTATGTAACAAAATGGCAACCCCATGCTTTTTTAGAAGGCTGACTAGAAGCAAAGTAAGTAGGGTAGTGTTTGTGCTGATACTTGGGAATCTTGTTGTGGGCAAAGGGAGTTTCTTGGAGGATTACAACTGATGGGTGTAATTATTTATAGGATAGAAAGGCCTAACGTCTCTTAAATGGCGAGTTAAAGCCCTTGACATTACGGGAGATAATTGTAAAAGGTGTGTCTTTTTATCCTTCCTTATGAATGGGATATGCTGATAATAGTGTGTATGCGGTGGTTGGAAGCCAGGAAGTTTGAATTCCACTGGAGCTTGGCTGACAAATCCCCAAGGGCTGGAGATGTGGGAAGCCATATTGCACATCTGAGAAAACATGAGGCAAGATGAAATGAAAAGAAAACGGGGGGGGGGGGGGGGGAGAGAAAAAGTGATTAAAAAAAAGTTAAGAAGTTAAATAATAAGGTATACACTGATCCTCAAAGTATTTAAACTAAAGGCACAACTGTGCCAGAGGGAAGCATTCACCCCCCAAAAGTCCTCTTATATGAGGGATATTCAAAATACAATGTAATAAAATAAAATATCACACTTAGGGTACTAAATTACCCTCTTAAACTAAAGAATATAATTGGTCCAAACTAAATAAAGTTAGCAATATATAATGGATGACAAATAATCTAGCCTTTTCTGATCTATGGATAATAAAAACATGTAAGAAAATCGGCACACAGGCCCAAAAAGTTCAACAATAGTATTAACCTGCATACTATTAATTGACATGGAATCAAAAATTATACGCAGGTAATTTCTGGTCACTCAGGCCAGACCAAGAAGTGAGTCATTTAGGAGAAGAGACCGAAAGAGGCATTGTGGAACCAGACAAAGTGGGCTAGGTTTTCGTTCGGTGTTTATTCGATGGAACTTCCATCCACTGTCTGTTAGGTCTTGGGAGTGTCAGCAGTGTCTTGTAGGTCAGAATCATAGATGAGGTTAAGCTGAAGCAAATGTTTGTGACAGTCATCTATGTTACGGGCAATGTAGGTGGTAGAGCCCATTTGAAAAATAAGACTGAAAGGGAAACCCCATCTATACTTGATATTGTTTTTAGACATAATAAGAAGGGCAGCCTTGAGCAATTTATTTTATTGCAGTGTTGATGGGGCCAAGTCTGCAAAAATCTTGAGCGAGGAGCCATCTGTTCCAGCAATGGAGGTCATTTTTCAAGCAGCCGCTGGGATATCATCTCTGTACAGGAACCTAATGATGACGTCTTTTGGTTGATCTGCAATACTTGGGTCTCCCAAAGCTCTGTGAATACTCTCAATTTCCCAATAATCATCTTGCTGGGTTGGAAGAATAATAGTCAAGGTTTTCAGCAAATAATGGATCTGGGAATACCCCTAATGCGGATGTTGTGACGTCTGGCTCGAGCATAGTATAATTCTAAGTTCTACTAAATACATTCTAATATTATAAGAACTATTCTGAGTTTCACAGTTGCTGGAATGGACATGTTGATCATTGAGAAACTAAATATTGAACCCAGTTCACAAAAACACACTGTTTTATATAATGTAGTTATGTTTCTGCCTTTTTTATATAAATAGTCTTTTTTTTACAAGATACAAAACAAGCAACAGAGCTGGAATGCTTTCAAAATATTCAAAACATTAGTGTGGAAAAAAAGAAAAATAGATGAAGGAGGATTTGAAACTTATAGGTCAAATAACAGCGGCTTATTCCCACTGAAACACTTCTCTCCATCTAAGCAATGAGTATAGAAATCAATAAAGTAAAAACAGAAGCAGTGTGACAGTTATATTATCTACACACAATCTACAGGAGGGCTTCGGGGGAAAATACAATATCTAAATCAAGTCTTGATCAATTAAAAAAAATGTTTTTCCTCCTTCCATCAGGTGGTGCAATTGGCATATTGCAAGGGTGAACAAGTCCGGTCCAAGAGAGCCCTACACAGGCCTATATTTGAGGATATTCTTTCTGTGGACAGATGAGTCAATCAGGATGACTGAAGAAGCGATTCACACACCTGTACGCCACAGGGATATACTCAAATTTTGGCCTGTGTGGGGCTCTCCAGGACCGAACTTGCCCATTACTGGCATATTGTAGTGCACTTATTAAAGGGTTTATGTAGTCCCTGTAGTCTGTGCTCTGTATTAAAGAAATAATAATGGTCAAAATGTCTTTAGAATATTAAAAATAAAAATAACCTTTAATTTGCCATCTAATACCTGTACAATAAAGTAGTCTTTCCCATGTCCATTTTGTACCCAATAAAAAACAACTTCCAGGGACCCTTCCTGCTTGAAGTTTAGATAAGCAGATCACATTGTCTATGGTACAAAAGTGCAAACAGCATATAAATAAATGAGCTCATATCATTACCCAAAATTCCTGCCAACTTGGCATGAAATGTATACTCACAGATAGGGAATGTATTAGCCCATTATCTATACTAGTTATTTAAAATAGCATCATAAAAATGTTGGACTACTATGTCCTTTAAAAAAATGTATATTAAGGAGACAAAATCAAGTAGTATTTTAGGTTATTCTTAAACAGCATAAAATCTGGCTATATTCTGTGTTATATATGTTTTTCTAAAGTTAAATAATCCTGGGAAATTCCATGTTGTTGTTGCTGCATTTATATATAAATGAGCTCACACATAATAATTTGATATGCTAATTAGGATTACAGTCTGCTTGTCTGTCTCTGTAGTGGCCAAAATAAATCCCTCTAATGTTATTTGTCAGACTGCTCTTCCACCCTTATCAAGTACTCTGAGTCACACATTAGTATACAGAGCTGCAAAATTCGAATTATTTTAGAAATTATTGACTGTAAAGAAACACTGCTAATACAATGCATAGCCGGTTGTAATGTTCTTTGAAATTAAATCAACTTCCTGTTGGGGTGATAGTGTCCCTTTAATACAGCTCACTGCTGTAAAGACCAACAATACAGTGTTCTGCAAATGGCACAGAATGGGTTAACAGGGATTTCTTCCAAGTATAACCTCTGCCATATAATGCTTTCTAACCACACTACACAATTCAACCATAATGGGCGATTCAGCCAGTCGCTACAATTTCACAAACACTCAGGGGTCTGTGTACTAAACACGGCCATTTGTTACTGAACAGCCTTTGTGCAGAAAGAATGTTCTGAAGACCACCACCAATTTCAAGTAAAAAGTGCGGTATTTAATAATATGGTGATATACTGAAAAGTTATTGTACTGTTTCATGTATAATATATGGTGTGACAATTTAAATAAACAATGAAATCAGAATGAATTTATATAACGGGATTTGGCTGAGTATTTGACTGGTCATAAAACTATTGCATCATAAAAATAATCACTCAGTAGCAGTAAAATGGGTACATTTATTTTGATCATTTTGACACAAATTTTATAATATCAGTCATGTACTGTAAATGTGTGTTTCACATTTGTTAGATATCCCAATCTTGTTAGGTGCTCCAGGAAAAGTACTATGTATGTTTTATTTTAAGCTCAGGGCTCTTCACTGTTTTGCAATGTGTTAGTATTGTTTTTGCCTTGTACTTAACCCTCGTATATTGCTACAGAATATGTTGGTGTGTTACAAATGATAACTAATTGATCCAAGTGAATAAATAATATAGAATACAACAATTTAGTCTATAAATTGGTATCATTGAAGAGTAATATATTTCAATATATGCTAGATGCATGCAAACATGCATCAATATAGCAGGATATTGGTATAACAGGTGTCCAAGCCAGAGAGTCTTGTATGACGCAGAGGCTGCACAGGCTTCCTGGGTCAGCCCGTAGCGTCGCGTGACCCAGCGGAGCCTGTGAGGCTGACAGCCAATCAGGTGCGTCGGGGGGCGTGTCGGAAGCCCGTTTCGCGCCGTTGGTCACAGCAGCGAGGTCTCCCGACTGAAACGGACGGAGGTCTGAGGTCCTGCAGCATTAAACACAGTAGGAAGGTTTAATACTGAGACTGTTACCCCAGCTTACCAGCACATAAGGGGCTGTATATGTTGAGGCTACTCTTAATTGTTGTATTTTCTTCCTCCGTTTTTTGTGTGTGTGTCTTGTCTGTGTCTGTGTGTGTGCTTGTTGCTGTGGGTGCCTGGTGTTGGTGGCTGGGTGTTTTCCCCCTGTGTGTTCCCTTTTTAGCTTATTATGGATCCAGAAGGCTTAGAGACTTTACTGGCTGAAGTTAGGACCCGTGCCCTAAGCCAAGGGGTCAGGTGGGTGCAGGACAGGCTGGGACCTCCCATGCCTTCTGCGCTTGGACCTCAGCACATTGAACAGGATCAGCCTGCGGTGGCTGGTGTCCTAGGCAATTCTGACGGCTCCAGGGAAATTTTTTCCCATCCCACCACTGTAGGGCTACCAGACCCCCGTCCATCAGGCAGCAGAGACACAAGAGACGGGGGGGTTACAGGTCAGGGCGGCCGGGACCCCATACCCCCCAGGCAGGCGAGCGCCAGGACCACGGGCGGTGGGGGTGAGGGCCTAGCACTCCGGCCACCACCAGCCAACTTGCCTAAAGGTCCCAGGCCGCGGCAAAGGTCAAGAAACACCCCTCTAACACCCCATAGGGGGGTGCAGGGGGTAAGAAAAAAGCCAGGAGTCCTAAAAAGGCTCCTACAGACCCTCACGGTGCCAAACAGACGGTCCCTGGGGTTTCCCTCAATAACAGTGCTTCTGGTACTTTACAGGGGCGCCCAATTGGCGGTGAGAGGAACATGGCGACGACGAGAGAAAGAAGAGACGGAGTGATCAGAGAAATGAATAGCCAGAACAGCATGGTCATGATTGATGACATGCCAGTGACAGCGGCAGTGGCGAGGCTAGGACGCCCCACTCGAGCTAAGAAGGCTACGAGCAGGTACAGTCCGCTACTATTTACGCACACACCGCTAAGACGTAGCAGAGTAGAGACTGAGGGCGAGACGATTAGGCCACAGCACAAAGGGTCTAAGACCGACCAACAACTGGATGTTCCAACGCCCGAGGAAGTCTCAGGGGAACCCCTACAGGGGGCGGCGGAGGCAGTGCTAGCCTACTCCAGCCGCGCAGGCTTAGGTGACCAGGACCGTTCCTCAGATGAGGAAAGGGCGGTATGGGCACGGGCATGCAGGTCGCGGAGAGCTAGTGACTGTTCTTCTTGTACCCACAGATCCAGAAGGAGATCCAGGTCGAGAAGCAGGAGATCTTGTCGGTGCAGCTGTGCATGCACTGGATCTGAGAGGAGGAGCCCGCGGAGGGCCAGACGGTCAGAGTCCCCGGAGCGTCAGGAGAGACGCAGGGATACTCCGTTGGCCGTATCCACTCCAAGGCTTCCAGAAGCAGGTGAGCTCTTAGATTTGAGCCGCGCAGCAGACAGTGGAGGGTTTCTCGGGTCATTGAAGACTCTACTAGCTGCGCACAACATTGCGGTTAGCGAGCACGAAATTAGAGCTTGGATAGGGGGGCTAGCGAAGGGTGCGTGGTCCCAGCCAGCAGCTACAGTGGCGCCAGCGAGCGCAAGCGAGGCGATACCTAGCATGCGCGCGCCCGAGCCGGTAGGCAATGCGATTGCAGCAATAGGTAGTACCAATGCAGGAGTTACCGACGCAGCCATGAGGCCTATAGTCTTATGCTCGTTGGATAACTTAGGGGCACACCTTACCAAGGAGGTTAAGGAAAAGATCCGGAGGAGGGAATTTATAGAGTTGTTCTCCCTTCTCCCTATGTCTAGGCAAGCAGATTTGGCCGAGAGGGGCCCCAGGGAGGGGGGACGAGCGGCGGAAATCTTTTGCTAGGCTACCTAGGACGTTTGATACATGGCTGCAAGCATTTTCAATATGGGCTTGCGTACTGTGTGAGCGCCACCCCGAACAGAGTTCGGGATTTTTCGTTTACATAGACAAAATTCGGAATGCTCACAAGGTCTATGGGGGTACAGCCTGGTGGCGGTACGATGAGGAATTCCGGCAATACTTGGCCTCAAGGCCAAGCATGGCGTGGAGTGACAAGGCGGTGGCGTATTGGCTAAACATTATGACACCCATGAGAGTCACGACGCCCTTTCGGAGCGGTTCCGGTGGAGCTAAGGGCCCCACCCACGCCTCAGGAGCAGGCCTCAAGACCTGTTTTGCGTATAACGAGGGGGTCTGTAGATGGGCCCCTAACTGCAGGTTTAAGCACGCATGTTCAAATTGTGGAGGGGAGCACCCCCTGTCTAGATGCGGTAGACCGAAAGAGGGAGGCAGGGGCGAACCTCCTGCAAAGGGGCAGGACGCCCATACGCCTCCCCGCCATGCTGCCGTGGCTAAAACGCTACGGTAAATTGGCAGGCACTGCCGAAGCCGCGCGCCTGCTTGAGGACGGTTTCCGAGAAGGATTCCGTATTCCATGCGGGGTTGACATTCAGGGTTTTCTTGTTCCAAATCTGAAGTCGGCCAGGGATTTCCCAGGGGTAGCTCAAGCTAAGGTTCTCAACGAGGTAAAATTGGGGAGGATGGCAGGGCCATTTGCGGCCCCGCCCATTCCGGGTTTAGTCGTGTCTCCACTTGGGGTGGTCCCCAAGAAGGAGAAGGGTACATTTAGGCTGATACAACATCTTTCCTACCCCAGAGGCCGTTCGGTAAACGATGGCATCTAAAAAGACCAGGCTACTGTGTCTTACGAGTCATTTGACCGGGCGGTCGACCTGGTGAGGAGAGAGGGCCATGGGGCCCATATGGCAAAAGTGGACATCGAGGCTGCATTCAGATTGCTCCCTGTACACCCGTCAAGCCATCGGCTGCTAGGGTGCTTCGTAGACGGAAGTTACTTCGTTGATTTATGTTTACCCATTGGATGCTCAATATCCTGTGCTTACTTTGAGGCTTTCAGCTAATTTTTACAATGGATCGTGAGCATCGAAGCTGGGTACAGGAGTATTACCCACTACCTGGATGATTTCCTTTTCGTTGGCCCAGCAGGAAACAATGCTTGCCGTTTCATGCTGGAGGTTTTCACCGAAATCTGTACAGAATTCGGGGTTCCGCTGGCACATGACAAAACGGAGGGTCCTACGGAACAATTGACTTTTCTAGGGATTCGGATTGACTCCTACAAAATGGAGTGCAGTCTTCCCTTGGAGAAGGTGGAGGACATGCAAGCGGAGATTAAGGCGCTACAGGGCGCGCGGAGGGTAACTTTGCGGCGGTTGCAATCAATATTGGGGAACTTGAACTTCGCATGCAGAATATTCCCCATGGGGCGGATATTCTGTAGAAGGATGTCACTGGCTACTATAGGGATTGCGAAGCCGCATCATTTCTTAACAGTCTCCAGGGTTATGCGTGATGATGCGAGGGTGTGGGCGGTGTTCCTCGCCGATTTTAATGGGCGGGTGCTCCTTCAAAAGAAAGGCGCCACCAGCGCAGAGCTAGATCTCCACACCGACGGGTCCGGACCGGTTGGCTGTGGGGCTTATCTCCAAGGGAGATGGTGCGCTGCGGCGTGGCCAGAGGAATGGGAAGAGGCAGGTTTAATGCAGAACCCCACATTCCTCGAGCTGTTCCCTATGGTGGTAGCGGTTCACTTATGGGGTGCGAGTTTCAGGGACCGGCGAGTCATATTCCATTCGGTTAATAAGGGGTTGGTGGAGGCCGTGAACAACATCACGGCAACATCCGTACCGGTGATAAGATTGCTCCGGCATCTTGTGCTATGTTGTCTTCGCCTGAACATATGGTTTCAGGCAAGACATGTGACAGTAGTAGATAACGGAATTGCTTACGCCCTCTCTCGGTTTCAGGAGGACCGCTTCAGGGCGCTGGCTCCTTATGCGAACGCCCTGGGGGAGCACATTCCCGAGGAGCTTTGGGAGATTGGAGCTGTCGGGTAACGAGACTCGTGAGACAGTCTGTTGCCCCAGCGACATGGACCGCTTATAGACGCGTGTGGGCAAAATGGGATAGTCTAGTGGCACTGGCAGGTGGTGCCAAGACGGAAGAGAAGAGCATAGGGATCCTGCTTTGGTACCTGCTGCGGTGCGCCGAGCAAGGCGAATCAAGAGCCGTAGTAGGGAGACAGGTCACGGCGCTTGCTTTTATGTTTAAGCTTGCTGGGCAGAGGGACCTTACAAAGGAGTTTCTAGTGCGCAAGGTGGTGCGAGGAATGTTCAGCGGGTTGCAAAGGCCGGATAGTAGGCGGCCAATAACTTTTGCCTTGTTACTGAGATTGGCTCAGGAGTTGGTGGTGGTTTGCAGAAACCTCTTTGAATCCCTACTTTTCCGAACGGCTTTTTCCCTGGCGTTCTTCGGAGCGTTTAGGATAGGGGAGTTAGTCGCGAACAGTAGACACGGTTCGGGGGGACTGCAATTGGTGGATATCTGCCTCAGGGAAGGCACGGTGGTATTGTGGTTGCGGAGGTCAAAGACCGACCAAGTGGGGAAAGGAAGAGAAGTTGTTCTGCATCAGGTTGGCACGGAGTGTTGCCCATATGCATGTGTAAAGGAGTACCTTAAGCAGCGACCGGCGGGACGGTGTTCGCTGCTGGTACACGCCGATGGAACGGCACTGTCACAGTATCAATTTAAAAAAGTTTTAAAAAGCGCACTGCATCGGCTCGGTTTTAAGCAGTCGGACTTCGGAACACACTCTTTTCGTATTGGAGCTGCCACGGAAGCAGCTAGGCTGGGGTTGCCCGACGCGGCAGTAAAGCGCATCGGGAGGTGGGATTCAGAACGTTTTCGGTCCTATGTAAGGCCAAATGCAGTGGTATAATGGTGTTGCTTTCTACTTTCAAGGGAACAGAAGCAACTATGGATTGTGGGCCATTCATACGTGTACTGGGCCCACAGGTTAGCCGCAGTTACCGAAGAAAAGGCACAACTGGGCTTTCCTGTTACGGACTTGCGCGTACGGTGGTGTGGTATTCGGGGTCTGCGATGGGCGCAGCTCGACGGTCTCCTGGATACTTACGCGCAGCGTTACGGTCAGCCCATTGTGATACTAATTCATGCCGGCGGGAATGATTTGGGGACAGTTCCTATGAGACGGATGCTGAAAGTTATGAGACGAGACGTTGAGAAGTGGGTAAAGAAGTTCCCTGGCACGTTCCTTATCTGGTCTGAGATGATTAAGAGGAGATCGTGGCGTAACGCACGCGACCCAGTATGTTTGGACAAGGCTAGACAAAAGATCAACCAGCAGATCGCGAGTTTTGTGAGGAAACAGGGTTTTGTTGCCATCTGGTATAAAGAGTTCGAACCGGTCGGTGCTGATGATTTTTTCGCGAAAGATAAGGTTCATCTTACGGAAATAGGGTACGAGTTGATGATGTTGGAGTTTAGGGAGAGTGTTTTGCGGGCTTTGGCTTTAATGTCCAGCAGGGGCGTGCTTAAAGATAAGCATTGGGGCTTTGGGCAAGGCTCAAAGCGTGAGGTCACTGTTCGTGGCCGGGCTCCTCCCCCGGAAAGAAAGGACTAAATTAGTCATTTACATAAGTTATGGTTGTTGTTTACATTGTTCAAAATAAAGCTGTGGCCCGTTGTTTCTCCCAACTCCAGTTGTCGTGTCCGTTATTTCATTACCTAGCCTAAATGGATCATGCATGGGTCAAGTTCTGGACTGAAGCACTGCACCACAATGCATTGCTCCTTACAAGTTGTCCTCAGTAATCATTTCCATAACCAGGGGCATAGGAACCCCCCCCCCCCCCCCCCCCCCCCCCCGATTAAATGAATAGAGTACACAAAAAAATAGCAAAAATTAAACTTAATCATGCATTACAAAATTTGGCCACCAGGAAAGCATTGACCCAAGAAAGCTATGGAGCAGTATGTCTTTCCCATGAAAGATTTGACCCATAAATTATATATTATATACATACACTATATATATATATATATATATATATATATATATATAATTTTTTATTATATTGGGAGGTCCAGGGGCATTGAGAATTTAAACAAAGAAATTAAAAATTAAAAAAAACTTTTTGAGGGGCAACAGCAGCAATAAGCATTGCACTTCGTGCACCAGCAGTAGATCCGCCCCCACTTCCTGTCCTGGGCATAGAGTTGAATTATCGCCCCCCCACCCATATTTTTTTGTGCTCCTATGCCCATGTCCCAATATGTGTCTTTCTGTACCAAGCTATGAGTCTCAGGGTATATTGATTTTGGGAGTCTGAGAAGAGATTTTAGACCTTAGTAAGCCCTTTATGGACTAAAGGAACAAGGTTGTGATGGTAACCATTTTGAGGTCCTGGGTTCCATGACTTCATTAAAGGCATATTTAAGTTTCATGCATCTGATAGAAGACAATCAGTAATGTATGAAAACATTTTTGCATGAAAAAACTAAAATAAACATTAATAAACTTACACTGATGTTTGCAGATTTCTTCAGGTCTCTGCCTCTTGATTTTGAGAAGACATGCACTTTGAACACCTTCTATAAATTAGCATAAAATTCATAAATCATTTTGGCCAATCACAGGCAGCTATAACATTGTTTCAATAACTGGGAAGCCAGTTTGTGCAGTGTAATCTTGTTTTCCCTGCACACGGAAGCAAGGAGGAGCTCAGACATTGCTATGAGGATTTTTACATTGTGCTTCTGTTGGCTTGAAAGTTAATATAGGTTTACATTTTTTTTACCTGAATGTAGTGTTTCTGTTGCTAGGTACCAGCCGAATATGTAAGCAGTTCTGGGGGTGTGGCAACCATTTTTTCAATAAAATACATTTGTATGTATATAAAATGACTCAATGTGTAAAAACAGGGAAACTTCCGGTCCTTTCCCTCTTCACCATCGCAAAATCTGACAGCTGCAGATGGCGCTGCCGATTTTAGCATATAAGGCGCTCCGACAGAAGGAGCCTTGAGCTATGAGAGGCGCACCCAAGGCCCTGCGCCGAACATAGCGATGGCCTTGCTGTCGATTCAGCGACGTAGAGTTGCATCACGTCGGAGGGGAAAGTAGTTTTTTGCCTTCCCTGGAACTTGACGGCGCCTGAAAACTCACAGCGCCCTCTGGCGGATGGCACCTGTAACTGCAGCTGTCAGTGCTGCAGAAGAAATGCGCAGGCAAAGAGGGATAGATCCAAACTTCCATATACCTTTAATTTGGAAAACACTGGTTTATAGCATATATCCTGTATAGTCAGACATCAGTTTTTAACCATACCTGTAGCAAAGTTGGTATTGGAAATCATTTAATATTAAATAAGAAGCAGCCTGCACATACTGATACTAACTTAACCACAGAAACCAAAAAACTGCTGGGCCAGTGCCAATGAAAGGGTTAAGTTTGAGTAACTGATTAACATGCTTCTTTCCTGTAATCCATGCACAAGTATAAGTGGAATATCTCCAGCAGTTGTACATATACAGCAAGCATTTGGCACAGGTAAAACTCCCAGCCGTATGTTAGTTTTGTACCAAGTGACACTATTTGCTTGGGAAGGTATTACAGGTCAGAGGTAACCACAATCCAGAGTACAAGTGAAATGCCAATAGCATGTTTGCAATCTCCTGGAGTGTTAATGCCTGAAATACCATGAAACTGTTTTGGGGATCTCAAAAATCCACAGCTAAGTGCTTGCCCAGGACTTCTTCCAAATATTTGCTAAAGACGATTTAACCCTTTCAGAGATGAGCAGTCGGGCAGTTATAAGTGGACAGAGAGACAGTCTTCTTACCTGGCTAAAAATGTTAGAGGGACTCTCCAACCATTTTATTTTTATTTTTAACCTGTAAGAGAACATAACACCATTTGTGTGCTGTTCAGTTGTGTCCGACTCTCCGTGACCCTATATACATAAGATTATCTTGGTAAAGATACTGCAGTGGGATGTCAGTGCGTTCTCTTGTGGACCGCAATTTGTCTGACCTCTCTACTATGACTTGTTCATCTTGGATTCATTGAGGTATACAGGCCCCTTTACAAGCAATCCACAAGGGGAACATTTGTTTAGTCTACCCTAAACTGTCCATGCAGGAAACATGCACAACAATGTGGCTAGTAGCTTTACTGACCCCTCTGTCAGCTCTAAGCAGGGGCACAACAAAATCAAGTTATTTTTTAGGGTATTATTGAACAGCATGAAACACTGGCTATATAGTGTGTTATTAATACTTTTATAAAGAGGATCCATCCTGGGAAATTCCATGTTGTTGTTGCTGAATTTAAATACAAATTAGCAGTTGATCATAATAAATAGCTGCTGTGATTTGCAAAATAAGATTACAGTCTGCTTGTCTCTTTCTGTAGTGTAAAGACCTGCAATATTATCTGGTAGTTTGACCACTCTCTCACCCTTATCAAGCACTCTGAACCAAACAATAACATAATGATCAGCACATCGGTATGCAGGAGCTGCAAAATTTATTCTAAATATTTAAAAATTTAGTTAATGTAAATAAAACTGCTAGATCAATGCATAGCCAGTGTTTATTGCTCTTAAAATGAAATTAACTTCCTGTCGGGGTGATAGTGTCCCTTTAATACACACCTACATCTCACTGCTGGAAAGAGCAGCAATGCGGTGTTCTGCAAATGGCACAGGATGGGTTAACAGCACTTTATTCCAAGTATGACCTTCTGCCATATAATGCACAACACTTTCTTTCAAAATAAGATTTATAAAATAAATTTTATATATGAACCATAACATTTTGCTTTTAACTTAATCAAAGGCACACTCCAAAAAAAGATGACTTAACCCTTTCAGAGATGAGCATCTAGCGTTTAGTAATATATCTCCGAAAAAAAGTAATGTTATATTTGCTTCTACAAGCCAGGGAGCTCCGGGAGATTACCATTAGAGGGATGAGAGGGCTATGTGCAATCAACCAGTGTTCAGGTGCATGTAATATCAGAAGGGATAAGCACTGAGCCTAATAACATTGGGGCAATTGAGGCCACTTCTGACATCATCATTGGGATCTGACAAGTTAGCAGCGAAGGAGAGGAGTTACATTTTCCTTATTGTGTCTTTATGGGCTGTCTAGAGCAAGGGTGGGCACGTCCGGTCCTGGAGGGCCACACACATACCTGGGTTTGATGATAACCCTGCTGGTGAGTCACTTCTTCAGTCTTACTGACTCACCTGTGCACAGAAAGGATATCTTCAAATCCAGGCCTGTGTGTGGCCCTCCAGGACCAAACTTACCCACCCCGGATCTAGTGAAAATAACACAAATGTAATAAAACTTTTTTTTTTTTTTTATGTTTAAAAATAAAAACAGAATTATTAAAGAATCCCTTTAAAAGTACATTAGCCAACATAATCTGCAGACATCTTATAACTGTTCTTGTGTCAGGTGCCATTACGTTACAGTGTAATTCTAGCTTTATGTTTATTCTACTCAACCCATGTGTCAAAATGATATTTATCAAAATAAAGGTGAGAAAAATTGGAAAAACATTTGGTTACCAAGGAAATGATTCTTTAAAAAATGCATTATTATTATTATCTTTATTTATATTGCGCCAACATATTCCGTAGTGCTGTACAGGGGTTTAGTACATGGCAAGAAACAAACTTAACACGTAAAGAATGGAGGACCCTGTTTTTGAGCTTATAATCAAATGTACATAGTGCTTGTTTCCAAGGCACTAACACAAGATTGAAAACTCACAAACTTACAATCTATGTAAATACAATGCATATGTAAGTATTCGTTAACTTGGACCAGTCATTAGGGTATATGTTTCAAGACGGTGTACATCAAGAAGCATTTTCCTAACAAAGAATTTTTTTTCTTTTTTAAATAAATGAAAACAGACCAATACCCTAGGATTTGAGGATATCCCTGCTTCAGTATAGCTGTAATAATCATGTGATATTGTTACTTTGACTGAGCACTTCTACTTAGTAAGGAATAGCCGCTCATCCTTTGGTTTCCTGCTTAATTAGAGAGCCTCTATAGAATGACTTAGTATTTGGATAGATACCTCCTCACTCGTGAGAAAGCTCTCACCTTAGTGAATATAGTCCTAGATCTTCTGTCTTGCTAGAATCCATTGCAGTTTTTCATTCGTGTACCTGTAATCTCCTGTATGATACATATTTCCATTAACTCCTCAGCTGCTGAATAACAGACGAGAAACATTACAATATAATATTATCATTATCCTACAAGGAGTTAACCATGGTGTAGAAGGTGCAGAGCTAGGTTTGTGAAGTGCTTCATTTTCAGCCACTATGTCATGGTATCCTGGGTAATTACTGGGGATTAAGCAATACCACACCTTAGATAAACCTGTAATGCAGGAGTTTTCTGCAAACATTTTCTTTTCTACAAGCTGCAGCTTGCCTAGTACATATATTTGCACTCTGCATTTAACTCCCTTTCCCCCTGGCTAGTTCGTACTTGGTTGAACCAACAAATCAGATTGTGTTGACTTAGCTCCATACCTCGTCAGTGTTTGCGTGAGACAGCTATGTCATTAATGTGGTAACTAAAACTGTGGGGTCAGCTGACTTCATTTTTTTTCCACCATAAAATTAAAACTGGAAAACACAAAAAATGTAGTGGTTCAGTGAAAGGTGACGATTTGGGTCCATCCAAATAAATTAATGGAAAATATGCAACAAATGTCAAATATTTATTTTGAGATGATAGTGATTATATATCAGGCACACTAATTAAAGGAACATATATGACGCACTTATATGTACATATATGACTAAAGGGATGCAGGCTATTATTGTACACATATAAATAAATGTATATATAATTGTACCTGGTTGCTGTAAATAATATTGGGTGAAAGTTTTGGATAGTTGATCTTGAAAGTTAGATATTTTTATTATAGGGATAATATTGCTAATCTTTATTAAAGTAAATGGAAAAATATGATGCAAAAAAATAGAATAAAATCATATAAACTAAGGGCAGTTTAAAAATAAGCAGTAATGCCCTAGATATATGTTCATTTTGGATGCTAGCCAGCAATCTTGAAATTAGAATTGATTGTTACTATGACCCACGAGGAGTACCTCCTTACTGGAGACATACAGCTATGGCTCCAATATCTGGCTAATTTCCCTACAAAAGGTTAAT